>CABFNO020001361.1:0-393373 GCA_902006505.2 Clonostachys byssicola
ACTATTTAAAATTATTAAGAAAAAATTAGATACTAACTATAAACTTTTACTACTAGATATAATATATATTTACCTAGTTTTTTATATCTTATTATTAGAAAAAGTATTAAAAAATATATTAGATTAAGATTATCTAATTAAAATCTATAAAGAAGAATTTAAATTAAAAAAAATCTTAAAAAAAAAGATTAGAAATAGATAAATATTTTATTTAGTAAAATAGAAGGATTATATTAATAAATATAATATATAGGAACTAGTTAAATATCTAAAGAAATACTAATATTTAATTTACTAGTTCTACTAGAAAAAGAAAGATTAGTAATATAATCTTAAGTAATATTACTAAAAAGATTATCTAGAGATAGATTAAAAGAGAAACTAGAGAAATTAATTACCTCTATTATATAAGAGCTCTAAACCTAAAAGGTAAGCTATACTTTTTATACTTATACTTACTCTAGCCCCTCTTAGTAAGCTTTCTCCTCTATCTCTTTTTACTCTACTACCTTAAGTTCCTCTATATTCTTCAGACCTTTCTATAGTATCTCTATACCCTTCTTATAGATACTCTATTATATCTTATATAAATATATAATACAGGCTAAAGCCTCTAAGACCTTCTATTAGCTCTTTAGGATCTACTTCTATATTTATTACTAATATTTAATAAGCAGGTTCTCTACTAATACTTCTTCCTACTCTAGATAAACTAACTTCTTATTTACCTATTATACTAAAAAGAAATATTAAGATAGAAAATAATATCTAGAAAGTAGATAACCTACTTAATAATATTAGAGTATATAAATAGTTATAAAAACAGTTTATATAATAATACTCAGAATAATATAATATATTAGAAATAATAATATATAGAATATTCTTCTTAAAATAATAAGAATATAGAAAAACCTTAAAATCTTATAAGGAAATATACTCTAATTTCTATATATAGTTCTATATAGACTTAGATTTCTTTTACTTAGAAATACAGTTAGGTATAATATTAAAACCAGAAGTAGAAATTAGTTATAGGATTAAGTTACTTATAATAAAAGAATACTCTATAAATATAGCCTTAGAAATAAGATTAATAGAGAGAGAGTATTATATTATAAACTAAGCTACTTATAAGCTATTCCTATTATATACTAATAAGATAGAACCTAATAAATTCTTACTCTAACTAATACTTTACTTAGAATACTAATAAAATATAATAAAATACTTTATTTAGAATACTAATAAAGTCTAATAAAGTCTTTACTATATATATATATATTTATTTTATTAGATAGAATACTCTTTTAGATAGTTATTAATAAAGTTATAATCTTTTAATAATATTATCTATATATCTATTATTACTAGTTCTATAATACTTATATATTAATAGTAATTTATATTATATAGTTTATAATAATCTGATTATATTATTTAGAATAATATTCTAATTAGTTTAATTCTAATTTACCCTAGATTAGGTCTAGTATAAGTTATCTAACTATTATAGAGAGTATATAATATCTCTTACCTATTAGCTAATTAAGACTATTAGTATTATTACTAATAACTTCTAGATTTATAGGTAAAAGGAATAGATTAAAACTATTACTTCTAACTAGTAATTATAGAGGGGAATTATAGTCCTTATATTTCTAAGAATCCCTTAATTATATTCTTATATAAGTAGTCTAATCTCAGGCTTATAAGGTTATTCTAATATTCTTCCAACTAGTAATAACTAAAAATATTTATATTCAGATAACTAAGATTATTCTCTTCCTTTAAGCTATATATTTAATAGAATTAGAATATTCTTTAAGATATTAATTTTATACTATTCTCTTAGTATTAGATTAATTATTAAATTAGTAGATTTATAATTAATTCTACTAGCTAGGGTTATTTAAACTAATAAATTAAAGTTTTAATAATTAGATCTAGTTAGATTATAATCTTTTAATCTAACTAACTAATTCCTCTTAGTAAAACTAATCCTTCTAGATCTATTATATTATAGCTATAGCTATTATATAATTAAATTTTCCTCTTATCTTTAAAGTTAAACTAGTTTCTATAAAATTGTTACGAATCTCACCCCAACCATATACGTCACATACGGTACCCGCATTTCCATCCAATCGCATGGAACGGTCGACGAGATCGCAACAACCACAGCAATCCTGATCGCGACGCTCACTACGATCATATCGCTCGTACCTAGTATATATACATATTCATTTCATTAGCTAGAACACTCTTTCAGACAGTTATCAATACAATCATCTACACATCTATTATTACTAGTTCCATAATACTTATATATTGACAGTAACTCGTATTATACAGCCTATAATAACCTGATCGTGCTACTCAGAACAATACCCTGATTGGTTTAACCCCCAACTTACCCTAGACCAGGTCCAGTGTAAGTTACCTAACCGTCACAAAAATTTCTAATATTAGTTACTAGTAAATTATATATATACTTAAACAGGCTGGGCTATAGGCTTTAATATTTATAGATTATCTCGGTAGTTAATAATATCTTCCTATCGCCCGCTTAGCTCCAACAGACAAAGCCTATCAAATGCTAGACAAATGAATGCATATGAGAGGCCTCCACGCAAAGCTTCCTTGTTCTTTCGCTGGTAAAAATTCATATATCCCTTTGTCCAGAGAGGTGCATCTTATGAATTCGACGGACGCTGTCCGAGGTATGGGAGCTTCTAAAAACATGTCTACACAAGGTAAGGGGCCATACAGCTACGTCCAGGAGTCCTGGAATTCTCTCGTCGAGCTTTGGCCAGGGCATGGTTCCGAAATAGCAACTTATTCCAGGGCACATTTAACTCACGGTGGGACACCACCGGCAAGAATGTCGAGGTTGCACTCGAGAATCAGATAAGCACAGCCTTGAAGGCCCAGATGACTTACTATTTCGTATTCTTATATCGGAGTTTGGAGAGCTAAAACAACAATCATTGATACTTTTAGTGCGTTAAGCATGTAGAAACACACTTAGGTATTACATGGATCGGGTCGCAGATTGACAGTGTCGACAGTTATGTATGTCGCAGGACATTTGGTCAATGAGGAGTAGGGCTACACGTACATTAGAATTGCCAAATACTTCTCCTCCTTTTGGACGTCACATGTGCCCTGTCACCCTTGTATTCTCATTAGATACAACGTCCATATGGAGCTACCGCGCCTGTATAGGGCTACGTTAAGGCACACTGTTTCTCCTCAGGGGGATCCTCAGCTGTAATTTTACGGAGAAGCCAGCTGGCTGCGCTAGAGAATCACACCTAGGTAAGCACAGCACACCTGCAGCGCTGGGTCATCCATCAGTCATTATAGAATCAGCCTTATAAAGAGTGCGTCCTCCTGAAAGGAGCTATATAACCAGTATAACCGATTATACACCCAGTGTGAAGTTGAAAGCGTACTCGCTGACGACGGCATTAGCATCTACACCTAGGCTGTAAATGCTATGTGAAAGCCAGATGAGATTCTTCAGGGAAACCAGCTGCACCATCACATAAAAACCTCGCAACTTCCAATAGTGACCCTCTAGCTCGATTCACTGCCCATGCGTCACACTTGTCTCACTAATATTGGGCTTCAGCGGCTAGCACTGGGCAGGATTGATTCAGGTGTCGACAAAGTCTGCCTCGCTCAATTTAACATACACTGTATGGATCGCTGGCCTTTTATAGCAAGCTTCTTGTGCAGAAGCGGGGAGAATCCTTTCGTATCACACGCGCTATGGATCTATTGCCCCAACCCAGGATTCTGATGTACTCTTGCAATGGGCCGGCTGGGGTGCTCCAAGGATTCTCGATTGCTTGGGCTAGCCGTAGGTCCGATGTGCAGAACCATGACGTGTCGCCTCCGCGCATCAATCTCGGGCTAATCACCGATCTTCGTCATGTGGCGGCGCAGCTGGGCAAAAGCTGGACTCACCTACTTAACCAAAACACATGCCGTTCGTGGACGCTCACCGACTACTGCCCACCACCCCAGAACAGATCGTCCAGCGGCAGGACAATGCTACGCAGTGCCTACGAGTGACAAAAAAGTCACCATTGTGGGCAAGTCTTACATGCTTCTCCCCATCTGAATTAGTGCGATGCTGGTGCAGCGAAAGCGTTCCAAAATAAATAAATAAATAAACGCTCAGGGGATCATCAATATCAAGCCGTATTCACAGTGTAGTATGATTGCCCTGGCGTATCTTGAGGATATCTGACAAAAAAACACATTATATTTGCATTTCAGAAGAAGAAGCAAATCGAACCAAACCCCCTATCGTGACCGTCGGGAGGGGGACTGGCAGTCTCTGAGCTACATGCACGCCAAGAGTGATCTGTATAGCTGGATTCGGCACATTTAAGCATGGCGCAGATACGATTCATACGGTTGCTTATTTTGGCAAGAGATTACCGAAGCTAATGATTTTCACACCTTTTGGGGTGGGCTTGTCAAGGCCTAACTAGGCGAACTTTCACCCCCGTTACACCATTCAAAAGCTTTGCTCTCCCTTGAATGTACCTAGCGGGATTTCAACATCTTCGTAGTTCAAGAACGGTGTTCATAGGCACAAAATGGAGTTCAGCGCCGGTGTCGCTGCTGGTATCATCGCCGCCGCATTTTTGATTGGTGTGTGCATCGCCTCGTCGTAGCCTGCAACATCACTAACTGAGAAATACCGAATTTAGCCAGGCTCTCGATTCCGACGTTAGTCAATTTTATCATAGCTGGACAGCTGACGAACAAGGAAACAGCAGCGACATGGTAAACCGTCCGGACCAAATGTTCAGCGGCTTGACTGACCAAGTGATAACCCTAGGACCGTTGGCGCAGCATCACTGCAAAGCTCGTACTGGCCAACTTTGCTTCGAGCAGATGTGACGCGGCCGCGCGGTGTGCGAACCTCTATTGGACGTCTCTCACTTGCTTCTCCAGTCCTTGCCATCCTAATCGGCATAGCCAGCGTCGTTACCCCCCTCGGGCTGTACGAGGCTGACCAGCTTGAGGATACAGCAATCCAGCCACATTTTCAATATGCACCTGACTCAAGTGCCATGTCTTCTGGAACCTCCACCCGTGGTGATCATAGCTTCACGCGGACTTGTTATCTTGGCTCTGTCGGGATGTGCGTGGTTCCCTGCTCGTTCACAGAAGACGAAGTCGAATCTACCATGCAAAACGAGGGCTCCGACTGCGAATACCCGGCCATGGTGAACACTACTGTCCCAAATGTTCTTATCGAAAGGTTTTCAAGCGGAACGAGCTTATCGAAGACGACTGTCTCCAACTTCTTCGACATTGAATGGAGACAAATGACATATCAATCCCAGCCTACTGCGAATAATGGAGAGCCGACACCGGCTGGATCATTCCAATTCCTTGAGAGCTTTACCAGTAGCGACAGCATCCATGTTGTTGAAGGTCTAGTCGTGGATGCCACCAAAGGATCAATAGGGTTCAGGAACCATACATGGCCTGTCGTCACTGGCCGTGGCGTCACCTGGACCGAGGATCTCCTCTTTCTTGAGCCGGAAGTAGATTGCATCAACAATAACATCTCCATCGATTTCAACTTCACAAACACTGCCGGCAATGTCTCAGATACCAGACTATCGGAATTGAAGCTAGTCGACCACGGCGGATTTGCAGACATAAACATAACGGCTCCGTACGACGACCGCCGTGATGGCCCTAATAAGCCCGACTTGAGATCGCGAGCGTACATTGCAGCGTGGATGACTAACGCATACTCCATGCTTACGCTGAATGTTACAAATCCTCGCAACGATAGCGAAGGCATTAAGGCCTTTTCCTACATCGATTCCGAACTCGGCAAGTCATTTAAGCTACCGAAGCCATCCACAAAAGTCAAGGCTTATCAGTCGCTCGAGTTACTCTTAGACTTGGGGGGCATATTCGATTTAGATGGTCTGACGAAAGACTTTGCGCTTAAGAACCCTTGGGATATTGAAAACAACAATTTCTCAATTCCAAGTAAGTCCCGTGGAAGATGAAGACCGGAATGGCTCACTTGCTGACAGTCACTTCGTTAGTACGAATGTGCGAAGACACGTACGCGTATTCACCGACGAAGCTCAATTATACTTATGTTGCCTGTAACATTGTTCGGGGCGTACCACAAAGGTTAGGTGACGGTCCCAGCCTGATCTTTGATGATGGGAGCTCTTGGTCGTCGCCATTGTACACATGCGCTTCCACAGTCAAAGCAACTGTTAAGACCGTCAAATTCTTTCATAACGGAAGAAATGAAAACATTGATGGGCTCAAAGTAGAGAGTATAAGCGACAAAGATTATGCGACTGAGGAAGACATGCCACTTTGGGGTGTGGAAGATACATATCTTACACTATCGGAGCTCACTCCCATCTGGGGCTTGATCGACACAGCTTTGGAGGGGGCCGAGAACATCTCAACTATCAGACAGCCATGGTTCTACCTTCTGGGGGCAAGCCTAGGTGTTTGGAACCCAGGACTAGTTTTAACGGGCACACGAGATAATCTCGCCGGTGGGATCGCCCCAATCGCTGCTATGAACGCAGTAACTGGGAGGACCACCGATATGAGCGTGGATGCCGCAATTTCCGATTTCACAGCAGCCTACTCTAAGAGTCTCTGGCTGAAATGGAAAACACTCTCCAGTTCCGAAAGCACTGTCGGCAATATTCTCAAATTGCTCTGGACAGATGTGGCCGCCTCGGCAATGGTCGGCACCAAGGGAGTGCTCGGGCATGGTAACGCTCAGACTGACAAGGCGGTCGGGGTACCGGTATTTCGGGTGGTTCGAAAAGTCCAATACAGGTTTCTATTCGGAATCCCTGCCTCTATAATTACACTTTGCCTCGTTGCTATTACCGTTCTGATGCTTGTAGCAGTACTCAGTGGCCGCTCAAGCTTAAGGATAATGGACCGGCGTCTCAAGCAAACGTCTTTAGGACGAGCCTTAATAATGACTTTGAGTGGAGAGACAAGCGACATTTTATTGCCAAGCAAGGAATGGAGCGAGACCTATGGAGAGATCCAGATGGACCTTGGGAACTGCGTTGATTCGTCTCCGGACGTAGCAAGCCATGAGGAGAATTTGACCAATACGGAAGTGGAAACCGTTGAGTAGAAGATACCAAGACGGAGACCCGCATCTTCATAGGTACTTGATTCGGGCAACAAGATTAAGTGAGATATTGGTACGCTAAAGCATGTGGGAAAGCTATGTTTCCATAAAAATCATTCCTGATTCTTTGCAGTTGCCGGATCGACATACCATATACAGCCAGCACGTAGCTTGCACGACGTGCATAATCGCTCGGGTCGTAGCTATACACCATGGAAACGCTGCACATGACTTCTAAAGTGATCTACGCTTTCCAAACTAAGGTGTGCGATGTAGGGTTTCTGCAACCCGAGCTCCACGAACCTCATAAAGAAGGAATTCGTGGAAGCTGACTATCTAACTGAAGGTTGAAGAATAAAGAGGTTACGACTATCGCGCCGTGGCAGTAAATGGCTAGGTCGGGTTTTACAATCCTTTGTCGCGCAGTAGTGTAAAGATAATAGAATGACTGATTTTGCACTCGAGCTTATCCGTAGCTGATGCGATGCCTCCGGAAGTGCACATTTTGAGATGCTGTGCACCTTTACGCATGTTGTCCCTCGCCGCTTGCAGGCATTCGGGGACCCCGTCGCAGAGTCTTCCAAGGGCGGAGTTCGCGATACCATTGCTCGGGCAACAATGATTATCGCTCCAAACCTCAGTGTCATCGCCGTGGCCGCCAGCCTGGGATAGCATCCTTCCGCCCTGGAAAACGCGAGGTCCGGGTATGAGAAATTCTTCCGTAGCTTGAGCATGTGCGATTGTTGCACCGCCCGTATCCCGGACAGAGGTGAATCCATTAGAAAGAATGCCTCGCAGAGTACCTGCGGTCCTGAGAACAGCAGTCTCGTGAGGAAACGTGAAAGCCCCGTGGAGTGTCTAGGATTGGTCAGATAATCTTTCCATTGTGATAGTGACACCACAAGCTCCTTACCGCGCTGCCGTGAACTGCCATCAGGTGAACATGACCTGTGTTTTGTTAGCATCAAGTTTATGATAGGCGAGGACCGAACACTCACAATCAATCAATCCTGGACACAAATAATCTGCACTTGCGTCTATCTTTTCCACTTGCTGCTCTCCATAACGGAACTCGGCGGTCAAATCATGAGAAGTCGTGGGTGCAACCTTCACTATCTTGCCGCCTGCCAGATGCAGACTCATCCCCTCGTGGACAACTCCCGCTCTGGGATCGACGAGCTTTGTATTGTAAAGAAGATATGGCTTCTGGGGCCCAGGAAGCCAAGGCTTTTCAGCAATATCATATTCCGGGTCGGGAGGATAAATTGTTGCGGTCAGTTCTGCAAAAGACTTGACCGGTTTTGTTCCAATCTTTGGATGAGACGGAATAGCCATGTTGCTGTCGGGTTTTGAGTTTTCGTGGTTGATAATCTCGAAGCTGGAAACACTATCACGGCTTGAGTATGACTTCGTAGGTTGGATTTACCTCATCTTGTCAGGCTGTATGCGGTGTCTTCGGTTATCGTGAACGTTGAAACGCCGTGACGAATGCCAATAGTGAAAGCCCGAGGAACCTTGGATTTAATGAGAGGATTGAGCTGTAGATCAGCAGGACTCCACTACTACAATCAAGTGCTCCTTGCCATGGCATCTCGGAGGCCACCAATCGGAAGTGATTCGCATGGTTATCGGTTGTTGGGTACAAGCACCCGAAGAGACCACGTGAGCCAAACCATCTCCACAATGCGTGTATGGAAGGCAGAAGATATTAGATAATCCCAAAATGCAATCAAGAATCTGTTGAGCCGACAACTTTCCATCCGTTGAAGGCCATATTTGCCCTCGACAGGCGCATTTCGTCGATAGTATGGGTTTCCAAGAGCGTGGCCATGTGTTTGCCCCACCAGCGATGAGCCTACCAGGACGTCGAGGACTCCTAGATGGAAGACATAATAGTGTCCTACTACAATTCTTCGCAATTGTAGGCATTGTGTACACATCATCATGTCTTTGGAAAACCAATTGGAAAATATCACCTCAGCTCAAACGACTCTCAAATCCAAACTCGCAAGACATCGACCCAGACACCGACTACCCGCCGAGGCCAGCAGAAGAGCAATGGGATATTTCCACCTCTTACCCCTACCCGAAGAAGCTTGTCAAGACTGTATCGGAGGGAACATGGCTCCGCATCACCACACACCCAAGCAAGCCAGAGATTGTCTTCGACATGCTGGGGGATCTCTATTGCATGTCAACTGAAGGGAACGCAGACGAGGTCGCGATTCCACTACTTTCGGGTATCCCTATTAAAAAGAGGCCGAGTTCTCAAGAGATGGTACTCGCCTGGTGTTGATCTCAGATGCTGGCTTTGGTGTCGACAATGTCTGGACAATGCCATACACAGGCTGCGAGGATATGGGGAGACGTTCGATGGAACAAAGACGCAAGTCTACAGTACAGCAGACCAACTCGACCTTCAGATTCTTTTCCAGTCCTGCGTTTCACCCAACAGATGCTAAAATAGTCGCTACAAAATGGTTTCTGATCGGAAGGCCAAACGGTGCAGGCGAGGTTTGGGAATTTCTATTGCTGGACAACAATACTGGTCGACTGCTAGAAAGAGGTGGCAAGCGTATTGTTCAAAGAAAGCTCCCGCCCTCTTGGTCAGCGAGCCAATACCCTCAAAGTCAACTAGGTTCCGAACAAGCTCAGTACACGCCATCTGGAGATGGGATCATCTTCTCTCGCAACATCAAAGATGACATGAGTGGAAAATTCTCATATAACAAAGATGTGCACGCTTGTATCAACGCCGTCTTCATCCTCAATACCACGACTGGACGTACGAGTGAAGTTGTCGCCGCTACTCAGAGTGAGCCAAATAAGCCAGCGAGTCCTGGTGGAGCGAACATGCCCAGGCTATCATCCGATGGGATGACCTTGGCGTTCGTCCGTCGCAGCGGGGAGAAGGAAGTTTTGGCTTTGAAGGACATGCGCTCCGGTACAGTGCACTACGTTTGGGACGGACTCTCATACGATTTGAGCACCATCCCGGCATTCATGGGTGCGTATCCGAATTATGGGTGGGCAGACAATGACACGTCGATCATCATCTGGTCCCAGGGGAAGATTTGGAAGATCCGCATTGGCATAAACGCATTAGAGGAACGAATTGCTGCGGGCGATGCACGTCAACTCCCGTTTTCTGCGACGATCGATCTTGCTCAACAAGATTCTCAGAGACGAAAATAAAAGACCGAGAGCTGTCAAACTTTCGCCGAGAATATGCGCTCAGGAGACTCAAAAGTAATATGGCCGGCGATGAAGTGGTCTTCGAGGCCTCCGGCGATAATTACTTGTACAATCTCCAGGCCGGCATCTTGTTGGAACTTCCCACCCAGACATTTCAGCATCTTGCTATTCACCCTCATTCATTGCGGGGTCCCAGTACATAATTCAGGCTTGTTGGGACAATGATAACCTTACAGAGTTCCATCTCACTGATCGAAAACGTATGGACTTGCTTCCGCTTGAGGGTGTGCCAAGGGGGAGACGCATATCACCTATCAGTGACGGTATCTATTTTGCATACGTGCGGACTGGTAAAGATTACATGTTTGGCGATGTTGAGGAGACATTCGGAGAGGGCGTGTGGATTGGAAAGATTCAGTTGCCCTCAGCATCCGTCTGGTCATGCAAAGGCAACTGATCTTCAACGAATTCCGGATATCGATGTTGGACCTGAGACAACCCTTGATATCCGTACTCTGAACGGTCAGCATCTACTACTCATTAACCAGCCGGATTTCGTAACCGAATATGACATCAAAACGGGCCAATTCGAGAGGACAGCTTCAGGCAAAGCGTCGGTGGAGATGCGAACCAATGTCAAAGGCCATGATTATGTCGTATTCCGCGACTTCCAGCATATTTGGCTCTCAGAGGGGTCGAAAAAGATGCTACCTGCTCTATGGAGCAAGCCGAGTGATCTTCAAACACCAGAAAACTTGATTAGGCTTTCTCAAGTGGGTGGTCACGATGTCAACCTCAGCGGAGACGGTAAGCTGGTGATGTGGTTTCTTGGCCCTACCCTCCACTATGCTCGTGTTAAGGACATCCTGGCAGCATGTCATGAAGCCCCCCTTGCGCTCCGAGACACGGGACACTGTGCTGAATCAGTTATTCACACGAGCACTTTGAACGTTACGTACGAAAGCGCACTGAGCTACCAGACTCGGTTTGCTACCGACAAACCATTCACAATTGTAAATGCTACTCTCGTCAGCATGGACGACCAACAAGAGCAATTGATTAAGAATGCTACAATTGTGGTCCATAGGGGCGAGATTAAGGCTTCAGGGCCAGGTATACTTGTCGATATGCCCGCAGATGCGGAGGTTTTGAACGTTCAAGGAGGCGTTGTACTTCCTGGTTTTGTTGATGTCCATGGCCACTGGGCGGCTTCATCTCACCTTACCCATTGCAATCTTGGGAGATGGAAACGTTTCTTGGCTACGGCGTCACTACGATACATAACCCTGCATCCAGGAATGTGGCCGGGCATGTAGAACGTAACCTCATCGAGAAAGGGCGCATGTACGGCCCACGGGTGTTTCACACCGGCGATGTTCTCTACGGCTCAGTTCAGCCTCCAGTCTACACGGAAATCAATTCATTACAAGACGCCCGAGACGCATTATTACGGGTCAAGAAAGAAGGCGGAGAAGATTCGTTTTCTGTCAAGAATTACCAATTGTCAGCCCGGTCTGCCCGGCAAAGGTTGCTTTTGGAGGCCAGCAAGCTGGACATGCTGGTCGTTCTAGAGGGCGGGTGGTCATATGATTGGGGCCTAACATATTTCATTGACGGATACACATCTCAGGAGCATCCGTTACCCGTTCCCGAACTATACGATGATGTTCTCTCACTTGTGGAGGCAAGTGGAAGCTCGTATATGCCGCTTGCGGTGATGAACTACGGAGGTATATTTGGCCAGCATTGGGTACACCAGACTTTCAATATTCCTGAGGACCCAAAGCTCAGACGGTACGTCAAGCACGATATCCTGGAGAGCTTGACGGAGGTGAATCAAGCGCCGAATAATTCCTATCTCTTCTTCAACACTACCATATCTACGGCAAAACTAGCAAAACGAGGCGTACGAACCAACGTAGGCGCCCACGGAGAGCAGCCGATTGGATATTTGTACCACTCCGAGATGCTGATGATGGCTATGGGCGGACAGAGGCCGTACGAGGCCTTGAGACACGCCACAATTGGAGGGGCTACTTCATTAGGACTGAACGCGTCTGTGGGATCGATCAAGGCTGGGAAGCTAGCCGACCTAGTCATCTACCCTCCTTCAGTTGATAGTGTCGAAAAGGCATGGGAAAGCAGCATGCATATGGAGTACGTGATGCGAGGAGGCACTTTGTTTTCTGTGGAGGATGGATTGGTTGAAATGTGGCCTCGGCGAGGGAGACGGCAAGAACGGCCCTATATGAACCCTTAGACCATGATCTTATTTTTTTTATCGTGCGAGAGGGATATAAACACAGTTGAGGAAATGAGCTATGCACAGTCAGCCTTCTATGAAGTTAACTTGCGAAATGAGCAATGGCTCTGTGCAGTTCATCAAATTTACGGCATACTTTAGTAGACAACATAAACGTCAATTATACAATAACACGCTACTGTCAGCTTTACATACCGTTACAAAGAATGGTTCTGTCCTCCGCCTACAACATTCTCCCGGTGAGAGTATTCGTATAAAGTAAAAAGCAACCATGGAAGATCCCAGACCCGACATCTCAACACGATAGATACAAATCTACAATAATATCCCCCACTGCACGGCGACAAATGGCTTTTCGTTCCTGCAAGGACGTTGCGGGTGCCATCCTAGTGCCGACGAGGATCATTGTCCATATCCCGTTTCTTCACGACGTGAAGCAAAAGCTTCGCATACGCCGCCGCTGTAGCGGCTGCATACTCCTGCCAAACGTCGTTCTTCTGATCATCACAATAATCGCTAATGCCGCGGATCACAAGGCAAGGGAGTGCGTTAACCACCCCGGCGGCTTCCATCTCGAAGCATATAGCGTTGAGTTTCTCTGCCTGCTCATCGCGGAACCCAGCATCTTTGATGACTTGATTTCCCGATGCAATCCTTCCGTAGTGAACCTTGGGTTCAAGGGTCGGGCGCGGATCTCGCTGCGACGGCATATGCTGGTGCTGTTGGGGGCATTGCTCTCCCGACGGCGGGCATTCGAAACATGATTGGAAAAGAACATCCTGGTCCTCTCCTTGGTGGCAAAACAGCTTAGAAACTTTGGAGATCGTATCGAGGTAACACCTAAGCCGATCACTTTGTGGGCTCGGATTTGCCTTCAATTGAGTACTGATAGCATTCATCAGGAAGTCCGGTGGGCACCGTAATGTTTTTTGTTTCATTTCAAAGCCTCCCCTCTTCCTTTTGCCCAGGTCATATTGGACCACTTCTTCGCCAACAACCACATCACCAAGGCGAATATCGTTGTCTCGCGAAGGCACGCCGCCTCCAATCCCAACTAAGAGACAGAATCGGAGATTGAACGCGTGTTTCATAGTAGTCGCAGCACACGCCGCTTCGTTGGTCCCGCAATTGGAAAGACTTGTGGCGACGACCATGTGGTGCTCTACCTTGCCAAACACGTAGCGGTCGTCGTCTGGGACATTCTCAGGGGGGTCGTAGTTCTCGTCGAAGAGCGCCCGAACTGCCATCAATTCCTTCGGCAACGCGCACAAAATCCCCACCGTATAAGCATGTTTAGGATATGTTTGGTAGGCTAGTTTTGACACATTAGGAGGCATAGAGTTGTTGCAGGCGCCGGTTGTTGGGAGCTCCATTGATCCAATGCCTAGATTTGAAAAAGACGAGACATGGCACTCAGATTCAGACGACGTCTGAGATGAGCCAATTCCGCTATCACTAGGCGACTTCAAGGCTGGCAGCTTCGAGGCCGGGTCACCAAGCTGGCCTTTTCGTGGGAGATGCAAGTCGTCCCAGATCCATGAGAATTGCGAACTGTGCCCAAAAATGAGAGCGCCGTCATTTGGCAGTTCGTCCCCTCGAGGGTTTAAAGATTCAGATAATGATAAAGACAAGGGGAAAACGGCCTGGACCGGCTCACAATTCCTTTGCTTCGAGCCATACTGGCATTGACAGAAAACGAGTTCGGACGGGGTATGCCAAATCAAGTTGTCACTGAGCCGGATGTGGCCGTCGCTCAGAAATCCATGCTCTTTGAACACCCGGTCCAAATCAGAAACACATACAGCGATATAATATCGGCCCGTAGGTAAGCTGGCCCATCTGCTGCACGTTTCCACATCCGGCTGTATAATATCGCCGAAATCACGCCCAAACAACGTGACAGCTTGGATAGCCCTCGTAAAGTCTACCCAACCTTTGCCGTGGGGCTCGATCTCGGCAACACGCGGATGCAAAGGGTCCTGGTCCATCCCGGCCACATCTTCAAACTCCCAGCCTTCAAGATGTCCTCGTGGTTTATTGCTCAGTTTGATGCCACATGGTCCCGCAATGTCGGTTTGGTGTTCGATGAGATGCTCTAACAGGCTGCACAAATCCTCAATCTTGCTCTTCAATTTAGTACCATCGCTATACAAAAGGAGTTCCTTGTTGTGATGGTTGTTCAACGTCTCAAAGGCGGACATGGCGGTTAGAGGCCCGCCTGAGTTTTGGAAGTCCTCGCTCTTAAACATAACCGCGGTTTTGTAGGGGCCCTGCAGAAATGCTTGCAAGGCAAATAACAGAGCAACTGTGCCGCTCACTATCCAGCCTCGCTCGCCGTCCTTATCCCAAAGGAGCACGGACCGGGTTTTCAGGAACTGTAGCCGTTCAACATAGCCATTGGAGAGCCAATCCGGCGACTCCCTGGCACCTATAGAGACAGCCGGCCCAATCGTCACGGTTCTTCTCCGCTTAACTGTCTTCCCAGTGAGAGCGCCGCCTGGTTTCGGCTTCCCAAGCCTTGAGTGCTTGACAGACGAACCTACAAACCATCTTTTTTAGTTACAACACTTGCAATTGATTGGAGTGGAAGGGGTCTCACCAATGACGAGCTTCGCTCTCGAACACCATCCGAGCACATGGCGTTTATTCTCTAGGAGATCGAGTCGACCGACTTCCTGGTCTTGATCCAGATCATTATCGAGATACGAGATTCGACTTCCGTCCCTTTTATAAAGAAGATGCCAGAACACAATATCCCCACTGCGCCGGACCGGGACCAACATCGTCGAGAAGCCTTTTAGGCAGATCTTGTCGTTGAACTCCTGAAGCTCCAGTGCTTGAGCGAGCATAGCCATAATATCGAGAGGAATCTCCAGTCCCGTGTTCCACTCGCCTCGTTGAGGAATTGGATATCCCCTCACGATTACAGGGGCTTTGAAAACAGCCTGCCAGCACTGGCCATTGGTAGCTGGCGTTACTGGGATCTTCTCCACGTCAATTGTAATCTTGCAGGAAATCCCGGGTGAGCGCGGCTTGGCTTGAGACTGAGACCAATGCAAATCTTTCTGCAACATACTGATCGTTGGCGTACAGTAGAAGACTCCGCTCTGTTCTGGTGGAGTTTTCATAGCTGCCCCTAGCCAGGCCAGCTGTTCTCCGATCTCCGCGATGGTGGCCGCAACCCCGTAGCTTTCTGCCAGCAGTTTGGAATTCCTCACATAGACTCGAAGTGTCGTTCCATCTGACAGCGTGCCTACAGACGAGTTTGGTGGTAAGTTAGGGGCTAACGATCTAGGTTGTTCTTGCACAAAAAGCACTCACGTGGTGGCGGATCGCTCTGGTTGTCCTTAAGAACCCCCTCCATCAAAGCAATAATGTCCTCCGCGGTAGAAGGCCAAGTCTGGCCTAGATACTGAGCGCAAGTCGCCGCTTGTGCATCCAGAGAAGACCCAGTCAAAGTGACAATGCCTCGAAATGCTTCATGCGGTGGTGTCGAGTACCCTTGCTTTTCGAAGAATTCAAAAATGTCCCAGTCAACCTCAAATGTTGCGCCGTAGCTTTGAGAAGACATCCTCTTGCTAATTACACGAGAAGAAGGGAGTGCCGACATGATCTCTTTACCGATCATTTCCATACCGTATGGTTCCATCGGCACAAGGCGAATTTCATTTCGTAAGCGTGCAAGGAGCCATTTAAAAGCTGGGGTTGTAATTATAAACTCACAGTAATCCTGAATCCAGGGTTCAGTCACATCTTCGTCCTCAGCCGATTCGTCTGACTCCTCAATCTGCTTTGTAGACTTGGGCATGTGTTGACAGTTGACTGAGTTCGAATAATCTTCCTCGGGCATAGTTTGTTCGAAATTTTCGCTGTTGACCCAGTCGCTGACGCGTTCCTTCCTGTAAACATCGTCTAAGTCGGGCATTTCCTTCTTGATAATAGTTTGTCGGTCAAACCCAGTGTCCGCGAAAGCTGCAGCAATCTCGCTAAAGATTCCATATGTGTTAGAACAGCCAGCTCCTATCTCCACGGCAATAAAGGTTAGGTGATTGTAGACAGGTGTTCACTCACTGCCTTCGTTTGTGCACAAAAGCCATAACATCTCTATGCATCTTATCAGAGGCTCCATGGCCAATCTTTAGCGCAAAAGCTCTGAGCATCTCAGGTAAGGCTTCTGAGACCCGACTCTGTGTCTCCCGGCTCAGGCACAAAGACCGAATCTCGCTGGCCAGAAGGCCCGCCAGCTCCGAAACATAATACTCCCACCTAGAAAAGGTTGTGCTAGATGCGTCTGGATATATAGTGGCGTTCGTATCGTCAATAAACTCATTTGTCGATTCTTGAAATGAGGGATCGGTAGCCGGGTCACCAGATTTGTTTCCCTTTGAGGACGAAGCATATCCCGAGTCAGTTGGAGGGTCCGTGTAACCGTGCCGATGCACTGCAGCAAACTTCGCTTCGTTCTCGAGAGACACTTTGAGCAGTGTTTCACATCTTTTCCGTAACCGTAAGGCCCAAGGAAGGGTTATTTCGTCAACCTCGCTACACCCCTTGATATCCACTCCAGCCCGCAGAAGTAGCCTAACCAAGGTTTCGTCGCCTCCCTGAGATGCCAAACGAAGGGCCCGGTGGCCAATCTTATTCTGACTCTCGACATGAGCTACCTTATCAATAAGGAGCTTCATCACTGCCCCATGCCATTTGGCAGTAGCTAAGCACAGAGCTATATCACGACAGGATCTACAAGCTTCGAGATCTCCACCTATTATGTCGACAAGAATTTTGACAACCTCCTTAGGGCCGTTGACTACAGCGAAAATTAGAGAGTCCGGGACGTCAAGCCCCAGTTCGATTCCGATCCATAAGAGCCACAGGAAGTCCATCTGACTCGTGTCTTGACTGTGGCAACGATTGTCATTTTTCACAAATGAATTGCGAAACTTTAGCCAAGATCCGATACGAAGAAATTGGACAAACTCGTGCTCCGGTATTATCGGGCCTGCAGCCTCTGCATGACAAAAAAGTTGCGAATTGTCATTTTTAAGTTGAGGGAAGCTGTTCAAAATCTTGGCCTGCATATCTTTTTGTTTTTTCGACTCAAAATGGATTTCCAAGGCTAGCGGGATCAAAGGTTCGATGTTTACTCTCTTATACTGATAGCCGCTTTCCTTGAAACGGTGATGAATAGAGGCTGCAAAATCTTGCCGGCAGTCAGGCCATAAATCGCGTATACCATTCTCTTTGATATGATAATCCCATACCGATTCATAAATCAAGTGAACCTCTCGGGAGGTTTTGAAATAAGAACGTTCTGCGAGGCCCATCAACGAGCTCAACAAAGATTGACGCAAGTCTTCAGGAGTAAAACGATCCTGATCCTGGTAAAGATTATATATTTGGTAATATTGAGGAGATATTCGGAGAGGGCGTGTAGAATGGAAAGATTTAGTTGCCCTCAGCCTCCGGGTCAGATCATGCAAAGGTAACTGATCTTTAACGAATTCCGGATATCGAGTGGCCATTTCCGGGGAGTGTTGGGTCATCTTGAAAAGGATATTTGGTACTTGGCTTTGAGTTCTTGTATGACTTGCTCGAAGCTCTGCTATGGCAAAAGAAGCTGCTTGGGGGGGTCGAGTGCGAGATCCTATGCGAGAAAACTCGCCTTTTGGCAGCGTTTTGCCCATCTCGTACCGGATTACCTCCTCGCCGACAACAACGTCGCCAGGCTTAACATCTGTCTCGCGCGTTGGAGCTCCACCACCAATTCCAACCATGAGCCATTTCTTGATGGATGGGAAGCTGCGTGACATGTCCGTGACGGCGCCATCAAGAACGGTCTCGATGTAGTAGGCTTTTGGAAGACATGCGATGACGATGTTATGGGTGCCAATACTTCCCAAAGTGTAGCTATTTGTATCCCCAGGTTTTCGGGCTAGCGGCTTGTGTATATATTCCAGCATGGCGGTTACTACTGCTAACTCAGCCGGAAGGGCACAAATCCAACCCACATCGTAATCCTCAGGTGCCAAACCTTTATTCGATCGGCCATGGATCGGTCGTGGAGGTGTTCGCAGTTTGTTGAACGATTCTTCTTCGCCGGTTCGGGGATGTATTCTGTTTTTCGAAGCCATAGTTTAGGATGCTCAACTGTTTCTCCCACCGTCGGAGTGAATATCGTCAGCTGCGGATTTTAGGATACTTGAGCGAACCTTGGACGGCTGTCGCTACCATGGAAGCGGAAGGGAACAGAGGTGAGGAGGCGAATGATGAAGCGGGGGAGGGAGCAATTTGCCTTTAAAGAATTCTGGGCTGACATGCTGTTGAGCATCAGCCACATTCTCGGTATGCTTCACTGAGGCTAGCTGAATGAATGGCCGAACTAATGGCTGAAGTGTGCCTAATCCAGCCAATCTACGGCGCTTCCTCTCATGCAGCACGCAAGTGACTAGGCCCAAGGCGACCAGTCGAGCATCTGCCACAGCCACAATACTACGCACACCAGATATTTCCCTTCGTTTCATTGGAAGCTTATGTGCCATAATGATAGAATGTCAGCTTTTGACAGATTTTCACGTAGGCTCAGAGGAAATACCGAGTGGCCGACACCTCATGGCTGAACAGAAAATAGTGCACCGCTGTCGGTAGAGATGATTCAGCTGCGATGGTGATTGGGAGAGCTCGCAGCAATTTATACATGCAGGATATTCTGAATCATTTTCGGCAATTATGAGGAGATTGAAAGAAGGGTCAAAGATTTCACTAGAAGACAAGTAGAGTGGGAGAGGGCAGAGGATTAAATATCAAGCACATTTCAGCGCAGCTACCCTAAACACCAAGATGTTACTTTCGACGCGTGGTTAGAATGAAGAAGGGCGACCGTCACTACCGTTTTGTTGTCCAGTAGTAATTTGGGGCAACGACTATTTTACAACTTACCGCATTTACATTAATTCTAGCCTAAACGTACCACGAACGTTCCTTGATCATTACGGTTTCCTTTCATGAGATAAGAATCCTGTCATGTTTACGGACACTGACTCAATACAAAGCAGCTGTGGATTCCGCACAAGCTTCACCCGATCTCTCGAGGTATTGCAATAATCAAGTCTATCTCAACTCAACTAACTTCGCAGAGCGTTGCTCATTTCTAAATCACCGCCAGGAGTAAAAAGAAATAGTGAAACATATGTGCAAGTGATACATTGATGTTTAGGGATATAAACCCAAGTTCAGTCAATATTTTATCCAAACCTAGGTAGTCTCAACATCGGCCGTGGCGTGGCACCATTCTAACCCAAAAGTCCCTTGTGAATTTAAAGCCCAGATGGAAATGTTGCATGGCTTTTCAATGTTGTCGATGATCTCTCTCCGCTTGTTCTACCCTATGAGTGCACTACCGAGCTTCTCAGAGATAAGTTTGGTCAAACTTCCTCCCACGATGTTTCGGTTCCTGTCTTCGTCCAGAGCTGATCCGTCGATTTTTTTTTTGATGAAATTTTTTTTTTTTTCCAATTCGGGGGCTTTTCCAAATGGCGGATGTATTTGGATCGAATAATTACGCCTTTCATGGCTCACCAACTGAACATGGCAAAAATCCTCATTTATGGGTGGCTCGATTGCTTGTAGTGCGATGTATGAGCATAATTCCTACGGAGTGCAAACATTACCTTGCTGGTTGTGGCGCAGGATACGTGGCTCTATTTTTGTCACCACACCAGTGTGTTCTCTGCCTGTTTGATGTCTTTTCTGCATTTGAAGGTGTCGTCGCAATAAACTAAGTCGCTAGGCAAGGGTGAAGTTGGTGGATATGCACTCTAGAGGTCTTTGAGCCACTTAGCAACCAAACTATTGATACTAGCCAACAACCCAGGTCTGATTTCGTCAATACCGACAACATTGCCGTTGAATTTTTGGATATTTCAGACGAGGAATTTGAAGTGTTTAGAGGGGGGGATTTTTTCGAAGAGCCCATGACATTCCCCCTTGACTTAGACATTAGGTAAGGTAGAAATTTGGCTCATCTTCTCAATATTTCCATTTTCGTAATTATTACCATAGAACTTCCTTCTTGCTTGCTCACAACTATAATTTCTCGGAAAAAATCCGACATCGCCAGTTATGCGACACAGATTATTGCATGACCTTGATCATGCCGTTTAGCGTACACACCCGAAGCGCCATGTCTTTAGCAGGTGACAATCTAGCGAATTACGAATGTTTCGGATAATCACAGAGAATGCGGTGGTCTGACGGCAATTTCAATAAGAAATGGGCTGTGAAAGCTCGGGTGCCGGCCGAGCAAACGGACGATCCAATGCTTAAACTGGATAGCCAGAGGCCTCCAAGTCGCCAAGCCAGGGTAGTGGTAGGAAAATGGGGCAAAACTTAGCAGATTGGAATTCAGCCATGCTGAGTTACAGAATCAGCGGGAGGACTGATCACACTCTTCGAGGCATTGTCGCAATTCGTTCTTAACAAAGAGCCAAACTTCATGTTGAAATAAATCACATAGTATAAGAGACTCGAACAGGGCTAGGCAACAAATACATCCCTCTGATTGATTCCCACGGGCATCACAGCGTTCGCAACAATTTCGGAACCGGCCTTTCTTTTCGTGATTGCATTAGATTATATGTAGTTATCCTCTATGTCGCTCATTGAAAAACACCATCATCATCTCATCCCCAACTCGTCATGTCAACTTATTAGACTGCTTGACAGGATACGCCGCCATCCTCGACCTGCGACACATGTACCCATACATCCACGACAACCCATGATTGACCAGCGAGAATCCAATCAGGCATCCTATGACGGCCAAACCGTACCAAGTCCACGGCCTATCGCCCAGCCACATGAGAACGTGGGCATCTCCAGTATGCCAGGTACTGCTCTCCAGGTCGGTGATGTACGGCAACATCTGGTGAGGGGTCACCACGTTGAAAGTCGGCGAGGGTCGGGCGGGCAGGTGTCGGAGGTAGTCGGAAATCACCAAACTGATAAACATCGGTCCGGAGGAGAACATGATATTGCTGTAGGGCTGGAGGCGGGCCCAGAATCGCGTCCAGCGGTAGTAGAAGGGCAGCTCGGAGATGGCCTGGTAGAGGGCCGGGTGCTTGGCGGTCGAAATCATGACGTCGTTGGTGACACCCGTGGGCTTGGTCGACTGGAAGAGGGCGCGGTGCTCCGTCTCGGAGCTCACGTCGAAGATGGGGAATTGCTTGACGCACACGGTGTCCATGTCGAGGTAGATGCCGCCAAAGTGGTAGAGGACGAAGTAGCGGATGGCGTCTGCGCGCTGGATGGGGAATGCGTAATTGTCCCAGAGGTCCACGAACCAGGGGTACTCGGTGGCTAGAAATTCATGCGCGGACTCATCCGTCCAGAGCTGCAAAAGGGGTCAGAACAATTCTTTTCTGCGGTTCCTGTGCGGGAAAATCCCCCAGTGGGATGGGGGGACGGGATGCTGGTCGGGGCTTACCATGTATGTGAAGTTTGAGTAGACGTCCTGGCAGCTGCGTTGGGAGTCGATCCATTTCTGCGGAATGGTGTCGTTGGGGGTCGTCTGGTGCAGGATCCGTGGAATTTCAAACTCGCCTGAGTCCGAGTCCTCGCTGCTCAACACGGAGCCGCCAGGCATGGCCCGGGGCCCGAAGAGCTCCTCGTTTCGCGTCAGGAGGATGATCAATGGGCCGACGAGCCAGACGAGGAACGCGATGATGGACAGGTCAATCACCACCAGGGTGAATGAGAACTTGAACAGCCTCTTGGGCGAGAGGCATCGCAGCAGGAACAGGCGGCGCTGCTTGATGGAGGGCTGGGGCTGCTGCTCCTCGAGGCTCACCTCTTCATAGGAATATTTGTTGGTCGCCATGCTGGTGGTGGTTCGTCAACATGGGGAAGGTTGTGGAAAAGCTTGAAAAAAGCTTGGCTCTTCCGTCGTGGGGGGAAGCGGGATAAAATCCAAGTCAACGCAACGTCATATTGATAGGATAGATCCCAAGGTAGGATCCTGCAAAAAGGAATTTCCTTGGGTGGGTATCCTGGCTGAGGCCGTAGCGCGCTCCTTATTTTGGAGGAGCAGCATGACTCCGCGGCCCAGGAGACGAGCCATGGACGTATTGCGTAAGACCACACGCATCCATGTGAATCGCGATTTCATATATCGAGCAGCTACCCCAATCTAAACGAAATGACCCCCTAAGGGCCTAGTAACTGGACCCTACTTTGCATCATACGATCAGGTGCCTTATTGGGCGAGCTGGAGGGGAGAGAGGCAGAGCGACTAGCACTGCATAAGCCACCGGAAGCTCCATATTTACAGTGCGTACGCACGCTGCTCAGCCTGTGTCGCATGCAGGACGGAGCAGCGATGATCTGTGAATGGCTGAGCCTCGAGTGTGTGTGCCTGTGTGTGCCTGTGCGGCCGGGCTGTTTGGCTACAGTCAGATTAGAGTGCCAGGCCCAACGGTCTGTGTGACGGAGGCCGCGTCATGTGCTGATGCGTAGCGCCTTTTGGCCCTCTGCTCCTTTTAAAATGAGCCCTCCTCGCTTGAGATGCCACTTGCGGCAGACGCCCCCGGCTGTTTCTAGTGGGGGACCCTGACCACCAGAGCAGAGATTGAAATTATCCTTAGGCTTGTACGTCATTGGCGAGGCCAGCATGGATTTAGCAGGCGTAGGGCCAGCCGAAGAAGCCGAGCAGTCCGGTGTGTCCTACCCGCGCATCGGTTTTGGACAATCTGAGATGCGAAGACCGAAAACATGCGAGGCGATGCGAGTCATGCCACGGGCCGCAGCCACTGGAAAACTGCCCTCGGCGGAGTCGCAACTGTCTTAAGATAAACTCGCGGAGTGGTACAACATGAATTGTGGTGCGTTTCACTCCCTGGTGTGGCCCAGCGGGAAATACAGGACGCCGACAGCCCGAAGAGGAGCCTCGCCATCCTGGTCGAAACAGATGGCACCCAATGATTGCCGTCCAACTCGATGAGGGAAGCCGTAGTTCGGGAGCCATGACCTCCGATTTCCTGTCGCCATCATTTCAAGGGAGGCCATGTGCTCCAGTGCTCATTTTTAGCAACGCGTCCCCTGCCCTCATTATTATGCCCCAACTCTATTGCCTGTCTCACATGTGCAGCGGTAGAAGGGGGAGAAAAAAAAAAAAAAAAAAAAAAAAGGTACCGCGCGGTTCTCGGTAGCCAGTGGACGTGCCCTCCTCCTTACTCCTGCATACCCAACTGGAAATCAATCTTGGCAACATCTTGGCAGAGGTCACTCCGCTTATTTGGAAAGATTTTATCCGCGCATTGAATTAAAACTTAAATACTGCTGCTAAATGTATGGTTAGGTATGGTCCTCAGTCGGTCGGCCGCTGCCTACAGAAAGATAGTCAAATGATCAACTTCTTGGCGAGCCACTACACCAACCAAACTGCAAATCGAACTCTCCTGCCTCAGTATGTATAAAGGTGAGATTCAATGTCATGGTAGAGTCGAGTCAAGCGCGATTCCCAAAAGCATACTACCTTGGCTATGCATCGCCGTACTATGGTGATAGTCTTCACTTCTCCACTATGCTTAACTTCAAAAGACGGTGACCTGAACAAGGAGCTCGATTATCACAGAACTTGTAATGATGAAGATGATTGCGTTTAGAATCAATCTAGACCCAACTTGCGACTTCTATCTTCTCAAAGAGGGTGACTGGACGCGAATCTACTTGCGTCATCTGAATTAGATCTCTCAAACTCGACCCAAGGAGATTGTCGGAGCTCCGAAGAGCCATTACATCCTAAGCATCATCGAAGGGAATGTGGCTGCTGGCTGAACCATACGTGATCATCCCATGAGCAGGCAAGCATCGATCCTAGACCCCGGAGTTCCTCCCAGAGATACGGTGAGCGATCTCAAGTCCACAAACGTAATCTTGCCATGTAACATTCCGACCGTGGAGGGCTCCCCAGCTGCGGGGTACACTTGGCACACGACATCACAGCCAACTTGCTCTGCGATTGAATGTTAGACGTAGATGAGAGATTTGTGGATAGCTGGCGGCCTGCTCTGTAAGAATGATCGATTCATTATTTTAAGTATGTGTCTAGAACCATGGTTGCTGAAGACTCTCTTCCTCAAGAGGCCATAACGTGATATCTAGTTCAAGGTAATCAACACATAGAACTCGGGTCTCTCTCATCTCGACTTCGCTTCGGCCTTCCTTCGCTTTGCTCTGTAGCGAGATTTACAGACTGTCAGACTGTTTTGTATTGGTAAGCGGAAGTTGTCTTGTCGGTCATGATCTTCTCCGTGTGGGTCAAACGTCTCATGTGGGCCTGATGCAAGAGAGGAGGAGTGGAAGACATTGCATCTGTGTTTCTTTGGATCTTCTGTTGCACAGACAAGCAGTTATCCATAATGTTCTATCATAGACACACAATTTCCAGTTGTTTATGTCAAAAGAATAAGACACACTGTCAGATTTGAATATGATAAAAGACTGCTTAACCAGTATAGTGTCGTGATCATGAATTTCGCCTGGTCGGTTATCCTGAATTGGACAAATTGCAGGGGGTAATATCAACGTTAAAATCTGCTTTCCATAGATGCCCGCTCTGCATCTACCGAGCCTGACTCTTCGCCGAGTTTAGAAACTGGACAACTCGGCCACGTAGCTTCATACAAGCAAGAAAACCTGGAACGATTGACTATTGAATCAGATTATTACCTCAAAAGGTTGGGCACAGAAGGAATACTCAACAAGGCTGGGCATAAATGATGCAAGATACTGTCATCATGAATGAGACAACTTAGACATGAACTAATTCCCTCGTCGATTGAAATTGCCCTGTTTAGCCAGTTGTCTTTTCCATAATGCTTGAAGAGATTCTTACTTCCGCCTTTCAGCAAGCCACTGCAACCATAAAGTCACAGTACGTAAAGGTGTATCATTTCGTAAAGTTCGACACCTTGCCAGACGAGTATGATACACGTATATGAACTTCAAGGGTATAGATTCAGCTTTTGGTCTCACCAAAGGGGCGAAGGTAGTATTGTTTTTCCTGCATTCTCGTGGATAAATAGCTTTGGCCTGGCAAATAACTATGACGAAGTCTCTTTAGCCAATAAATTGGACGCCCCTTTCTCACGAAGTATGCCAGCAAGCTTAATGCCCACGTCCTCTGCCTCCTCGTCGCTGCGAACGAGCGCCGAGAACTCAGCAGTAACCCCCGTTGTACCCTCCACATCGAGAACTGTGCCAGACAGTCGAAGTTCGCCACCCTCTTGGCTTCCATAATCCTGCACGTCTAGTTTCCCATCCCCCTCAGAAGTTTCAAACGTTGAATGAACGCCTATTGGAGACGAGCAGCCTCCCTGCAGAGTTCGCAGCATCGCCCTTTCGGCCATGGCAAGCCATCGTGACTTCTTATGATCCGCCGCTTGAACGAGCTGGAGTGTATCTTGACAGTCCGTCTTGATTTCGACACCAAGCGCGCCTTGGCCGACAGCGTACGGGAAAACTTTGGGATCAAGCCTGTGTGTGATTCGGTGCCCAAGGCCCATTCGTACCAATCCTGCGGTTGCTAGTAGAATGCAAGAGAATTTGGAGTCGACCGCATCAAGCTTAGCAAGGCGGGTGTCTCTAACGTGGCATGTCAGCTTAATGGTCTTCTCGGTATATCAATATTTTTAGCACAATCTTTCCGTCCAAGTACTCACACATTTCCACGGCACTCCGCGACCTCCAAATGAGGCCAATTGTGCCGAATCAGCGCTCTCCTTCTTGACGAGCTCGACCCAACCACAGAGCCAGGCGGCAACTGGTCGATGGTTTTATACTTGGAGTCTGTTCTCATAATCACTGCATCAGTTGGTTCTTCGCGCTCGGGAATAGCCCCAAGCAGACAGTTAGGCGGCAGTGTTGTCGGCATGTCCTTGAGACTGTGGACGAGGAGATGGGCCTTGCCAGACAACAGATCCTCCTCCAGGCCGTTCGTCCACAGGCTCTTGCCGACGTCGGACCCGCCCGTCTGCTGGGAGAGCTGCATGAACGGGGTCTGCTTGTCCGCATCGCCCACGACGCTGCGAGTGGCGATTTCGAATGGAGGGGGCCGTGCGAGGGCTTTCTCAAGCTTCGATACGATGTAACGGGCCTGGATGAGAGCTAGTTCCGATTTGCGGCATCCAACGACCACCACCTCAGAACCAGAGGAGGTGAGAGGAGGGTTTTTCAAGTCGGCGCCAGCGCCTTCAGTGTGTTCCTTTCCATCCTTGTCTTGATCGTGGCTCATAGTTTCGTGTTTGTGGTTTTCGTGGATGTGTTTATCGCATTTGAAGGTTCTAAAAAGTCTGCGCCGCTTAATAATTGAAGTTGAGATGGTGGTGCTCGCTCCGGTATCGCCCTACCCTGTACCTGTACCTTGGCCATTCACTTCTCTAACGTCAGTTCAGTGCAAAGAAAGAATTATTCATATAGATCTGTGTACATGCTATAGTCTATGCAAGCTTTTGCAGCTGGCTTCATTACAGTTCATGTTTTTTATTATCGAAAGCCGGAGTGTTCTCAAGGTTCCATCGCAACCTTGGAGTGAGAGTGTACATGTGCTGAAAAGCAAATGCTCAGTTTAACACGCGCTGCCCAGACACTTGCACGGAAGTAATGTTCTCTAATTCACTGATTAAGCGAATTCACCCATAGGATCTTTTCAATACTACTTGCCCCTCAATTTTCGGCGAAATTATTTCCGGGTGCAAAGAACACTGGTCAAATGATCAGTGCATGTTGTCGTGGTCCATTGGCGTTGGGGGATCAACACCTGATCGGCTTTTAGCCGAGAACATTTGCTGATACGACTTGCCTAGTATCTCTAATGAGGAGTTCGTCACCCATCTGTGATGCAGAAGGGGAGTTCCGAAGGATGGGGGCGCATCGCGGGGTAATGGCATAGCTAATGACCCGAATGATCGTAGACGCCCTGTCGGCCATAAGGCGTATCATCTATATAAAGGAAAGGAAAGGAAAGGAAAAGTATAGCTTGTCTTGCTAATCCTCCAACCTAACTTATCATCACGATGTTGACATATCTTATAATACCCTTGCTTGTAGCAAGTTGTGCGAGAGCGCACCCCATCAATGACCTTGAAAACTTATTTGACGAGAATATTTATGCGCGTCTTTGGAGAACTGCTTTGACCGGGCCACCGCAGTCTGGCTCGGAGAGTGCATGGCCACACTATACCCAAGGAGCCTATAACAACACACCGCAGTCAAGCACTGCTGCAGGAGTGTACACCAAGGCTCAGGCTTCCGGTTGGACCTCAGGGTTCTTCCCTGATGCATTATGGCAGGCCTACCGCCGCCGCAAGGAGTTGTTGCCTCACAGCTATGCAAAGGGGCCCTCATTGAACGAATGGTTGGATATGGCTCAAGCGTGGACAGAACCACTCAAAAGCAATATCAACGTGACTTCGACCCACGATCTTGGTTTCCTCGCAAAGCCTTTCGAGAGTGCCTTGCAGATCACTGGAACCGATGGATATCTCCCAGTTCTCAGAAACATGTCCTTAAATCTAGGGAATCGCTTCGTACCTGGTGCCGGTATCATCCGCTCTTGGGACTGTAGTAATTACGTCTCGTCAACCTGCAGCCACGAGGATTCCGTCCTTGTTATTATCGACAACATGATGAACCTGGCTTTGCTTGCACGATCGGCAGCAGACTACACCCGCAACACGACCTTGCTCGACATCGCAAAGTCCCACGCTGATAAGACAATGGCCAACCATGTACGCCCAGACGGCTCTTCGTTCCATGTATGCGACTACAGCGCAACCTCGGGCGACGTATACCTTTGCCGGACAGCACAGGGCCTTGCCGATGACAGCACCTGGTCGCGAGGCCAAGCATGGGGCATCTATGGCTTTGCGGAGTTCTATTCACTGACCAAGGACAAGGCTTATCTGGAGACCGCCATCCGCATGGCCAACTGGTTCATTGACCATCTCCCAGAGGATGGCCTCCTCTTTTGGGACTTCAATGCAGAGAACATCCCCGACACAACACCTAGAGACAGCAGCGCAGCGGCTATCGCGGCCAGCGGGATGCTTCTTTTGCAAGAGCAGATTGAACTGAAGGGTTATAAAGGCGCCAAATATGACTACCGTGCGAAAGCGGTGCGGCTCCTGAAGGCGTCTATTAAACTCGCTTTCGCTGGTGAGATCAGCTTTTCTGACATGGGCGAACTGGGTGCCGAGACATTCATTGACACGCCTGCGAATACTCCAGAGACGAAAGGTTTCGAGAGTATTATGCTACACGCCACTAGCAATAATAACCCCAAGGTTCCTAATCGAAATTTTGACACTGGCCTCAGCTATGGTGATTTTTATCTGGTCGAGGCTGGGAATAGGCTGTTGGAGTCTAAGCCAGAGAAGACTTTGGTTGATGCACTGTAAATTGAGTAGTTGTGAGCTGGCTGTGAGCCTAACTTGGGACGAAAGGGTTTTACTCCTCTGAGTGCTAGGACCAGAACCCAGATATGCTTATTGATGGCACTTTAAACTTGAATATTTCATCCAGCAACAGATAAATCCTGCGTGTCATTGTATGCGACTTTATACATTGTGATAATGCGACCCGGTGATATTAGGCATAACTATTCGTTATGAGGAAAAAAAGTCTCCTTTCACGTCTCCAGGGTTTGGAACATTGATATATCTTTCTTCGACTCAACAGCGATGTGTCAGTATCAGTCACAGGTTGCTTTCCTCTCAAAAGCCTCTATGGCGGCCGGTGAGGGTCTTTCGCTCCAAACTAAAATAGCACCGAGAGGTCAATAGTATCAGTAAACTCATTCTACGAATCGGCATCTCTATCTCTCTATAATCAAGTTCTACACCCTCATCACTACCGAGCATGTCCAAGTAGCTTGTGCTACTCTGTCCACCTATACCATCTTTATTCCCCCTTGCTACGCCGATCCCATCTCTCGAGGAGTTGGCGTGTATGATACCGGCGCCTGATGCGTGCGATCGAGATTGCAGTGGCACCATCATGGTTTTGTAGAGCTACATCGACTTTCCCAGACTGTAGAAAAATCTTGACAGTACGAAACCCCCGGGACGATGCCGCAGCAACCATGAGCGGTGTGAATCCCGTATCATCCTGCACATTGGCATCGATATCTTCCCGCTGTAAGAGATATGCAACGATATCCTCAGCATGAAGGCGGCAAGCGTGATGCAGCGCGGTCTTGCCCCACGAATCCACTTCGTTGATATCAATTAGCCCCGAGTCCAGCAAAAGTTTCGTGATTGGTAGGCTCCGGGCATATACCGCGCGTGTGAGTGTTTCCCGACTGACCTCAACGAATCTTTGGACGGACGTTGATTCTATAGATTCCATTATGAGTTCCAAAGCGGATAAGTGACCTTGATCAAGAGCAGATGAAAATGCCGTGGCGCCATTGTTACGCCTTTCCCACACATCGATCCTCCCAGTGTCTACCAAACACCTCATAACTGCACTGTGGCCATTTTCAGAAGCCAGCATAAACGGCGTGCACCCCTGAAATGTCCTAGGGTTGGGATCTACTCGGCCTGAATCCAAAAGCAGCTCGACAATTGATAGGTGACCTTTTTTACAGGCCCAAGCAAGTGGCGTGTAATCATCAAAGCGACCCCTAAAATCAACGACCACATTTTCCATACCAATCAGCATCTTCACCACATCCAAAAAGCCTTCCGCTGCAGCCAGTGAGAGCGCTCGGTGCCCTCTCCAATTCGCATGGTTTACATCCACGCCGTCTTGGTCGAGGAGCATCTTGGCAATATCTTCATGGCCCTTATCAATCGCGAGCATAAGTGCGGAGCTGTTGTCGGCGGTATATGAATCAAGCTTGACCTTGCCCGAGCTGAGCAGCAGCTTTAGCATGCTCTCGTCGCCCAGTCTGACAGCTGCCAATAGCGGCGTCTCGCCCTGCTCACTGTCTCGGAAGTTCCCATCGGCATTGCCGGACGACAGTATCAGCTTGGCCATTTTCTCGTCTTTATTCTGTACCGAGCGCCATAAGGCTTCGCCCCCCGAGGCCCCGGCGTTGATTGCCTTGATTGCCGTTTCCTCTCTGCCATGAATGACGGCCCATGTCAGAGCTGAGCCGCCGGAGTCGTCTACATTGCGGCGGTACAGTGTGCTATTGAGGGCGTCGTGGAGCTGGTGATTGGTCCGGACGAGCGCATAGATGTCCCGTTGCGTCTCGAGGCATAAGGCGATGGCTTCGAGCATTTCGTTTGGGAGGTGGAGCAGTGCAAGCGGGCGAGCCGATTGGTGAGATGAGATCATGGCGGGTAAAGGCTTGCCGACTGTGATAAAATTGACGAACCGATGGTACAAAAGCAGGATTGGCAAGTTAATATCGCGTTGGTTTTGAAATAACTTCTCTCGTCGTTTCATCGCACGGTGATGCTAGGCCAAAAAGACGGAAGTAGCCGCTCGTGCTGCACGTTAAATATGTACATTTCACCCAAATGTTGGATGATACGGTAGACTCACAACACAAACGGGCAAGATCCCGTAGTAAACTGGTTTGTGAGGGGACCCAGGTATGTAAACACTACTAGATTTAGGACTATATCAGTTTGATTGACTATACAAAGCGTAATTCTCTTCACAAAGTCCAGAAGTTGGGTAATGGCGACTGCATCCTATCGTCGCTGGGTGGTCTAGGGTATTCTGGACATTAGCACAAGGGACGGGAGGGAAGCGTTGCGCAGACAAAAGATCAATTATTATTAGGGCGGCAAAAACGTCACATAACATGCACACAAAGCCGCAATGCGTGCCGTCATAAGGCGAACCATCACAATGGAAACCAGATGTAGAAACAATCAAGCAATGCAATAAACTCATGCCATGAAGAAGCTTATTGTGCTGATCAGAGCGTGCTAAGCCATAACCTGCAGATCAGAGGCCGGGGTCCAACTTTAAGACAAAGTGACACTACGCTCGTCTCAGCAAGGCTTGGCTTCTCTATGGGCGGCCTCTGGATGATCCCAATGTTGGTGTCGCATTCCGCAGGTCTTCGAGGCGCAGGCGGATAAACAAACTGTCAATTTGATTGATAGATTGACAATTACTCTGTATCTGTGTGCGTATGCACATTGTGTAGAGTGTGTTGACTCGGAAATGATGCAGTTGTCATCTATATTTGGATGCAGGTTCGTCTTGTGTTGGTACCTTGTGTGATGCAGATGGGCTCGTGTGTCAATTTAATTGATGCCATCCGGTTGTGAGGGAGGGAAGGGAGATGGTACTTCTGATTCCAGGGCGGCATCGGTAGTGGTGTAGGGCGACGTAATGAAAGCGCTGCGCCGTGGCAGCACCAACAGCGACATTGACTTTCGTTTCTAAATTTGAGCAGCAGGGTCGCACCGTTGGCTACGTGCCATTGAAGTGCGTTTCAATTGCGCTCCTCGGTGTCCGACGGCGCATCACGGTTTGTTTCAACGGTTTGATGGAGCCACGCGAGGCAGTGTTGGAGGATGGTTACAGCGTGCTGGCTTGGTTGGCTGGCGGCTGCGGATTAGTAACGGCGGTCGCGTGAGTTGCTGCCCCAGAGCGTCTCTCATATTATTACTCAGGCCCGTCCAGGCACACAGCATTGCCTGAAGCAAAAAGAAAGGCCCGACCAGGGCACCTGCACGAAGAAGGGGGCGGAGATACGAGCAGCGCTTGTACTCTGGCCCTTCAGCTGGGCGGGGAGCTACCTCAACTCGGCTGGCAGCAGGGTAGGGAGCACGCTAGGATCGCTCTAGTGAAGCGTCAGCGCACAAGACAGCGGGGCCCTAGCGACTAACCCGCTGCTATAATTGGCTCCAGCGCATTTCTGGCGGTGGCTGCCCGCCCCAGCCACACGCGGATCGCTCTGGGCCAACTGAACCGCCTGCGCAGCGTATAACCAACGACCGACTGAGGCACCGTCTGAGACAGTTTTGCGCCTTCACGGCCATACGGTAAGCCTGCGTTTCCCACCGCCATAAGACGGGCAGGAGCCAAGTGACTGCGGCCCGAAACGGCCCACAAAGACTGCCTTGTCCACGCGTCAAATTCTGCTTCTTCAATCTAAAAAGCTGCCCCAGTCGTTCTGTCCCGGCCTGCCATTGTCCTGTCCTGCCTGCTCTCGCCTTCTTCCGACCGACCAACTTTATTTCCCCTGTTTTTCTATTCTTAATCTCCCGTCTCCCTCCACTCACATCCCTCCTCACGTGTGCACGCGACCTCAACCACCACAGCACGCGACCCAAGTCAATCAATGAGTTCGCCATGTATCGCACTCTAGAAAAGGTCCCTCCCGTCTCCAAGAGGTTAATTGCCTCCTATGTCCTCGACTGGGTCATCATCTTCGCTACCGCGGGCGCTGGCCTCGCCCTCGGTCGCTTCGAGCCGCACAAGCGCCATTTCTCCCTGATGGACCCTACCATTTCGTAAGGCTTCTTCCCTCAAGGCCAAGTTGACCCTACGTCACACTCAGTCGCTAATCGCTATACAGGTTCCCATACACAGAGAAGGAGCTTGTGCCCATCTGGCTCGCCGGTGTTATCAGTGGCGGCATGCCAATCGTTCTTGTCATCATTGTATCACTTGTCTTTGTCCCTGGGCCAACTGTGCCCGTTGGCACACCCAAGGCCGTCGTTTGGAGACGAAAGTTATGGGAGCTGCATGTTGGATTGCTAGGCCTCGGCCTTTCCCTTGCCACCGCGCTGTTCTTCACCGAGGCCACCAAGAACATCTTTGGCAAGCCCCGCCCTGACATGCTTAGCCGATGCCAGCCAGACATTGAGAATTGGAAGAACTACATTGTTGGCGGTTACGAGCTGGGCAGCATGGACGGACGTGTCGTCTCGGCTGCCATCTGCCAGCAGACCGATTCCAAGAAGCTCGACGACGGATTCCGCTCCTACCCCAGTGGTCACTCGTCCACCGCTGCCGCCGGCCTCCTCTACCTCAGCCTCTTCCTCGCCAGCAAGCTGTCCGTCAGGATCCCCTTCGCCATGCCTTCCGCCTCCGCCCTGTCCAGAGCTGATGCCTACGCCGCCTTCCCGGTCTCTGAGCGCAAGTCCACCTCCCCCGAGCCCTACGAACCCCTCGCCAAGCCCGCTGGAAAGGCGTTCCACGCTTTCCGCAGCCAGGCCGCCTCGCCGCCTCTCTACCTGCTCTTCCTCATCACCGTGCCCTTCTCGGTGGGCGTCTTCATCGCTGCCTCCCGCTGGTACGACTACCGCCACCACGGCTTCGACATCCTCTTCGGCTTCACCATGGGCGCCATCCTCGCCATCTACAGCTTCCGCTTCTACCACACCCCCATCAGCGCCGGCGCAGGGTGGGCATGGGGCCCCCGCAGCCACAGGCACGCCTTCTGGTCCGGCATTGGCCTCTTCGGCTACAGGAGCAACGCGGGCGAGGTGCACCAGCACCAGCAGTACAGCGAGGTGTCGGGGAGGGACATGACGGAGCTGCGAGGCCCCACGCCCGACATTGAGGCCAACCACCTGTCCGCCGACCGCGCGCGGAACGACTACGAGCTGCAGCAGATGCGGCACCAGCAGCAGGACTCCGGGTTTGATTTCGGGACGCACCCGACTACGCAAAGCAATCGCATCTGAGCCTGCTGAGCTAGATGTGTTTTAGACTTAGTGTGTTTTTTTAATGTAGATGTTAATCCAATTCTTTTCTTTTCCGTTCACTTTTTTTCCACTTTTAGAAATTTTGAGGACACGGTGTGCCATGCTGTCAGCATTATCCCGGACCGCCCCAGTCACGTTGATGAAATACAGTCAGCACATGGATCGGTGTGAACGGTCGGTAGTTGTCCAGATAAGCTGCTGTCATCTTACGACCCGCTACGACAGCTTGCGGGTTTACCAGGGTTCCGTGTGACGTGCTCGGACTGTTGACAAAGCGGCATTCTCCCACAGTAGACTCCGGCTCCGAACAAGGAGGTTGTAATTGAAACCCAAGACCGCGCTTTATGCCAAGCAATGCAGGCTAGCCCACCACAGGCTGCTATGATAGCCGCTCGGTCATCATTGGGGGCGGCGAGGGTGACGAGGTCGGCATTGCTGTGGATGAGCATTATCCCGGTGCGGAGAAAAATCTGACCTCCAAACTCCTCTCCCTTGCCTCCTTGCCCTGTTGGCGAACGTGCTCGTATAAACCCCGCGAGAAGCAGCATGGGAGGCAGTCCGCCCAGCTCGCTGTAGATGGGCTTTGGCCGGGGATTGTCGATCACTATCTGGGTTACAGGGTCTGACTTGGCGTCGGCGTGTAGATCTAGATTGCCTGGGCTAAAGTCTAATGCGGGGGAGATGAGGACTGCTGTCGATTTATAGTAGGTCTAGGGAGGCTTTGGTGGGCGAGTCAGATTCGAAGGAGAGTGTAGACAGGTTAGCCATGCTGATATGTCTGCTCGATGCTTAGCTTAAATCGGGGCTTTTTGCGAGGGGCTTCATCTCGCTTTAGGTGACTATCGCGCACAGTCTTTCACCAATTTTCAGTTGAAGAGCAGATCTTCCCTGCGAGCTAGAGTGTGTTCAAAGGTATTTTGGATAGAAACTCTTGAACATGTAGAAGCTTTAGGATACGTGTCTCATTTGTGATTTTTTTGTTGATCTGACGATCGATGATCAGAAAGTGTTGTTTAATAATTTCATATTGTAGTCGCAATAACGTATACTGTGACTTGGCCCATGATCGAACAAGGCCAGGCGTTACTAGTATGGATGTTAGCCCTGCAACTCTCCTATGACTGCACGTCGTGAACTCGAATTCTCCTTAACTGGCCTGGCTGAGCTTGAAAAATTCACCATATGGAGATGGACTGACGTCAGAAACAAACTCGCTTCTGGGAATAGCCATTAGTTTGCTGTGGATGTGATGGAAGGGATAGAGTGCCGTCATCTGGAGAAGAGCCATCCTCATCAGGAGAGTTGAGACTTGGGAGAATGAGGGCGAGGAGGAGCTGACATGGTTATGCAAAGATAAGGCTCATATATTCCTGTTAGAAACTCATGCTTAGATACGAAAGTGTTTCCCCGCAGACAGTACAATATACTCGAAACTCTGACTGTCTAAATTAGGTGTTAAACATGATTGGAAGTAATAGTAAATGCCGGGTTTAATATTAGCTGAATTTTGGCTAGATTGTTGCTAAACTTAGAATATCATTAACAGACTACAAACGGTACGAATATTTTGCAAAATCCTGTACAACTTCCTGGGCGGCACGCTCGCCGCTACGAACAGCGCCCTCCATATATCCCTTCCACTCCGCCGCCGTCTCAGTACCTGCAAAGTGAAGGTTACCCAAAGGCTGACGCAGAGAGCCTGAGCCAAGCGAGTCGAGCACGCCGGGTGGCAAGCTGGCACAGGGACAGCCGCCGCCAGTCCACTTGTCCTGCGCCCAGTCGAAGCACTGCATCTCGACGAAGTCGGCATCCACCCTTGCCCTGTCGCCGTATAGGGCACCAAGCTGAGCGAGGAGTTTCTCCTTTCTTTGGTCCTCGGGGAGTGCTCCCCATTCAGCCCCGGGAGCGCCAACCATGAAGCAGGTGAAGGCGTGCTTATTATCGGCCGGGCTGCTGGTGTCGCGGATGACGCTTGCCGGGCCGACGAATGATTGTACCAGGCCGCAGAAGCCCTTCTCGACCCAGAATGGGGTCTTGAATAGTAAGATGGCTTTGTTATAGTAACCATATCTGGCCGACTCTGACCAAGCTAGCTTAACAGGGTCCAGCTTGGGCTCAAAGTTGATGGTCTTGAGAGCCGGGCTGGGGATTGTCGTGATCACCTTGCGGCCGCGGTAGGATTCGCCGTTTTCAGTCACGACCTCCACGGCGCCGGGCCCATGCTGCTTGATATCGCTAACTGCCGTGTTCAGACGAACGGTATCGCTGGGTAACTCTGAAGCCAGCCCTGTCGAGAATGACTGTGTGCCTTGTCTGATGCGTAGATGCTGACCACCGCCCTTGCGATCGGATCTCATGTTGAGAAGACCCCCGCCGGACTTGCAATAGTTGAGGAAGAAGAGGGCTGAGAGCTCGGAGGGCTCTACGCCAAGCATGGCGCGAGTCCATACGGTGGCTGTGGCGATACTTGTCTCACTTGCATTGAGCGACTTGAGGTAGGCTTCAAACGTCATGGCGTCGAGAGTTGTGGCTTTGGGGTTGGCCGTGTCCAACGCTTGGCAATCTGCCTCGCAAGTATCGCGAATCCGGGCAACATCATCTGCTGTTGCTTTATCAAACTGGATGAGGGTGGTTAGTTCACGTGCTTCGTCCGATCGCTTCATTTTCGACGTACCTTGGGCAATTCACCATACGCAAAGTCGCCTATGCGGCCCTCTGCGTCTTGTATTAAACAGTTGCCAGTGGTGTTCTGCTCAATGAGTTCCACTCCATATCGCCTTGCGAGGCCAATCATCTTGGTCTGGTTGACGTCGTTTATCCAAGCAGCGCCATACTCGAGGATGCCGTTCTTGTCTGAGGTCGGTCGGGACCATGTTCGTCCACCTGCACGATCTCGCGACTCCAGAACGACACAGGACAGGCCGCTGGCAATGACATCGCGCGCTGCGGCAAGACCAGCCAGACCGGCGCCAATGACAATCACGTCAACTGAGCTGGCTCCCAGCTGGCCCTCCCCCAAAGAGCGAGGGATAGAGGGAGTCGGCTCTGGGCATGCGATGACGGCGTCAACCTCAAAGAGCCAGCCCGGGATGGCCAATTGGGCCACGGGGACTAAGGTAATGGCCGGGCGATGACCGCGCAGGAAGCGCTGAATATGGCGAGTGTGTTTTCTGTGTGCGGGGTCGTAGTTGACGATGTACAGACAAAGCTTAGCAATGTCATTAACAGTGGCGCCAGCAGCGACCATTATTTTGCGAAGGTTGAACAGTGCCAGCTGGATCTGAGACTCGTAGTCGGCGGGCACATGGTTGTCCTTTGTGGCGCCGACCTGGCCGGAGACGTGGATGAGTCTGACGCCGGGCGCTGTGACGGTAGCTGGAGCATGATACACCTTGCTGGTGTTTTCCAGATCAAGCTGCTTGACAAGCGGACTCATGACTGGCTATGTTGGAGGCAGAGCAAAGCGCTTTGTCACTTGTAGACGACAATGAAGTGATAAAGATCTGGTGCTGCCCTTGAGGAGTATGATGATGCAAGTGGTGGACTATCTATTATACTGAGATGTTGTCTCTTTGCGTGATAGTTGTCTTCTCTCCCTTGAAAAACAACCTCATGTGATTACGGTCGCAAAAGTGCTGCTTATCGAACCCCTGGGCCCGATTTCGGTATCTGCCCTTGAACTTCACCAATGGCATTTCCTACGCCCGCAGACTGGATGCGTCGCTGCCCTATGCCATATCCACAATTATGCTTGCTGATCTAGCCCCCTCAAAAGGACAAAGAAAGAGGAAGCGATGGCCGTGGGGGTAGTGGAGAGTTCCTCAGTAATAATGCCAGTTTGATTGGTCTTAGTCTCAGGACCGAGTCAAGCGGAAGCCTTCGACTAGAACTCGAATCCACATTATGCGACCCTCGACCCGCTCCTCTACGCCCGACTGCTACCTGGATTGCTCTCCTCCGTGGATTTGGATAATGATAACGATGTGTTGATCCCGTCGATTCGTACATAGACAGCATATTGATCGCAAGGGTATATTCCTGCTTTGGAGACGAAGCAATCGCCAAGTACCCCTGTTTTAACCAAGAGTACCATTGACTCGCCATTGAGAACTTCTTTGCCTCGCCCTGCTTCCATTTTAGGAGAGACAGAACTTAGATACCAGCAACTGATAAACATTGAAGTCATGTCACCTTCGCATAGACTCAAGGACCCTTCCCTGCTTATTGGAAAGAATCTGATAGGTGGGAAATGGGTTGAGGCTCTCTCTGGGCAGAGGTTCGATGTTTTCGGTTCGTTGCCCTCTCTGATTGTGCCTCAACATGGGAGAGTTCCGCTGACAGCAATTCAGATCCCGCGACAAGCCAGCGCATTGGATCCTGCCCAGAATCAGGTGAACAAGATGCCTTACAAGCAATAGATGCCGCAGCCAAGGCCATGCCGGCATGGAGAACCCGCACCGGTCGCGAGCGCTCTCGCGTCCTGCGCCGGTGGTACGAGTTGGTCCTCGAGAACAAAGAGGATCTCGCCAAGCTGATAAGCTGGGAGAATGGTAAGGCCCAAGCAGACGCAATGGGCGAAGTTCAATTCGCAGCGAGCTTTCTTGAATGGTTCGCCGAAGAGGCTGCGCGTGTGTACGGAGATGTGATCCCTCATAGCACGCCGGGTTACCGGGTTGTCGTATCAAAGGAACCGGTTGGCGTGTGTGGCCTCATCACCCCGTAAGTCACCCCTATGAAATGTGCGCGTCAGGCTGGAGGCGTAAAAGGTACCCAATGGGTGTATTAACTAATCTTTCTTGTATAGTTGGAACTTTCCTGGCGCCATGGTCACGAGAAAGCTAGGTCCGGCTTTAGCTGCCGGATGTGCTGTTGTCGTGAAGACAGCCGGAGAGACGCCATTTACTGCCACTGCCATGGCATGTTTGGCTGAAAAGGCCGGTGTTCCAGCGGGTGTGATCAACATCGTAAACGCTCTTGAGAATACGCCACAGATCGGCCAGGTTCTCTGTTCATCTCCCATCATCCGAAAGATCTCATTTACGGGATCTACACGAGTAGGGCGCTTGCTCATGAAACAATCCAGCGATACTGTGAAGAAGCTGAGTCTTGAACTGGGCGGAAACGCCCCTTTCATTGTGTTTGATGACGCGGATGTCGACTTGGCTGTAAAGGGTGTTGTGGTTGCCAAGTTCAAGGTGACTGGACAGACTTGTGTCTGCGCCAACCGCATCTACGTCCAAAGCGGCGTATACGACTATTTCATCAAGAAATTGACTGCCGCTGTGTCAGCGTTCAAGATTGGGAGTGCCACAGACAGCACAGTCACACACGGACCCTTGATCAACGCAGGTGCAGCGGCAAGAGTCAGCGAGATGGTTGAAGACGCAGTCAAAAAGGGCGCCCAGATAGTTGTTGGTGGAAAGAAGCTTCCCGAATTGGGTAAGTTTTAGTATATATTGAGAGCGTTGGATGTTTTCACTAACTTGACTAGGACCCGCGTTTTATGAGCCAACTATTCTGAGCGGGAACATCACCCAAGACATGCGAATCGTTCAAGAGGAAATATTCGGCCCTGTTGCCGCCATCCAGAAGTTTGACATTGAAGACAGTGTAATCGACGCTGCAAACGACTGTGATGTTGGCCTCGCGTCATATGTCTACACGGAGAACCTGGGCCGTGCCGCTCGTGTGTCTGAGCTTCTTCACTCGGGCATGGTCGCCGTAAACTCTGGCGTGATATCTGATGCAGCGTCTCCGTAAGTCGCATATAAAACTTTACACTCGCATACCTACGCTAACTAAAGGGACTGTACAGATTCGGAGGTATCAAGCAGTCAGGTATTGGTCGCGAGGGAAGCAAATATGGCCTAGATGATTACATGCAAACGAAGACTTTGGTTGTGGGCAATCTCAATGTTGTTCATCGCGCATCGATCTAAAAATATACGTAGGTTTGAATTTAAATAGCAAGAAAACAAAGAAAGCATATCGTATATTGGCGCAAGGACAACCATGCCCGTTCACTTTTGCCCTTTTTTAGCAGTTTTTACTTACACAATGAATTTTTGTGGCCTTAACTACACGATACTATTCTAGACTGTGATATTGCACGAAATTGACATGCTAACGAGGAGAGCAGAGTATTTGATATTATTTTCTATTGGTTAACTAAGTACCAATTTTCTTTTTAAAACTTATTTCCTGAGAGAGAGTAAAGCGCTGGTTGGACTTGGCTATTTTTGCCGAGTTATCGTATAGCGAGGATCTTTGAAGTGTCTTGTGGAACAAGAGAATGGGAAGGCCGAGCGTTCAGTAACCAGCAGCCCGAAGCGACATGAAGATCCACACTCGCTCTACAAGAGCAGATAGCCATTATCTAACTGCCCAGGTCAGGATACAAAGGATCGAAAACGAAATGGCCCGAGATCAGAGATAACATATCTCCGCCATCGGACCCACAGAGAAGGAAAACCAGGGCCTTTGTTTTCTCCCCCCGCTAGTAGAGATGACAGGACCGAGTCACTGGGCTAGCCATGTGTCCTCCTGGAGCCTTGGTAGTATCTAGCGATCCCAGACGTGAGAATACGAAGGCAAGATCTGGCGAGTCTCGTCTGTTTTCTCTTGCCCCACTGACTTAACCAGACTCCTGTCAAGTAATTCAAACCAAGTAACTATCTGGTGAGGCGGGCCAGAATCAATCACTAGTAGAGATGATTGATTTATTATAATTTGACTTAGTTCCAGGCATATGGAGCTAGAGTTGGAATTCGTGTGGGCGTGTCCTCGAGTCCAAGACATCGGCATTACTGATCGAAGTTTATCCAAACATGGCAGATCCCCTTACATTAGACGAGGTCGAAGCTGCGGCCAGGAAGTCACTTCCCAGTAAAATATACGACTTTTATGCTTCAGGAGCAGACGGCCAACGTGCCGTTGCGAGAAATAGACAAGCATTTTCAAGGTACACATATACTCGAAGAAAAAATACGAGAACTTTTTCTGACTAACATGCCTGTTTTAGACTCTTTATCAGGCCTCGAGTGCTGCAAGATGTATCTGACGTTGATACATCCGTAGAGGTCTTTGGTGTTCGCTCAGCTCTACCGGTGGGAATTGCCCCAAGTGCTATGCAGAGGCTCGCTGGCGGCGATGGAGAGATCGACGCTGCAAAAGCCGCAGCCGGCATGGGGCTTAATCTAACCCTTTCTTCGCAATCTACGAGTTCGCTGGAAGATGTGATGCAGATCAAGATCGATACGGAGAAAGGGGTCCCTGGGCCTCCATTCTGGATGCAAATTTATTTGCACGATGACATTCAGAAGAGTGTACCTTTGATTAGACGGGCGGAGGGTAAGTGTACTTTACATAAAATCATCTCCTTGTGATATGGGTCAAGGTTTAATACACCGGTATGCTGACTATATTCAAATCAACAGCTGCTGGCTACCAAGCCCTGGTGCTCACAGTCGACACGCCCGTGCTAGGTAACCGTCTTGCTGAGCGCAGGGAAGCTGTGATCTTGCCGAAGGGTTTGAGTCTACCCAACTTGGAAAAGACTGCACCGGGCGCGAAGCCGCAGCCGAGCATTAACAGACAGTTCATGAATGTGAGATCCGCTGCCGAAGCCAAGGCGCTTCGTGCGGCCTTTGGTTCCAAAATGCACAGCGCGAGCCTCACTTGGGAACGAACCATCAATGAGTTGCGGAAGGTGACAAGCATGAAGATTATTCTGAAAGGAATTATGACCGCGGAGGATGCTGCGCTTTCTGTTCAATATGGCGCGGACGCCATCATCGTGTCAAACCACGGTGGTCGTCAGCTGGACGAAACATGCTCGACCATTGAGGCGCTACCTGAAGTATCCGGGGCCGTGAAAGGCGCTTTGCCAGTCATCATGGACGGTGGAGTCAGGACCGGCGCAGATGTGTTCAAGTGTTTGGCTCTTGGTGCCGATTTTGTGCTCGTTGGGCGCCCTGCGCTCTGGGGACTTGCTTATGACGGTTGCCGGGGTGTCGAGACGGTCATGCACATTCTTGAGAGAGAGTTGAATCGGACAATGGCCTTGGCAGGCGTGAGGAGTGTAAAAGAAATATCCAGGGGCATGTTAGGAGTCGCCAACCGAAACGGGTTCGGTGTATCAAAGTTGTAGTGTAGCTAGGAAGTGTATTCAAATATTCAAGGCGCTCCAAAGTCTGGGTTCTCGTTTTAATATACCTAATATAACGTACGTAAGAGAAAAGATAATAAAGTTCAACATCAATGGAAGTTGCCAGAGCCCAACAACTCAACACAATGAATACCCAACATAATAATGAAAAGTCTTGACAAGACCGACGAACGCGCTTTCTTGGTTTTGAATAGCAGACTCCACGAAGTTATCATTCACACACTCTGGCCTCAATATCAGTCATCAATATTAAAATTATTGGTTTGAAGTAGATTTCATTTGATGCAACATGTCTATTTGGTATCCTAAATGCCCTTGCTCAGCTCGCCTCTAGACTGCCAAATTTCAAACTCCAGGTCTGGCTGGAATTCTGCGTACAGGGTTTCCTGGTGATGATGTCAGCTATTGCAACTTGAACGTTATAAGTCGGATCTTTCCAGAGTGAGTACTCACAGGGTCGGCATTCACATTAGCAGTGTACTGGGCGGCTTCCTTTCCGATAAGCTTCTTTTCCCACTTGGCACTGTCGACTAAAAGCTGGACCTCACACGTCCTCTCCATAGCAGTAAAGAGATACGCAGCTTCGTCAACTGTGCCACCGGCTGTCAAAAGACCGTGATTTTGCAGAATCAGCACTCGCGCATCCTTGCCTAGCGCATTGACAATGTGCTCTCCCTCCTCCTCCTCTAACACCACACCGCCGAAGGATTCATAGACAGCCTGAATTCCATGGAAAGTACAACTGTCCTGGTTAAGCAGATCCAGCGGCTTCCCAAAAGCCGACCAGGCCTTACCATAGACAGAGTGCGTATGGCAGGCAGCGTTGATGTCGGGGCGAGCTTTATGGATGACGCTATGGATCATGAAACCGGCGGCGTTGACAGCAACCTTGTTTCCGCCGATTACTTGGCCTTCTTCATTCACATGAACCATGTCACTCGCCTTGAGCATGCCAAAGTGTACGCCGAGTCTAAGTTTTGTCTCCGTCAGCCACGATTTGCTTTAGATGCCACCTATGGCAACCTTTTCTGTGAAGAAGGAGTACTAACGGGTTGATCCAGAAGGTGTTTGGGTCTACTGGGTCGCGAACACTGATGTGGCCAGCAGTACCCTCAGTGAAGCCCTTTCGAGCAAAAACTCTGAACGCGCCGGCCATGTGCTCGAGCTGCCACTGCCTTTTCTTGTAGGGGTCATCAATTTTGGGAATGCCTGCAAGTTCATACCCCCCTGTGGCGCAGGCAGCGAGACCCTGTGGCTTTGAGGTTTTCAAGTCCTCATTTTGCAGAGAGATCTTGGCAGGTGCCGTCTCTGTAATCGTTGTCGTTGAAGGCATGATGGGGATGTGCTCAGGGCTCAGTTGCTTGCTTGATTGTGTCAAGGACCGCTGATAAACTCATAGGCCAAACTCAATGGCATGTGCTTGTTCAGTTTTCGGTCAGAGATAAGGCCTGAGAAGAATAAAGATGATATGAATGCCATGAGCCATATCTTGGCAGACGTGACTGTCTCTGGGCTCTGTCAAGTCCACTCATAGATCAAAGATGCCTCCTCACTCCACATTCTACATGGGCCACACAAGCTTGACTAAAAACATGGATGTTATCGTGTATGCATAAGACGCTAGCTTTGTCCGAGGGATAATATTATCCACCATACCACAGAGATAGCGACGAGCGGGGCGTGGAACGACTCAGGGAAAACCCAGGCGAGACGCTAACTCCACCAGCAACCATTTTGACAATCCAAGCGATGGCGGGGATAGTGATAAGGGGTGAGGGGGCCAGTCGATCAAGGTATCCCCGACAAACTTGCCCTCGTCTTATCACGATGCCCCGGTTTTCTCGCCGGGTGTATCCTCCCCGCCTCGTGGGTGTTAGAAAGATGTCTGGCCCCATCGGTCGCTCATGGTTTCCTCCATCTTGTCCACCCTTTCACTCCGCACCGCCTGAGCAACTGCCTCTGCATTCCATGTCCAACGGCCAGTTCACCCCATCTGAGAGACCGATCCTGCCTGTAAAGGAAGAGGTAGCGATAAGGGATGAATGATGAGATCGCCTCCGACTTCTGGGCCCCGAAAGCACAGGAAGACGTTCACGGGATGCTGGACATGCCGTTCTCGGAAGGTCAAGTGCGATGAGGCGAGGCCAACATGCCTCCAATGCCGATCGAAGAGTTTGTTTTGCCAAGGGTATGGAGTTCGACTGCAGTGGGTTCATTCCTCTGAAGGAGGCATCGACCATGACGCACCTCGCATGAAGATTCAACGGAGCCAAGTCACAACTAGTGCGTGTAGAATGATAATCCAGGCTGAAGTTGAGCCACCGTTGGCTAAGATAACGCCTTGCAGAACATAATTGCCAGTCTTTCGAATCGGCCGAGATAGATGACATTCTCGAATCGATCGACGCCTACGAGCCGCTGGAGCCTTCTGCTCCTGGCTCTGGCGACCACTTCTTTATCCACAACTTCGGAGTCTTGAACCCCTGCCCCCTCTCACAAGTGGAGAGGTTACCTACTGCAGCTGTAATTCCTGACGAGCACGATTCGTCCATGGCCTCTGATGAAGGTTCGCCATTTGAGAGTATTACTGGTGATCACCTGAATGAGCAACAACTTCACTCATCACATCTCGATGGCGCAGCTCCCCCTTTATTCTTGGGTGAAGACGACTCTCATGCATCACAAACAGACTTCGGCTCTAGTATCTTGTTTGACGCCATTTCGCCATCATTCTTCGACGCTCCCAATTTCGCCGTGGGAGCAGTTAACGACCATGACTCTGAGCCATTGCAAGACCCAGGAGTTGTGCCTTTACAGCACTATGAATGGGCCTCGACTGGCAGTGCGTTGATCCGTAACCCATGCTCATCATCTTTGCCAGAGCAGGAACAGTTCCTCATGTACCACTACACCCACCGAGCCGTGAACCTTTTTTGCGTGATTGATAACCGGAAGAGTCCTTGGAAAACAATCCATCTGCCTCGGGCGATGCAGAGCATTGGTCAATTGAGTATCTCAGGGTCGAGCTCATCCATTAGAAACGCCCTACGAAATGCACTCCTCTCTATAAGCGCCTTCTACCTCTCCAACGAGGGGAAATCGCGTTTCTGTCCCGATGATGCTGCCAAGTGGGCGCGGCAAGCAACGATCCTCCGAGGCAGGGCCATTGAACTTCTCAAAGATGCAGTGAACACCGACTTCAACACTAAATGCATACCCAAATACAAAGAGTTCTTAGCAACAATGCTTTCAATGATCACGATTAATGTAAGGAAACCATCCTTTGTATCATACTAGACTTCGCCAAGCTAATTTTACGACAACGCAGGTCATGTCGGGAGACACGAGTACATGCGGTGTTCACCTGGACGGTGCTTTTCGCTTCATGACACAGGCAAAGACTTGGAAGACCAAGTTTTCTCCCAAGGCGTTAGCACTCCACCGCATCTACTTTTATCTGCAGGCCATATACGAAAGCACTGCTCTTCATTATCATGAAATCGGGTCTTCTTCCTACCAGTCTTTGGAAGCAGGTGCACAACGGCCACTGCGGTTAACATTGCGGGACGGCATTGACCCAGCCGCCACAACTCTCTCCCAATCTGCTCGATTATCGATCGAGCCTACCTTGCAAATGAGCACATACGAGTGTATCTACGGAGTTCCCCAGAACCTCTTGGTGCTCTTCTTCGAGAGCACACGGCTGATCCGTCGAGTCTTCTCCTTTCAGAAAAAGGAGGGCAAGGGAAATTTGTCTGCTGAGCTTGTGAGCTACTGCGACGATCTAGAACAGTCAATAATGGACTGGCCCATCGACACTGAACTGCAACGCTGCCGGCTAGATACTTCGGGCCCGAGCTACGACATTATACGGCACACAACGTGCGCTTTCCACAATGCCCTCATCATCTACTTTGCACAGCACATCCGGCGCCTCAGTTACAGGTACCTACATCAGTATGTGCAAACCGTACTCGAGAACATTGAAGCGATAGAGAAGATCAAGGCGGAATCACGGATCTTGGCGGCACCGATATACTGGCCCGCGTTTATTGCTGCGAGCGAGGCTTTCAATGAGACCTCGCAGAATCGCTTCAAGACTTGGTATGATCAGGTCGAAGTGTACGGGATCGAAGCAAGGAGGTCAGGAATACAAGTGCTCCTGGAGGTGTGGAAGCGCGGCCCTCCAACTGGAGCCGATATGACGAGCCGGTGGCGGATGGTTGTGGAGGAGACTGAGGCTCACCTGATGTTAAGTTGAAGCATGAAATTAAATACAATAAAGCTAAATATCTTTCATGCGACACGTGAAGCGAACCTGTCAATTCCAATGATACTTCCACAGCAGTGATTTTGTCTCACCCAAAAGTGCTCGCGGCGAGCAATACTGACGTTGTTTTCTCCTCTAGATTTAAATAGTCAAACGATACTTGCGCGGGTAGACAATACATGCCGAGATTTGTCTACAAGATACATGACTGTTTACCAACGCGGTTGAGAGTTCAAATACAAAATAAAAACAATGGTAAAACATACCAGACCAAACATCTCAACACAATAAATATTACAAACACAAAATACAGTAACACTTCTTTGTGAATAAAATTCCATAAATTATGTATCTAATGTCTATACTGATCGGTCACAGCATTTCGTAGGTAATATTCCGCACCAGGACTTTCAACTGGTCATAAGAATCAGGGCCGTAACAAACAACCGTGACTGGGCATTAGCCTTTACCAGCAATGGTCGTCTTAATGTCCGAGACCCTTGGCTCTGGCCCGGTCAACCTCCCGCCAGTACTTAGCTGCAGTTTTCTCTCGCATAGAGCGTCCAAATCTGGTCATGACGAAGATCGAGGCGTTCCACACCAGAGCAATTCCCGCCACGACGCAGTACACAACGAGGTAGCCGCTGGCATTCAACCAAGGGGTGATGCCGAAGTTGATGGCAAAGGACAGGGTATTTCGGATGATGACGCAAGTCGTGACCATCTGGCCTGCCAACTCGGGATAACTACCAATGGCGTAGTTGAGTGCACCGGCGACGGACAGGGACGAGTTGATGGCTAGGGTAAATTGGGTAAAGGCGAGAGCGAACCAGTGGAGGTGGTAAGTGATGGCAAGGCCGTAAAGAATCATACTGGCAGGGACAAGAATGCAGCTAAGAGTGAAGAGGTAGAGTGTGTGCTCTGGTTCTGAGATTCCACCGTTGCGACGAGCCAGCTTGATGGTAAGCATGCTTCCAATCTTGCCGCAGTAAAGACCTCTGTTACGCCGTAAGTGTAAGCTATTGCCCTGCAACTATTCATACAGCAGATGGAGGAAACTAACCCAATGATGGTACCCAGGATGCCACCGGCGTAACCACCAGCGACACCTGCCGTAGTGAAGCCATACTCAGTTGTGTAGATGGTACCGATAGTAGCGTTTTGCATGCCCGTCCAGACGAGGTTATTGGCTCCATACATGAGGCTGAATATGAAGTTAGCAAAAGCCTTGATGTCACAAGAAAACGGCAATGGACTTACCCAGCGTAGACCACAGAAGGATATGTGAAGCCCTTGAATGGAGCAATAATAATATCGAGGAAACGGTTGGGTCGTTTCTTGTCCTTGATTCCAAGCTTCTGCAGGTATGTCTTCTTGGCCCACTGAATTTCTCCTCGCTCCGTGTCGGCAACAGAGGTAGTGACCGTCTTCTCCTTCGACTCGGCGTCCTTGTCTGTAGATGAGGCATCGGCAGCCTGGACGTTGGTAGCAGCCCTCGGGTGAGCATCGTGCTTGCGGTCATAGTTGGTCTCCTCCATGAGGAAGAAGCAGTAGACGAATGCAATGGCGTTGAAGATGGCGCACCACCAGAGCGTCCATTTCCAGCCCATGCCAACGTTGATGAAGCCAGAAAGCATTGGCGCCAGCTTGCCGCAGAGGGCCAGAGACCAGCCGTACCAGGCAAGATACTGAGGGCGCTGGTGAGCGAACCAGATGTCGGTGATGGAGATTTCGGCAAGAGACTCGACGGGGGCGCCGAAGAATCCTAGCAGGATTCGGTTGGCGAGGTATGGGCCCGAGGTTGTGCACAGAGGAGCGCAAGCCAGAACGATGACATTTGCGACGAGTGAGAATAAATACGTAGGTCGTTTTCCGTACTGAAGCGCAATAGCTTGCCAAAGTACACAGCCCCAGCCGTAGAAGAGAAACTGGAGCATGTTAGAGTGATATTCATGTCTCCCGTTCTTTTCTAAACTAAACTCACCATAATACCAGTTCCATTATTGATATCTGTCAGACTGAGCGAGGTGTTTAGACGGATAGGTGTTACGACTGAGTAGACAGCGCTGGACGGGATTGCGATCATGATCGTGTACATAAGCACACAGCTGGTGGCGAGCAACTTGCGCTTGCGGGACCAGTTGAGGGGATCCTCAGGGTCTTCACTGGGATGCGGGACCAAGATGATATCATTCTGGCCTTTTCCATCCGCGTGCTTTGCGAGTTTGGTTCCGTCCGTGTCAATGAGACGAACGGTTCCTGGAATGGGCCGCTCAATCGCATCAGCATCCATGGTTGAACTGCTGCCGGCCATGATTGACGATGGCTACCGGACCAGTGTCAGGGTTGATTGTGGAAAGAATGAAAATAGAGAAGAAGAAGAAATTCTCGGCAAGGGTAAGAGTAATTCTCTTGGGCCTGTTGAGAAAAGAAAGTTGCGAGGTGAGGAATGACGGGGTTTTCTATTTGTAAAATCCGGCCACGGAGGGACAGAGGCAAATGCGAGCTGAGATAAGAAGCACCAATAGTTGCCCTTGATATCTAACGATCTTGAAAGGTTGCATTCCGCCCCCATGGGTTCGCTTGCCTGCCTGTCATCGAACTATGCCAGTCTTCAATGTCTGGGGTTGAAGGAACCGCTCTCGATGAGGAACCACACGATTGGGAGTTGTGCCACGGACTGGGGTCATCTGCCAAATCAGCTATGACTCGTCACTCCGTAATAGATGCGGCGGCAATACTTAGCGAGAGGCTAAGGGCTGGGACAGGACCAGACCTTGTCCTTCCCCGAGTCCCGTGAGGCGGCATTCCCCTGCTTTGATTACCTTATTGTCTATTGGCTGGACTGTTTTAACCGGTCATAGTTATTCTAGGGCCGTCCTGGTAGATAAGTCTCTTAAGCTTGCGTCCCAAGTGGGCTCTGTGGGGGGTTGTTATCACTCTTTCGCTCGTCATTACTCCATTTCTTATCGCGGCATTTTCTGCCTCGTTTCTTGAGTCATGTTAGAGCAGTGGCCAACCAAAGATAACCCAAAACTAATCGAACAGTCGCCATAACAGACGAGCCGCTTATTTATCGATAACTCGACTATTAGACAAAGTCTTGCCATTGTCTAGCAGGATACTTTTCTATCACCGGGAGAGTGTTTCCGGCGAAGGTGGCAATGACAGCCCCATCTACATGGGTCACGTCCACACAAGCCCCAGTCTGATAGCGATGGAGTCGATGGTGGAGAAGATATCTGGGGTCGCGAAGCGAGGCAAGGAAATAGCACGGATATCAACAGGTCATATTGAAAACCACTGAGATGTTGAAATGGAATATGGGGAATATGGGCGGCGAAAGCAACTCCAGGGCTCCACGAATGAACTTGAATACAGAACTAAGACATGGTTGTTGATCCTAGGGCAAGATTCTTATTGTTTATAAACGTAAATAATTGATTCTATGTGATTCTATCGATTTATTTCCTTCCCATGGCCCTTTCTATCTCGGTCAACGCGGCGAGAACCTTCTCGTCATGCTGCCTTTTCCCAACAACTTGGAGACTGATCGGAGCGCCTTGGTACGTCTCGGGATCGTAGAGATTATACACAAATTCGTCCTGGTCATTCTTGGGCGTGTAAGTAGCGTCCTTGGGATCTTTGGCTGCGTCAACTGTGGTGACAGGAAAGACGGCCGAGGGATAATCCAGCAGATTCCACTGTGCTGTGTAACCCCAGTAACGAGAGTTTCCATGAGTAGATGCCGCACCGAAGTAAGGCGGACATATGATCACGTCGACCTCCTTCCCATCATCCTTCTTGCTATCCCGCCACGCCTTGGCATATCTCGCGCGATACTCATCTCGCTGACAACACAACTAGAAAATTAATTAATATTGCCGAACGTCTTATGAATTCAAGGGATTTCAAACTCACCTTCCACAGCTCGTGTTGTGTTAGTTCCTTTACCGAAGGCTGTTCAAGTATAATCCACTTAGTAAGGTCCATGAGAGGTTCTCCAGCGTCTTCGATCAAACTCAAGACCTCCTTGCCGCCATCTGGCCAGTAAAGAGCCGATAACAGATCCCAAGCTCCTTTATGGTCAAGGGGCTCGCAATCCCAGTCTACAACCGTCATGCCCGCTTTCCTGCAAGCATCCGCGACCTCCCGTAACGCCCGAATCATTGGTGGATGAGGCTGGACAACCCCATCCCACCACTGTATGGCAACCTTGAGAGGTTCTGTAAACTTGTGAGGTATCCATTCCTTAACGGTAATAGACGGGTCGATATTCCAGGGCTCTGCTCCAACGGCAACCTTCATGAAGAGCTCCAGGGCATCACGATCTACAGCCATGGGACCTGGGCAACCAGGAATTGTCTCTCTTCCACCATTGGCAGCTCGTAATCCTGTTGTCGCGATTCGCTTAGCGCTAGGTCTAAGAGTATCTAGTTAGAAAGGATCTGTTATAGGCTTCGCCTACTTCTTTGGCATATGGATCCGCTCCACACATGGCAGAATCATTGCAAACTCACTTGAAACCATATACGCCGACATGGGCGGCTGGACAGCGAATGCTACCTCCAATATCTGAACCAACACCCTATGTCTTATTAGCGTCGCTCTTGTTCGCCACAAGTTGATTGGTTCGCGAAGACTTACCAAGATGCTCCCGCGCAAGCCCAAAAGCGCAGACTCTCCGCCGCTACTACCCCCAGGGGTAAGATCTCGATTGTACGGGTTAGTTGTCCGTCCATAGATGGGGCTCTCAGTCTCCAGATGCATGATGGCCTGGGGCTGGGTAGTCCTAGCATAGAAGACGCAGCCCTCTTCCCAAAACGTGTCGTACAGGAGGTTGGATCCGTGCGGCTTCCCAATCCAGGCTCCAAATGAAGCTGATGTGGTGACGTTAGGTCCAACCATGCCCTGATGCTCTTTGGCAGAAATCGGTAAGCCAAACAGCGCGCCCTTTGGTTCGGGAAGAGAGTCCAAGTGCTTTGCACGGGCAATTGCTTCATCCCACATCAGCTCAACCAGGCAGTTTGTCTAATAAGAAAGTTGTTAGCCTTTCAATTGTTTTCTTTTCAAGGGTGCCGATAGAAACTATACCGTGATATGGGCCAACGCAGCTCGCCGTAAAAAGGCCCTGGTGACCTCCTCCACCGATAATGCTCTCTCCTTGAGCGCAGACAAAAGTTCGGTTATGGTGTAATTTTCTGTGATCTCAATTTCTTTCGAAGTTAAGACAGCCTTGGGTAGATCCTGGCTGCTCAGAGGCAGCTCAGCGGGCAGACCCTTCAACTTGGGCTCGACCTTGGCGACAGAGGCATCTCGCTTGGATCGGGCCCAGTTTGCCTTGTCTTCAAACGAGGTGTAAGGGCAGATGCTCGTCATTTTGGAAATGCCAATTGCTCCGTAGTCTAACAAGCCAGTAATTAACAGTAAGAAAATACACACGACGATGTAATCGGATTGCGCCACCAATAGTACATAGGTGGTAATGCAAGAACCAAGAGTAATCAATAAATATCCCCTCCTGTAAACAGTTCCCCTCCCCACTACATGAATCGTGTGATAGGCGAACCCGCCGGGTCCACGATTTATCATGGCGAGCGTTATCAGCCAAATAATTGCCTCTAAGCTAGCCACTTGCAGCAGTCTGGGGAAGGGCAATACCTAGCGACGCATCTTTGTCCCCGACGGTTGTCTTATCGCAATTAGCCAGATCAATCGGGGAGGGGCAGCTCGGTTTGCCTCAATTAAATGACCCGATTGGCGCTGAGTGCAAGTTTGCCCGCCCTCTAGTGCTATCCGATACGGGTTGGCCAGCGCACTGAGACCCCCGAGATTGAAATCATTTAATGGTTTGTTACAGCGATCAAATCACAGCACAGGGGGCGCTACCCTAAAGTACGGCGAAGTTTCTCGACAAGGCCATTATCCCACACACTTCATCATCCCTTTTGACACTTAGAAAAAAAAGGATTCAAATGAAAATCAATTGATTGTTATTGAGCTCAAGTCTTTTTGTGAACGGTACCGTAACACAGATACAGTGTCTTTGTTTGACCAAGATACATTGCCCTGTTCCCTGGTGACTTCACGGCTAACCATCCCGAGGGTTTATAGAATAGATAAAGACCAAATGGTATGTGCTAGATGTACCTAAAGAAAGTGAATCGGTAAGAAGATTTACATGGTCCCGAAGGCCTAATTACAAAAACATCAAAGAAGGAACCCAAGTATGAACAAGCCAGCGTAACTTTCTTAAACGTAACCTATAGTGCCTTACATAATCATACCAACCCACTGGCTTATTTGTGGATCTGATTTTCTACCCAAACCATCCCAACTAGTGCGAGCGGATCATGATTCTTTCCTTGCCAAGTCAAACTCTCGACGTCTGTTAAAGCACGATGTTCCAGGTAGGAAGCGACCTCTTGCTCGGAAACCAACGCATTGGCCTTGTTACTGAATATATATAGGAAAGGCCCAAGGTCTGACAATGAAGGGACTACTTTTACCGCCAAGCCCTGGCTCTCAACGAGAGTGCAGTTGCTCATCGTCGCGTCCAAGTTGAAGGAGCTCTCGCATCTGGCAAACGATACTCGACTACGTAAAGTTTTCGCTTACGACGAGACCACCGATAATGACCGCTTGGATGACGAATACGAGGTTCTGTCTGGAATCAAGGACCCGCGCGTTCTTATACCACATCGCGATGCCCCTCAAGCAAGCTTACGACCTTTGCGAAAGAATTCCGTCTTCTCCTCCCGACCGCCACACGCATCAACCGTGGCGGCATGACCCTGTCTGAATTGGTCAGGGCTGCCAATGCTGCCGGTCTTTCGGATGTCGTGCACATTCACGAGCACAGAGGCGCACCTTCGGCTCTGACGATATCACATCTTCCCCACGGCCCGACGATCTTCTTCAGCTTACACAATGTTCAATTCCGAAATGATATTCCTCTAGCCCTTCGTGCAAACATTCCCTAAAGCTACCAGAATCTCATATTCGATGACTTCACCACCCCGCTTGGGCAGCGCGTGAAGCGCATCCTGCAACACCTGTTTCCCCCTCGAGACGCACATATGAAGGCCGGCAACCGTACTATCACATCCAAGCGGCTACCGGATGACAGCATCGAAGTGAGACATCATATCCATGCTAGGACGGGATTCGACCAACCGGAGTTATCGGAGGTCGGCCCTCGCATGACCATGCGGGCATTCCGCATCATGAACTCTACCTTGGAGACTCAGGATGGAGACATTGAGTGGCAGATGACGCATTACACCAGAACTTCAAGGAAGAAGACGGTGTTGTAATCATGTGGCAGTTATTGCCAGGTCAAAAGCTATCAATTTTGTTGGGGGGGGGTAAGGCTAGATTAGATACCCTTGGGATTGAAGAGGATAAGGAATAAAAACCTGATAAAGAGGGTTTCGAATTTATGCATAGAATAAGGAATATTAAAGTGTAACATGCAACTAGCTTCCGTTCGCGTTCTAGTATGAACTGGAATAGCTGAAGCAAGCTAAGCTCTGACTACTAACAATGATTATAAACAACCTTGGAGAAGTAGAGTACCTACTAGGTAGCTCCTGGTCGAAGGCATAGACCTTCTTGACTTCTTCCAATTCTCTCAGTGATAACAGTATAGGTAAGTAGCCAGTGTTGCTGCAGTGCTCAATTTATGTGCGTGATGACCTCAACTTCGTATTTCCGTCTGCCAATGTTCTATATTCAGATCTATCAGACCGATTGCAAAGTAAACTGGGAAGTCCTTGAAATAACTTCAAGGTATGTTCTTGGGTGTGACTGGATTGACTAAGAGCCCTGCACTATGTTAAAATCAATTGCTGACCTAATCACACCACTCAACGCGTCGTCGCGTCGGAGAGCGGCCCCTGAGAATCCCGCATCAAGCCGAGAACTGCCAAACGCAGCCTCGACCACCACTCTAGAGTTGTTTGACGTTGCAGTACTGATACCCATGGGTCTCCTAGCACCTGACACCACATCGACATATGAGAGCCCCGAAAGCGCCTGGAGAGCTGCCGATGACTTTGCCTTTGAGCAGGGCTACGCCCTTTCTAAGCCTGTAGGTTACGGTTCACGAGGTAGCAAGAAGCTGTTCTGTCACCGAAGTTGTCATACAATCTCCCCAGATGGGCTTGACTCAATAGATGCACCCTCCCCTGCAGAGTGGTACTTTGAGGATTCGTGTCCATTTAGTATGAGTATTGTCAACTTTGCTCTCGATCCCGAGAAAAAGCCAACATGGAGGCTATTAAGTGGCCGCCAACCCCACACGCATGGCCCACGGGATCTCTTACACCTCTGCAAAATTCGCGTCTCAGACTTTGAGCAGGAGCATATTGATCTCATTCGGGAACAGTGTGCCCAGGGCAGTTCTGATGAATCTATACTGAGCCTCGTTAAAGAACGTTTCACCCCTTGCATGGATCGTGTCTCGATACGTGATATTCGCAGCATCACGAAAAAGTTCAGGTTCGAATCGGGCGGACTGTTTATATTCATCCAGGAGCTTGACGACTACCTCACCGAGACCTGCGCAGTTCATCACACGAGACATGATGGAAGGAACCGGCCAGATTCAAAGTTCTTCATGCTTGGCTCGGAAGACCCATCAAAAGATGCGATGGGGAGAGGTTTCTTCCAGCTGTTGCTCATCAATGTCACACAACACGCAATTCAAAGCTGGAAGTTGGCGGAAATCAATGGCTACACAGCACGGGGGACCACCTTCCCGATCGCCGTCGCGGTCACAACTTCAGACCATGCCTCTTTTTACCAATGGCTCATCGAACGATTTTCCGAAGTCAGGGATCCGGAACGTCAACCCACGGTGATCATCTCCAACATCAACCCGGATGTTGCCGATGGCTTCAAACATGCCTTCCCTGAAGCAAAAACACAGTTGTGTATGTCTCACTTTTCAAAAGACATCTTGAGAGTCGTAAAGGAGCTCTGGACAGGTGCGAAAGGCAAGGGGGCTTTGATGAAACAGAGTGACCTAGCCAAAGAGGATGGGACTGTCCCACGCCAGGAGAATCAAGGAAGCGGGCGAAACGACTTTCTCATGGCTTGGAAGCGTACTGTATTCGCTTCTTCGGTTGCCGAGTTTGAAGATGCATGGGAAAATCTGCAGACTGACTTTGCTTCCCAGACAAGTGAGTGACACTGATTTTATCAGTTGAGTACTTTCGCTAAGACCTCTGATCTCCTGGCGCCTAGGTCTCCTTGAATACCTGAAAGGGACATACCTCCCGTTTCCAGAACAATGGGCTCGGGCCTACACTAATAAATATCGAAACTATGCTGTCGACAACTCAACACCAAAAGGAGGTTTTCAGTCCAAAGCGCGAAGTTACTTTCAGACCCCAGCCCCCAACCTTCTGACTTTGGCTAAGGAGGCGTCGGAACAGTGCGAGTATATGACCCATGAGTATGCCGCGAGAGCAGTGATGGAGTGCAATCGTCGCAAAAACAAGGCCGCGGCCGTTGATTTTTTCTATGACATTCACGACGTCATCTCGGAAAAAGGAATCGACATGGCCTATGAGCAGTATTGTATGGCGCGTGACTCTTTGATTGATCCTATTGGGGAGGCCCTCAAACCTTGTACGAAGAGTTTGATAACCCAACATGGAATTCCGTGTGCTCATACAATGAGCTCAATGCTGCAAGTTGACCGTACGAAAAGCCCACCCGTGGTCACTGCACGGAAGCATATCTTGAGGGAACATGTCGATGCCTTCTGGAGTGGCCATAGAGCAATTGTGAGAATCTCCCATTGTGTTTCTATCCTACGAGAGTTTCTATTGACTACCTTTTTACTTGTCCTATATAGTCCACACCCCTCAGAAGATTCACAGGCCCGCGATCGCACACAGCATCGTCTCAAAGAATCGTCGATCCAGCTGATGTTACAGAAGATCGAGCAAATAGTGGATTCCAGAACCAGTCTGCGCCCTCCCCTATGTCGCGGAGTTTCTCGGGATCCCTTGAAAGACCTACCCCTGAATCATCCAACCAACCTCAACCCAGGCAGACTCGGAATAGGCCGCGACGCGGAGCCCAGGCTGGTTCTCAAGGAATGGAGCTCATTGACCTTACTTCCCCGCCACGTCATGTTGAGCGGAGACAGCCATCAGCTCAGTCACATACAGCCATAACACGCAATCAGAACCCCCGACAATCCGTGGCCCCTGAACCTGCCCTCCGAGAAATGGTTACGGGCATGCTTCCTGATCTGCTTTGGGAGTTCGTGAACCAACCGGCAGCACAGCCCATGAATGGCCGCGCCCCTGATTGGTGTCCCGATGGTCACCAACGGGGATCCAAACGGCCCTTGCCAACATCTGTATTGGGAGCCCACCCGTCACATCCGACATGGGGGCCGCAACGCCTCGGCGCTTCTCTACCAACCCACAGCCAACCGTCTGGTATGATAAGCGCCACATCCGACAGGGAAGCGGTTCGGAGAGTCGTCGCAGAAGAACTGGAGCGGCTGATGCCATCTGCTAAACGCGCCCGCCTGGGCTCCGGCCAGCACCCACAGAATCATCGAATTTGAAATGCACAGGGAAGTTTTACCGGGCGAAATTGGGAAAATAGCGACTGTTTCTTGGAGTTTGGTTTCCAGCTTTAGCTCATTAGGTTCGGGGGAGAGATCCCCGAGGCAACATTTTGGATATCACTCGGGTCTCGGTTATTAGGGGATATACTTGCACATTGCGCATACCCTCCATCACCTTTGAGATGTGCCTATTGATTCCACTACTCGTCAGCCATTCATTAAGCGAACAAACAGTGCAACGTGACATCTCTGGCGGACCCCAAAGGCTGATGGATGTCAGGCGTTCACAAGGCGACTGTTGCTTGAGAAATTGTCGTTCTGGAGTGGCTGCAGATGCAGGGAACATCAGGCGCATTGTCTATCTACAAGTAAGATTGAGCCGCGAGGCCACATGAACTAATGACTAACTTCATTAATCAGTCATTTAAGTGATAAAGGCTGTAGCTTAGAAGTACAGCATGTACTTGTGCATGACCGAAGTCGTGTGCCTGCTTCCTGTGATAGTGATTCATCAAGGGTGTGTTGCATGACGGTTGTGAGCTGAAATGTCCATTGTTCCAACATATGCCAACGGGACCGCCATATCACCAACAGATCACGAGAATAGCCGCCACACGACTCCTTTAGGCAGCAGATTCGTAACACCGGTTTACTAAGTCCTCTCAGGCAACGGAAGTGGCATCCAGACTGGGACGAAATGCTCAAGAGGGAAACTGCCTATCATCCGTAGCGGAATGGTAAGGTGATGTCTCTAATAATTGCTGTAGATGAGGAACATTGGCTGTATTTCCACAAATGCTACCCCCCGAAACATGCTTGTTCTTGTCAACAGGCTGGCGGATGCTGCGGTGGTATCTGTTGGCTGAGCAGTCGCTCTAAGCGCGCGTACATTTGTTACGGGCAAAGGCTACAAAAGCCCTCAAGCGCCCTCGATATCTTAGCCGACCCCTCTTCATATTTCATCTAGTTTCAAGTCGACCAAAAAACCAACCCAAGCGCTACTGAATTCACCAACAAGTACACCTACCCGAACCAAACGCGAAGATGTCGGCGTTTATGAACCTCCCAAGTGAACTCATCTATCATATCTTGGACTTCGTCCCCAAGCGCAGTCTCCTACAAGTTTGTTTGGTCAATCAAGCCCTTCGTTATTACTGTGAGCCGTCAATATACTCCCACATACGCTTCCATTGGGATCATCAGCGACGACCTCCCATCATCGAACTACTTCGGACCCTCATTGCGAGACCAGAGTTGTTTGCCTACATCGATACCCTTTCACTACTGGGCCATGACCATTATTACAACCTTGAACCCCTTCCTTTGCAGGATGCGCAAGTCACCGAGGCATTCTGGCAGTTCGCGCCCATCATAGCAACATTCAACGTGCCCTTCGTAAACCAGTGGGTGCGGGAGCTCTGGTCAGGCAGCATGGGCGCGTTTGCCGCTTTGCTGCTTACCCGTCTCTCCTGGACGACCAATCTCACCATCACTTACAACTTTGTTCGGAAGACGGACCTGATCGGGAAAGTCCTCCAGGCGAAAGCGCTCGGCGGGCTACCCAGGTTCTATCGGCTCAAGCACATGGTCTATATACACGGCGAGGAGCCCTTCTATTCTCCAGAGCAGAGCTCCAAGGATGGAATGGCTCTCTTCTATGTGCCCACCGTCACAAACCTGGCCGTTTGGGTCAGGAACCCTGCGATCTTCCGCTGGCTAGACGGGAAGCCCAACCTGGACCGCCTGACATCACTTGACATTGAAGGCTGTTGTCCAAACTTTGTGTCCAGGATACTGGCTCTCACCCCCAACCTCAAGTCGCTTGCTTGGGCATGTCACTACTCATACAACACTCGCGATCCATGGGTCACGAGGAGTCTCAACTTGGATGAAGTCATCACGACACTGTCGCCTGTCCGTGGGACCTTGGAGAAGTTCCAGTTCAGGATATGCATCGCCAACGGCTACTCGCCTGAGTATGAACCGACGCTATGCGTCTCGGGATCCTTTGAGGACCTCGTCCATTTCGATCGCGTAACCCACCTCGACGTGCCGTTAGTGTGTCTTGCGGGGTTTGGACCGTGGCCTAAGCCACTGAGCCACTACGTCCCTCGCAGCGTCCAGGTGCTATTCCTCTCAACCGCGCTGCTGTTCGATAAGGCGGTGCCCTGGATGCCGGATGAAGACGAGGAGTGGCCGGAGCAGGGGGTCATGGACCTGCTCGTGGAGTTGGATAAGAGCTATCGCACTAGACTACCGCGGCTGCGTCGGGTCAGTATCAATGATGATATTGATAGCTTGGACATCTGTGGCCTCGATCATGTGTTGGAGGAGACGCCTATGAGTCTATATGTTGATATTGTTCTGGGGCACTTTCGGCATTGGCACAACTGGGGCTAATTCTCTTTGTAATTCAATTCAATTCAGTTCAGTTTAGTTTAGTTTACTTAATAAGAAATGAGCCAATGGGCAATTGCATGACATTGCATGACACGTTTTGAAAGCCACTTTTGGGTCTCGAGCTTTAGACAAAGTAGTATGTAGTGAACATGGTAAATTTCTAGAAGTCTAAAAGACTGATGGCTAGCAAATGTTTGATAAATCTAGATGCAAAGGGTGCAACAGCACAAATTTCAAGAACAAAAGAAATCCCATTGTTTAATCAAGTAGCCTCCATAGTAATACAGTGTTTCCCCATTCCCCTATTAAATCCTCTCCTGTCTCAAGATTGATCGAGGCGCTTATTTAGAGATGGGCTTGCGAACACCAGACTTCTTGACCTGGTTTTTGAACTTGACGAAAGGCAGGACCCGGTTGACGGCGCCCTTGAAGTTGCCCTTGGCCTGGTGCCCGGCGTATTTGACGTTCTTGACGGCCTTCTTGGCGGCATCGCCAGGGTTGCGGCGGGCAATGGCGACCAGCTGGTCGTCATCGAGGCTGCGGAGGAAGTTGGCTACCAGCTCCTCGTCGCGCTCGTAGACATCGCGGGTGTATACCTCGTCGTCGTAGGATTCAACGTCGCGGGCGTAGTTGTAGTTGTTGTATGAGGAGGCGACGGCGGTGGTGGCCAGGCCGGCAGCGATGAGGATGACGTTGAAGCGCATGGTGAATGTGGATGTGAGAAAGTTGAAAGAACTTTGAAATAAGGCTTGCTTGTGAAGAGATGGTTTTGGAAGATGTTTGAAATTGAAAGTGTTTGTTCTGATGTTCCAGCTGAGAACAAGGTGAACAATGATGGGTTATATAGCTGGTGAAGGGGATGAGATTCCTGAAGCCACCGGCCCCTGATCTTACTCCGGCAGTACCTGACATGGACTGCCGTGGGACATGCAATCTGACGATACTGACATGTCTACCGGCAGCTCAAACGAACTAAGATTGCTATTCTGGGCGCAAACTCACATGGCACAATGTCACCGTGGATCTCAGACGTGGTGAGATGGACATGGCAATCAACACCAAGGATCTTTTCACGAGCCTTACCTCAGACGAAATGCAGCTCCCGATAATAATAGCTGCGATTGTGTGTGTTGTGATCAGCCGCAGTATTGGCGGGGCGGCCGACTGCATGACAAATGGCTTGGAAAGAATGATGAACTCTCGCATTGGCTGGTTCTGTGATGTTACCAAGCTAGAAGTCATCTCGACTCTCCACCTTACGGCCTTCTTACGGAATCGCCCCGCAGCTCGGTTAGTAGCTCACCAGAACCTGCTTGGTGGCAGTGCAATATTGCATTAGGCATCGAGCTAGCTCATGCGGATTATTAGACAAGTGCTGGGAGCGCTGTGAATGGCCAAATACACGGATAAAGCAGGTTATTTCATGCTATTCTGGGAGTAAGGCGACGCTACTCTGTAGGTTATTTTCCGCCCTGGTTCTGATCACGCGAGCCACTGCCCTATACTCCCTTCACACTCGCTAGACAGATCTAGGCATAAGATATGTTGAAAAGGGTCCATATTGATCTAATGGGGACCTGACTCTTGAGGGCATTTGACAAAGCCTAGCATAATGGCATCTGTGCGCCTAAGAGCGGATGATGTCGCGAGTGGTCAGAAACCACATTTACATCCCTGAATCTGTCTGCTGCAAATCCGCGAACCAGCCCAGATTCTGGCAGTTCTGACTGTGTTGTCGCGCCTCTCGGCAGGGACGGAACCAGGAACCAATTCCCTCTTCCATTGCGAGTGCCGAGCACCACCATCCCCCGGCACTCTGATGCAACCATCAGCTTAGGTGCATCATCGAAGACCACCACTTGGGATTCTACTTCCAGTCTTTGGCGCTAGGTAATGGGGGTATAATCTGACTCAGAAAGATCGCCAAGCAATGTCATTTCAAGCCCTTCAGTGCCTTTTGGGATTGCACATTAATAATGTCCTTCTAGAAGGAGTGCTCATACCAGAATGGGACATAAGACAGTCCACATGGCATAGTCATGACCAAAACCTGGCGCCGAAGCTACTCGGGGTAAAGGAAGATCTGCATTTGCTATAGTCAAGTAATCAAGTCCTCCTCATATGACGTTTTCATACACGTACCTCACGTTGGGGGAAGGGAGAAATATCCCTAATCCATTTCCCGGACAACCTGCTCTTTCAAAGGCCGCTTTGCTTCTACATTTCCTAGGTAAATAATCACAATAAATAAATTGAAGATATATCCTAGTCTACGTAGACTATGGCTTAATGACTGCAATTTTATCTGAAGAGGTAACAGCTAAGTCGGTTTTTATAGCAGTCTCAACAGCTAACGAGTGAGTGTGAACACAAGAAATACAACCCCCATCGCATAAGTTTTATCACGGAATGCTTCAGCGATTTTCACAATCCTTGTAGGCGTTCCGGTGTACGCAAATAGCTCACCCAATGGGCTTCGCGATTTTTGTTCTATCTAGCATAAACACTTTTGCGCAAAGGCATACGACAGTCGTGAACGAGTCAGTTGTCCAGCTGCTCACTTCTCAAACACAAAAATGAATCACTTTCTATATGACAAACGTCAAATACATTATTCTGCTGCAAAACTCGAGATATAATCTATGTTGCGTTTTATAGACTCCACCATCACACCAGTCGTTCTTTTGGACATGTCGCGACTCTGCTCCATTGCAATATGGAATATCGTCGATACACAAAAACCGTACTCGGGTACAGATCTCCCTATAACAGATGTCCCCGGAGGAAGACGCAGGAGCTGTTCAACATTACCCAGCTGATGCTTAATCGTCTGCACCATGATCTTGAGGTAGAACCGCCCCTTTACGGGGGGCAAGCCCGGGTGAAGCGTAAACTTGGGTGCCTGATCGAAGAACTGGTCGATATCCGGGACGCTGCTCAAAAGCTTATGAACACGGCCAAAGGTGAAGTCAAAGATGTGCAGCAGCTGCAGGTAGCACGACACGCACAAGAGCGCAATGGGCATGGTGAGGCTGTCGGCCGCCTTTGGCACGCTGGTATGCAGCGGCATGAACTCCTCAACGATGTTGCCGAGCTCGGCCGTGGTGGTCAACATGTGCGCAAGGGGATCAAACCGTGGGTTCTTGTGAGCCTCGCTGCAGTAGTCGAGCACCCCGGGTCCGCCCCACATGAAAAGCTCCAGGCTCGATATCTGTTTGCTCGCGTCAACATTCAGCTGGGCGAGTCTTTGGAGCATCCTGGTGCCGCTCGGTTCAGCCGCGCCTGGGGGTTGTCTGGTGATACTTGTGTGGTGTTGTGGCGATCCTCTGACCACACCGCGTCTGCTTAGTTCAAGATCTCTAATGTTGACTAGTTTTTCGTGTTCTTGAGGATTCAAAGGATGAGCCTGCACTTGTTCCGCGAGCAATATCGGGGCCGAAAGATCCGGATGCTGAGAGATACTCAGCGCGGGAGAATGTGGTGAGTTGCTGGTCGAGAATTCAAAATCTAAGAACTCAAGAGAGCCCGGGCTATATGAAAAGTCATCTTCATTGAGAATGAGGGCAGTAGAGTCGGCGGGAGGAGTCGCTGTCGATGGGTGCTCTAAGAGCTGCGTTGGCTGTGAAGTTGTGGGCATCGCTTCCGTGACGTGCTGCGAGTTGGACCCTAACAACGACGATGACGTGGAGGCCGAAGCTCGAGGACGCCCTACACGCCGACGACCACCTGAAATAGCACAGGGGAGATTAGCTCGTTGACAACGAGTGCACGCGTCGACCGACTCGTCATCTGGCCGGATGCATCTTTGCTTGTGATCTCGGCACCTGTCGCATGCCGGTCGTCTTGAGAACTGCACCCGCGGCGGATTCATAATGATGTTAAGTTGCCTGCGGACGTGCCGACGGAGAGAAAGCAAGGGGGAGGTGGACGTGGGGGCGAGAACTCAGTCAGCTCCCCGCTTATTAGTCGCGAATCGCTAATTTGAATCCTCCAAAACATGATATTCCCGATGTACTAACTCGATCAGGCAAATTCCCGACTGTGTCTGATCAAAACTCCCGATAATTCAGACTAAGGAGCTTCGACGGCAGCCGGGTGTGGAATAAAGGGATGAAACTGTGAAATTCTGGTAGTCCCTATATAACTGGAAGATTCAGCATGCTTGTCTGACATTCAATCCCATCTGTCTGCATAGCACAGCCCAAAAGGTCACCTAGATCAACCCCTGTTCGGACTTCAAAGCCATTACATTCCTTCGTCAAGGAGACAAAACAGACTCAAAATGGGGGTGGCCGATGAGACAAACAAGTCAAGCGACGGGGTCGAAGTTTCCAACATCACCAACAATGATGGCCCGACCGCCGTCAAAAAAGGCCAAAGGTTCTGGATCACCATCGTCGCCCTGGGATTCGCCGGATTGCTCACAGCCCTGGAAGCAACCATCACATCAACTGCAATGCCATCCATCATTGCGGAACTGGGTGGCGGAAATGCCTACATCTGGGCCATCAACGGATACCTCGTTGCCTTGTATGTGCCTACAATCCCATTTATACTATGAATAAGAGCTAACCCTTTCCGTCAGGACCTCTCTGCAACCTCTGTTCGGACAATTAGGCGATGTCTTCGGTCGAAAATGGCCCATGGTAGCTGCAACTGCTCTGTTCGTCCTTGGAAGTGGCCTCTGTGGCGGCGCTTCCAACATGACCATGATGATTGCCGGTCGAGTTATACAAGGTGTGGGCGCAAGCGGCATCAACGTCTTTATCGAAGTTATCATATGCGACCTTCTACCGCTCCGCGAGAGGGGTAAATACATGGCCATAATATTCGGGCTCGTCAGTGTCGGGACAGCCCTCGGTCCCTTCTTTGGCGGCTTGATCGTCGACTCGACGACATGGCGCTGGGTGTTCTACATGATCCTGCCGATAGGAGCCGTTGCACTCTTCCTACTCACGCTCGTGCTGCCGTCAAACTTCAACAGAGACACGACACTGGCCTCCAAACTAAAGAAGCTTGATTGGACTGGGAATGTGATATTCATAGCAGCTGTGTCCTCGATATTCATAGCGCTGGCATGGGCCGGGGTCGTCTACTCCTGGAAATCCTACCAGATCTTGGTGCCACTTCTGGTCGGTTTCGCAGGTCTAGCTGGTTTCTTGGTATTTGAGGCTTCTCGTTTCGCGGAACAGCCCATGATGCCTCTTCGTCTGCTGTCCAACAGAACATCGGCGGCAGTGTACCTCATCACATTCTTCCACGCCATCATCTCAATGTGGACGCTTTACTTCCTGCCCGTCTACTTCCAGGGAGTCCTCGGTTCCTCCCCTCGCACTTCAGGGTTACAACTCTTAGCCACGATTCTGGTCATGGTACCAGCTGCTGCTACAGGCGGCGTGCTCCTCTCCAAGTTTGGTGCCTACATCCCAATTCACTACATTTCTACTGCTATTGCCATCATTGGCTTCGGCCTGTTCACCCTCCTCGACGAAAACTCGTCCGCCGGTGCCTGGATAGGCTTCCAGATCATCGAAGCAATCGGTATGGGCGTCATAATACCTACCCTCTTGCCTGCTATCCTGGCCCCTCTCACTGATGCCGACACGGGGCTCGCAACGGGAACCTGGTCCTTCTTCCGCAGCTTCGGCATGAGTTGGGGAACTGCTATCCCGGCAGCCATCTTTAACAACCGGTTTGACGAGCTGGCGGGCAGCACCATCGCTGATGAAACTTTGAGGGCACAGGTGACAGGCGGTCGGGCTTATGAGCACGCCACGGCTGCGTTTTTGAAGACGCTGTCTGGTGAGAACCGAACGGATTTCATTGCCACCCTTGACCAGAGTTTGAGGCGAACATGGCAAGTCGGCCTGGGATTCTCGGTAATCGTCTTCTTGTTTGTCTTCATGGAGAAGAAGGTGGCCCTCAGGAATGAGCTCGACACTGAATATGGGTTCAAGGAAAAAGTGGACATTGGTAGCACATCATCGGAAGAAGCGAAGGCTTAAAGTTCACAGGGACATTCTGTCTACAGACAACTAAAGTTCGCATACTCACATAGCTGGTTTTTTTTTCCCTACATTTGGCTTAAACAGGCTGTCTTTTCTTTCTTTTGTCTTTTGTTTTCTCATCTCCCATAATTACAGAGCTATAGACATCAAGAGGGCTACCAGTTGGGTGGAATAAAACATGGCACACCAAAGCTCTTTTCGCGCAAGGCAGGGATCTCGTTCTTTAACTAGACATAATAATAAGAGAATAATTATAGAGTAGAAAAATATTCTATAATATTTAGCTCGATATTGTGTTCAGTACTAGGTTCTTTATTGTGATATTGTGTTGAGATTCAATGCTGAACTATCTCGATGTGCCATATTTTATTTCACCCACTTGCTACCGCAAGAATACAATATACGGAGAGGGGCACTTAGACTTAGTTTGACTCTGAGCTGCAGGGAAGTCTCGCTGAGGGTCCAGTCGCTGTCAACTGGCACGGCGGGCTCCTCGGGCTGGCTGGCGGTGGCTATGGGGGACTCCACGGATGGGATCGGCTCTTCTGGCTCTGGCTCAAGCTTGTTGGGCCGGACTGGGCCGGACTGGGCTGCGCTGGCCAATTTGGCGCTGTTTCTTGTTAAACTTGTCATGCATTTTTACCTAGGTAGACCATTCTAATACTTACCAGGATCTCGCGCCGGACATTCCATTGCAAAGCAGAGGAAAAGCAGACTTGCAGGCGCACCTCGTGAAAACTGTCAAGAACCTATACACGAATTAGCAGTTGTTCTTGCAGGATCAAACAAGTGGCCAGAATGGGGATAGAACTTACGTGGATCTCTTAGCAAAAAGACCACAAGGCTCGCCCACCTCCCCATCCCCCTCCGCCCCCTACCACTCCTCCAGTGACTTTTACCACTCTTCCAAGTTCGCCTCCTTGTCTTGGAGGCGAACCGCCAATCCCTCCAGCCTCCGGTCCTCTTGGCCGGCCATCACCTCTCAATCTCTGACCGCATTCTCACGGCCAGCCACCACATTCTCGCGGCGCCGCGCCGCCCTCTCCCGCTCCCACACCTCCTTCTTGTCCCCATCCACCTCCTGCTCCCACTCCCAAACCTCCCGCTGCCACCGAGGAAAATTCAGGGTCACGTATAGAATAGTCATTCTGGATGACGATATTGTGGGGGGCAGGATGTTGATTCTGCTATGTTAACAGAAGGAGCGTGGTCCAAAGTCCCCTAGAAAGGAGGCGACAGAACCTTTAGAGGGGCAACGTGAAGAGCTCCTTCCTCGACCTTACATTGTATGTCGACCCCGTCCGGTCGATACCTGAGGCAGCTTTGACACCTCAGGCAGCCACAGTAGTATCTTCCTCTACCTTAGCCAGAGTGATCAATTACTATAATACTCTCTGGTTAACAAAGCTTTTGCAATGTTCCAGTAGATTGACCATCATGTCGGACGCAAGTTTCTCCATCCAACATCCTGCCTGAGCGCTAAACTAATGATACATTAAAACACTGCCAACGATGATCTCGTAGGAATCCCCCCCGTACATGGTATGTCTCCCAAAGTCGAACTTGGTTGAAATTGACACTGCTAATCAGATTGAAATAGCTTGCCCAAGTCGTCATATGCTGAGGGTTCCACTATTAGGTTACATTAGCCACACCATGCAGCCATAATGAGAGAACTCAACCAATTCGAAATCCATGATACCGAAGTTCACTTTTGCTTCATAGCCTACTTATTGTTATGTTGCATCGTAAAACCTTCACTCAAAACAGCAAGGCGAGGTGGAAATGGATAACCAGGGTAGGTACTGTCAATTTAAGTTTGACCACGGTAAATAACATAGTAAAACCACACGAATTTAGTTTTCTCATCCAGTTCCATCGGTGCCTGGTAGTGGGCGCAAGACTCTGAATAGTTGTTTATGTCGTTCAATGTAAAGTTGATGCCCAGGCCTGCAGAAAGTATCCAGCTTCCAAATAAACCGTGAGACTGGCACATCAAACCGGCAAACATTATAACCGTAATACTGGCGAGGATAGTCCCACATATAACATTCCACATATTTCGTCTTTCCATCAATGAAAATTGTATCATCTTTCGTATGCTGGTAAGGTATTCGCTCTTTACCGAAAAGATCATCAAGGTGGTACCTGTAATCCAATCCTTTTCGAACATCGTAATTGGCAGGGAGCCGTCCTCCCCGGTCGATCAACCATATCCGAGTTGATCGAGGGATGGAGGCGGATCCCCACGCCCAGCATGCTCTTAGCACCAGCCCCCTAATGGATGGTTCATAGAGATGCTCGAGCAAGGAACTCTGGCTGTGTCCCAAACCATCATTCCAGCTGTCGTCGAACTCAAAAGCAATATTGATGCCCGAGTACTTAGGAAGGCAGAAGAAGGGAAGCCGAGGGAACAAGACGTCCCATCGCATGGTAGCACAGATACGCAAATCCTCTGGTGCAAATCGGAGGCATACAATATCACGTCTGCATATGTCAATACAGGTACGCTGATCCCGATTGCATGTCGCAACAACGTCCTTGTGTGTGGGGCATTCCGCGCCTCCAGTATGTACCCGCCTTCTCTTCGTCTTGCCACGGTGATGGAGAAGCACAGCGCGGGATTCCCAGCAAGCAGTTCGTAGGCCAGCATCCCAATAGTAGAGTAAACGATTAGCCTTGGTCCAGGGTTGTGACTTTTGTGGCTTCGTACGTAGCATTGGATAGGGCGATAGAGGGAGTTTCTCCCCATCCCTTCGGACGCGTGGCTCCTCAGCCATGGTAGGCTTGTCGGTTAACATAGAACGTAAGAAGGTTTGTCGATGTCCCTCGATATCATCGTTGAACAATGAATAATAATGAATTCTCGGGGTGGGATCAGAACAGATAGCCATCCGCCAAATGGTCCAACGTAACTCGGTGGGCAATTTAGAGAAATCTGTAAAACGATTCAAAGAATCGGAGGACTCCGTCGCGAGGGTTTCTGAATTCATTTTTGAGACGGGGTGATGGAGGTTTATTGGAGGTAACAGTTCGTTATTTTGGATGTCTGGAGGTAGATGTTAAGCAGTTTAGACATCCATGTAAGTCACGGATATGGCGACCTTTTAATTATTTTTTTGAGATGGGCCCATGCATTTTTTTCTCGCAATTCCTGGCCTACCGGATCTTATATCTTTTTAACCCTAACCTTATGATATATACGAGCCGTTCTAGAAAAGCTAGACTTGGCATGCTAGGCAATCTGGGTTATGTTGCGAACTCTATATTGGTGTTGCCTAGCGGAGCAATCCTCAACTCTACTCCAAGTTAAGTGAACGACCCTTTTTACTCTATACTTTCGATAGCCATAAGTAGGGTAAGAATTATATGGAAGATGTGTTTAATTTACGACAAGGAATGGGAAACTCGGACCATCATTCAACAAATTTTATGAGGCATGTCCCCCTTCTTGACCCGGTCACGATCATATATGACATACTGAGAAGACGGAAGATTTCATGACAAGATCAAACCCTGTTTTTAAAAGCTTTCTCCCTTACATAGTATTTGTCTACCACTAGTCTTCAGTACTATGTATTTGCTAAATAAGACACGACAGGGCAAGAGGATTCGAGTACAACGTAAACAAACGGCAATGGATGATGTCAAGCCCGACATCTTAACACAATGATGTAAAGTGCCGAAACAGAAAAAAAAGATAGACGCTCTACTAGGCTAAGGCTACGGCCATGCAGAAAGAAAACTCGATAAACTTACCGTCGGGATGAGCGAATCGATAGATCCCCATGTATCCTACCTTCATTCATCTACCTCGCTATGACACACACAGCTTCACACTTTTCTTCAACCAGACATTTCAATACACCGAGCTAAAATCTTCTCGGCGATCCGATGCGCGCACGTAGCCCCTTGGCCAGAATTCGAGAAGTTGTCACTCCACCCCGCCCCCCTCTTCACCCGTTGGTAAATTCAGATCTACTTCGCCGTCCATGCATGCCCAATTCACATACTTAACTCCTCTTGGCTCCCCAAAAATTTCACAAGTCTAAAGTGTGCTTGTGCTGTAGGTGGGTTAAAACAGCCAGGTCAGGGCTCCAGTGTCCAAATCAACCGCTAACAGCTGTTGGCTGCAACAGCTGGGTCAGGTCTACAGCGATTAGCTGTTGGGAGGGCGTTGGCGGACTTTGGCGGCCCATCCATTGATCGGGCCAAACTCCCTCTTGCAAAAGGCTTATTTTATGGCATGATAAGCAAAATCTGCTAGCATAAATCTCTTACAGGCATCTTCGCGACCCCTACTAACCTGATACCTTGAAATCAGGGGCAAAGTCATAAAAGGTGGGACTTGAACAGGTACTTTTTGTAGAGTTCATGAAGTATAAAAGCATCCAGCACCGCATCAGTCGGTCATGAGCGCTCAACCTGATCAGTACTCTCTCCTTGACTTTGTTGCCTCGAACCATTCAATTCCAAATTGCTCCAATCACAGCGCATCATACAACCTACACGCCACCAAGGTCCAAGCTTTGCAAAGACAACAAAGATGCAATTCTACAACATCCTCACCGCGGCGTTCGCCACATTCACATTGGTTTCGGCAACGCCAGTTGCTGAGGCCGCCGACCAAGTCATGAACATCGCACCGCGTCAAAGCAGCATCCCAACACCTTGCACGGCGGGCCAGTACAGGTGCGAGGGCGATTGGATCTTCGTCTGCAACGGAGCCAATCAGTTAGAGCTCTCGGCCAAGTGCAATGCAGGCTGCTGCGAGTCGCAACCGGATGGCCGCACCGCTTTCTGCCGCTGTTAATGTGCCTGGATTCAAGAGGGGATCAGACGGCAAGGCGTTTTCCATCTGACTGCCGAGAGCTGAAGGAAGTTTACTGTGGAACTAGGTTAGGTTGGACTCGCTTCAATGTAAATACTATCCTTCGATGTTCTGCAGTCTCCTCCATTCCGATGAATCCGTGTCGGCTAGTAAATTGATAGAGATATCATAGATGTTTGCTTAGGTATGTTAAAGGCGTTGGTGTTGGCCGTGCCCGTTCCTCGAATAGTTATAGCCGAGTCCTTGGCAGATTGTCAGCACAGCGAGTAGTGGAGTTTTAAACAAGGTTAAGAGGCCAGGGAAGATCCTGTCATCGATGCTTCGTTAGCCCTTCATTCATACTAATTCTCTGGATGTAAGCAACGTCATGTGACAGGCATAAGGATCGGACCACTCTTATTCTCACCTGGCGCACAAAAACACGCACAAAACACGCGCCAAACCTTTCTTGAGATGACTCTTCCCGTTACTCTCTTCAGCTTTCGGTTTCTCTAACTTTCCGCCCTAGGATACTCCCTGCACAAGACTTCCTGCTCTGTTTTACATCTTCCTCAACATCAATGAGCGGCTCACAAACCTCCGGTTTTGAGTGGGTAGCCACCCTCTGGGGCCTCGAGCCTCGGTGGACCATCGAGTTTGATGAAGACGCCATCCAGAAGACAGTTCAGCTCGGTCTCCAGCGGCAATCCCCTGATTCTATTAAGCTCTTGGCTAAGGGTACTTTCAATAGGGTCTACTCTGTGGGCACTGATAACCCAGCGGCTGTGATTCGTATCAGTATGCCTATTCTGCCAGAGATGAAAACGAAGAGTGAAGTAGCAACAATTCGCTGGGTGCAACATCATACTTCTCTCCCCGTTCCGAAGATTCTCGCATATCAATCTCATCGCACAGATCAAATTGGATTTGAGTGGATTCTTATGGAAAAGTTGGCAGGGAAGACTCTAAGCGATGCTTGGAGGGAGATGGACTTTACCGCCAAGGAACATCTTGTTCGCCAGGTTGCGCAGTTCTATTCCGACACCTTTTCCCATCAAATGGATACTATCGGAAGTCTATATGATAGTTCTTCCTCTGAAGGCCAGACCATGCACATCGGAAAATCAACATCCTTTGGATTTTATGTTAGAGACCCCAAAATCCAAGTTCACCGAGGCCCCTTTACTTCATGCAGGGACTGGATAACCGCTCTGATTGACGCAGCAGAGGCAGACTGCAAGTACCGCCTCGAACTAGCCCGCTCCGATGATGAGGAAGGGGAGGACCCCGAAGATCTTGAGACGTCACTCATAATCATCGCTAAATTGAGGGGTCAAATCGTCAGCTTCTTTCCTGAGACAAGCCCGGAACCAACAATTATCATGCACGACGATATGAACAAGCAGAATATCATCGTTGACGCATCAGGGAGATTGTCCGGTGTGGTCGACTGGGAAGGGACATCTGCCTGCCCCCTCTCCATAGCCTGCCAGTACCCCGGTTTCTTAGATGGCAAAGACTGTACAACCAAGCCCGTCAAGAGTTCCTACATGCACGACGAAGAGGGGAAGGTCAACGAACTCTATTGGGAACACTTGGAGTTTTGGGAGCTCCATCAGTTGCGAATTTTATTCATGGATACTATGCAGGCTTTACAGCCTCGTTGGGTAGAAGTGTTTAACAAGAGTCAAAGGCAGAGAGACTTTTATATTGCTATCTGGACCTATGATAATCCCTTAAACCGGAAGAGATTATTGAAATGGTTAACTGATCTCGAATCAGGTATTCCAGATGTGATGGGGCTAGAGGAAAGAATTCACAATAGCATCTTGTAGCTTCTACTTACTTCCATCGTCTTAGAAACCTAAACGACGATGAGACTCCATGGAACGCCACATCCTATAAAACGCCACGTGAGAAAATAACACTCTACGACTGATTATTTCGCCCGTTTAAATGGATGCGCCTCCGTAGTAAGCACATATTCATCCAGATTGATCAGATCTGGTGGCGAGAAAATGAGATAGAAGTACTTGAGCGTTTCGGCCAGCCAAAAGCTCTACAAGGCACGAAGTTAGTTCCGCTTACCAAATAAAATTTGAAGAAATAACTACTATGCTTACCTCCATGGAGTCGATGTTTGGAGAATCAGCATTGGTCACGTCGTCGACTGCCGCATTAGCTAGTTCCGTCCTCGAGACCTTCATGATCGATTGAAACATCTTCCAGGCCAGGTCCTGCCACTCAGTATCCGCTGTGATTCGATACATGATGAAAATGCTTTCGATCGCCTCCGGTCGCAGGAGGTAACGCGGGTCGCGAGCATGTGAGAACCCCTTGGGAACAGACTTGTCATCCGGCTTCCACTTAGATTCGTCCCATTCGCACGACTCTGCTGATTCGCACGGGATCATGCCATAGATTTCAGGCATAACGCCGGTAGGAAAAGCGTTGTATACCCATCCACAGCCACGGGCCAGCTTTTTCCCAACTTCCACATGACTGTCGTTTCCAGTCAGACGCCCGCCGAGACCAAACATTCCTCCCGCGAAGCAACTCAAGTGTTGGCTGTCAGGACTGAGATGCAGGCCTTGACTGTTGACCCATACATCGCCAGCAATTAAAATATCGGCGTCATCAGGCACCATGGGTCGGAAAAGCAAAGTATCAATAACGACATCCGCAGAAGTCAGATACAGCCTCTCGTACATCGGGTCAACTCCGCCTAGTAAAGCATGCATCTTGGGTAGATACTCGTACAATGAATCAGCCAATGCGCCAATAGAGAAAGTGTCGCCTTCGGCCGTCTCGTCTTGGAAATTAACTGTCAGCGGCCACATGCCAGGCAGCTGGGTGTCATTTTGGATACGGTCGAGAAAGCGGATCACCCGGTCAGCGGCGTCATAAAACTTGGGGTCCCCTGTTAGCTGCGACAAGCGTGTCATCTCCAATGTCAGAGACGCCGGCGAGGCGGATGGATCGTTCGTGCCTGCAACCTGTCGGCCGTTGCGGGCATCCTCAAAGTTCAACCAAAATCCCGGCAAACGGTTGGGCGTGTCAAACGCAACGTAGAGCATCTCCCCAACTTCCATCGCTTTTTGCAAAAGAGTAGGCTCGCCACTCAAGTCATAGGCCCCCAGTAGTCCACCGAGGTGTCGGATCGTGGTCTCGAAAACATTGATGCCGCGCTCCTTGGTAACAGAGAAATCCATTGCAGAGATCGCGACTGTGGCTTCTTTGAACTCCTGGTTCAAACCCATTATCCACAGTGTATCGAGCGAGTCGACGAGCGTGGCAGCCCAGCCGCCAAATGTAGTCTTGCCTGTGCCGGAGAGTGGCGCCAACTCATCCATCATCCAGGCATATTCCTTGTATGCATTGTAGCTCCGTAGAAACTCGTCGCGGACGGCAGCACGTCGTTGCTCGGTCAGTTCGGTGTGTTTAAAGAGGCTTCGGTCGGCTTGGACTGGAGGCAGTGGTTGCGGTCGGTCGGTCGGGAGCAGTTTGGTCGAGTCGACGGGGTGAAATGGCTTAAATTTTGACCAGTTGACAGACCCTGGAATGAAGGGAACGATTGTCGGAGAAGGGGCAGGGAAGTGCAACATGATTAACATCATCATGAGAGCGCCTGTCGCCAGGGCAGCACGCGATCGTCGCCGAAGAGCCATTTTATCGCAACAAAAACAAAGACAGAGAAGGAAAGATGAAGCTCACGGAGAATGCGAGAGCACCATATCAAATGCAGTGCTGAAGCATACAAGTAGAGAAGCGGCGGGAGTCCTTTCTTTACTTGCGGTTGGTCCTGGCTTGGCCTAGGGCGAGTGTTTACAAGAGCGCGTCCAGGTATGATAAATCAAGTAGAGGTAGAATCAAGGGTAAAAAGAGTTCCCAGAAAGCAGATCCAAGGCCAAATGAGTCACCTGAGCTTGAGGTGAGATTCACTAACTCCAGGGGTAAAGAAGTGTACCTGCAGGCGTGGGGGATGCTGCGGCCAACTTGAAGTCTTGGCAGCGGTTGAACAGGCCTAATTGCAAGCTTACATCGACAGCCAACTGCATAATGTGAAATTGACGAAGCGCTTACATTCCCCCTTTGTCTCCTCTTCTCTGGTTGGTTTCGATCCCCTTTTTGTCCTCTTTGTGTTAATTCCCAGTTGTCCTTTTTTTTCTCTCTTGTTAATCTCCTTTGTATCTCCTCGAGGTAGCTCCAAGTTTCCTCCATCATTTTAAGGACTTAGCATTCGAGTTCAAACCACCACTTGATCTCCATCTTGACCCGTTTCTCGCTTTCCCAACACTTACAGGTGCTGCCCACGTAGTAGGCAGTTTGCATAATCTCTCAAGAGAATCTAATGAAATCATTGAAAGAATAACTTTCATTCAGACATTTATAATAGTAACCGGCTGTAATAACGCATAGGTACCTAGCTAAGTTGGTAGTAGGTGCTCTAATAGTTGGCGTCACGTGACCCTCCACGATAAGCCGCCGGATTAACGCAAGAATTCAACTACAAACTTCCCAACTTCAACTTCCTGTCGAGGGACAATCAGCCCAACATATCTCATACCAAAATTTTTGTGCCGACCTGGAACCTCCGGACATACACTGGTTGCCATCCATGCTTACATCTAGTGCGTTTGTTTCGATGCGCCATGGATACGGGCAATTTTGGTAGCACCCATCAAGCGGAGGGAAGCTTCCCTGCACCTGCGGGCACACGACGGTACCGCTCCAAATCCCAACGGCCCTGTGACCTTTGTCGTGCCCGTAAGGCCTTGTGCAACATCCCATCTCCCGAGAAACCTTGCCAGCTCTGCACACGACTCGGTCGGCAGTGTACTTTTGTTCGCAACCCCAACAAGAGACAAAAGGAAGGGCAAAACGGTGCGCCACAACCAACAACTTCAATCCACGGCCTCCTTAATCTTGCGGCCAATGATGATAAAGATATAGATAGCAGTCCTTCTGTTATCGAAGACATGACAGAAGACGCCACGGCACCGGCTGAAATGCCTCTTCAGGACCAGTATCTGGACATGCCAACATCGATCGGTTTGTGCAATGTATCTCCGTTACCCCTCCTGTTATTGACCGCCTTACTAGACGAAAATAGTCGCTTAACAGGCCTTTCGCCTGGAATGAACCTCCCTCATCTCGATAGCGTACTCGCTGATTCTCTGTGGCCCACTGGGCGAGAGGATAGTTGGAGCATGCAGCCCGTACCCGCCTCTCTCCAGGGAGCCTTTGAATCTTTATCAGAAGAAGATGGCTTTCGAGATTTAGGAATATTCGATACCACACTCAATCACAAAGAACAAACACCTGTTGCTGGCCCGCCGCAGCCGTCATCACACGCACACCATACTTCCAGCCCCCCTCACCTCTCCATAGATGATCAAGCAGACTACTCAGCGCAGATGATTGGCTTCTCTAATGAGTCTGACCCCTTCTTCCTACAGCACTTCCCCTATAATCACGTTGGGGAATTGAAGTTTTTCCGCGTGGTATACCGCAAACCTGACATGTCATCAAATTTGCAAAATGAGAGCTCTTTTAGCACGCCGGTGCACCTACTTCAGAGCCACAACCAGACTGCATCTCTTGCCGTCGAACTCACGGAGAGGTGCCTCTCTCAGAACCATGATCGAGAGCATGTCCGGCAATTAGTAGATTCCACAATGGGGGTTGCTCTTGTGCGATTGTGAGACTCCTTTTCCCCCAAAACAACCTTTGCTTCTATCTTACTCGGACTAACAACACATCAAGATATTTCAGATTTGTCTTCGAGTCACTCCCCGTTTTATCGAGATCTGCCATTCTCCAGAATGAGTCGGCCTTTGTAGAGACGGCGCCTGTGGGTTTGCTAGCCGCCATCTACGCGCTGGCTCTTCCTTTCATCTCGTTCGATGAACAATTCTGTCTCAATAACGCCTATACGAAACCATCGTCAGAAACACTCTGGCAGATTGCTTATGCCAACCTCCAGAAGGAACTTCACTTTCCAAAGTTGGCGACCCTGCAGCTTTGTATCCTACTTATCAATCATTATCCCTTCGATCCCGTGTCCGTTGATACCCCCTTTGTGTGGTCTATGGCATGCTCGATGCTCGGCATTGCCCAGACTCTAGGCTTGAACGTTGACCCATCCACATGGAATCTGCCGCGCTGGGAGATCAGGCTGCGCCGGCGTTTATGGTGGTGTGTGTTTGTTGATCACACTTGGCGCTCAGTCACACACGGTAGAGCGTTGATGATAAGTGACGATGATTGGAATGTCACACATCTCGATTCTTCAGATTTTGAGATGGACCTCGACAGTGACGTGGGACGCTCGCCCGAATACTTTTTCCAGCTGTGTCGTTTGACAGAAATTGCTCGGAGAGTTATCCGACAGTTTTAGTGAGTACTTCTTTGTGCTAACCACCTCTTACTCCCACGAATCATGCCAGCCAACTTTGCATACACTAGCTAATGATATCGCAAGTTCACTCCGCGCCGTATCTCAACCTCAATCTTTAGAACGCCTCATCGAACAAGCGCGGGAGCCTCGTCAACAGCTTTTGGAGTGGATGAATGGGTTGCCACAGTCGCTTCAGATGCATGTGGACGGGCATGCAGAAGACGATTACGAAGGTGAGGATGAGGACGACTCTGTCCAATCTCAAGGCTCGTTGCATGTTGCGTTCTTCACCGTCCAGATTCTGGTGCTTCGAACTCTCCTACGTCCCATTGTGGAGAAACGCGACCAGCCTGCCTACGCGCAATCTTCAACGCCTTCGATTGAAGCGATTCTCTCAGCATGTCGCGGCTTCATGCAAACTGTCATCAAGTTCATGAGACGGCTAGATGGAAGGCACCAGTCCGCGTTCTGGCCATCTTATGCCCGCCATTGTCTTTGCTATCCAGGGTTGTTCACATACATGTTATGCCTGCAGCCTGTGCAGCCACGCATGGCCGCCCACGACCAGAAGCTACTGGGGACATGGAGAAGGGCATTGCAGACACGTGCCCAAACATGGACACTGCTGCGCCTGGCCGCCACGAAGCTTGATGCCCTCTTTTGGAAGCGAATCGATCCCGCTTCCAAACAACAGGATCAGAATCAGCCTACAGCTGCTAACTGAGTGCGACCACAAGCGTTACTTCTTGACTAAGATACGAAAGGGACAACATATGGGTAATCATAATACATGTTGATACTTTTTTAATATATTCACGGTTGCACCAATTGACTTAACTCCTACATATATCTATATTACAGGTTTCATGAAGCAAAGTCTCCACGCTCCGCACGAAGCTTGTCGTATCGTAAAACGGCCCCCAGCAATACGCTGGCACCCAAGGCACTATCAAAGAGTTAGAGAGGATATCATAAAGCTGGGGTACTTGGAAAAGGGGGCTTACCAATCTTCGGCAGAGCAGTACTCAACAGGGTTGTGACTGATTCCATCCTTGGTGGGTGTGAAGATCATGCTGGTCGGGCATCGCGTGTTGGTGTAGCAGCTGTCGTGGCCTGCGCCGCTGATCATCCTTCGCCACAGTTTACCATCTGGGTGTGTTTGTGGGAGCGCGGAGCAGACATCAGTGGCGCTTTGCTCAACGACACGAATACAGTCAGGGTTGAATTCCACAGCAGGACTGTCAACGAGCAGCTTCCACTCAACTTCAACGCCCTTCTCGCTATCCTCATGTGCGATCCTCTTAAATTCGGCTCTGCATTCCTCCTCCATTTGGCTCAGAGTTTCATTCTTCATATGGCGGATGTCGAGTGTGAAAACCACTGTGTGCGCCATGGTATTGACGGTTCCTGGCTTAGTCTCAAATATGCCAGTAGTCGTCAGTCCTCCGAGACGCTTTGCAATAGGATTAGCAGCGGCAACCATTCTCGCCGCACTCAGGACGGAATCCTTTCGCGCATAGAGAGGCGTGGTTCCAGCGTGGCTGTCCCTTCCCTTGACTGTAATCTCAAACCACTTGAAGGCCTGGACACCTGTCGAGATCGCCAATTAGCACATGGCCAAGGAGCATGGAAATTGAAGATCGTACCCTCTACAACGCCAATCTTTTGAGCTTGATCTTCCAAAATGGGACCCTGCTCGATATGTAACTCAAAATGAGCGGCAAAAGGATTGGAGCGATATGAGGCTGGATTTTTACCCAAATACCCGATCCTGGTGAGCTCTTCCTTCATGGTCTTGGGGCTATCGTGATTCGCAGTCACTTCTTTCAGATTCCAGGCATCCTTCAAGGGAACTTGCTCAGCCCATACACCAGAAGATACGGCCATCTTTGGGAATCGGGCACCCTCCTCGCTTAAAATGGCCATGTCAGCTGGAGAACAGGTATTGTAGGTTAGGCAGGGCACTCTTACTTTGTCCAATCGACGACACCAACAGGCCCTTCCGTCTCATAGGAGTTGTCGTTTAGCACCTTCAAAACTTCCAAACCGCCCAGGACACCGAGGATGCCGTCGTAGCGGCCGCCAGTGGGTTGGGTATCGAGATGAGAGCCCATCATGATCGGAGGCGCATCGTTATTCTTGCCAGGCCGGACGGCAAAGATATTTCCCATCTCATCCACTGACACTTTGCAGCCAAGGGACTCGGCAGACTTGATGAACCAGTCCCTAACAGCCTTGTCGGAGTCATCGAGACTTAATCTGGCCATTCCCGTCTCGGTTGTGTCGCTAAAACCAGAACATCAGTCACGTTCGCTCACTGGGGGACAAAGAAACACAGAAGAAGGAAATAACATGAGAGGGGCTTTGATGGGGCGCAGATTCACGCACCTTCCATACGGATGAGCTGCCCCAAATTGGCAGCTTTCATGGAGAATCTCTGCCAGGCGAGCCTGGTTGGCCCTCAGGGCTGGAACTTCAGATTGACTCATGTTTGAGACTGTAGGAGGGACGGGGATCTATTCAACCAAAAGCGACAGGTTTGTATCAACATCAAACCAGGTGAATGTCGAGATGGAGGCAGATGAATGCAAGGACAAGTTTGTGTTTTAAGCTACCTTTAGTCCTTGCATCGGGCCCCCCTCCCTCGCTGGCTAATGCATAACAGGTCTGGAGGGGTAACATGCAACGCCGCCGGTTGTGGTTCGCCGGCTCCCATTCACAAGGCACGGCCAGCTATCTCTCTGCTAGTCAGTGGGTGGATTCGAAGGCAACGCCGACGGCGGACTAGACCCATAGACCCTCTCGATGATAAGCCGTCACTGGCTTGAAGTTTGCGGGGTTGAGTGGATCATGATGTGTCAAAGCATTATATCCGCCGTCGGCGTTCCCTGTGGAGCACGATTTCTCCGCAAGTTGTGGTCAGAGGAACCGAGATAGAGATAACAGTAGCCAATGGGGCTGCGAGTAATACCCGACTCCCTGGGCCTGTATCAGCAGTTCCTCCAGGCCCCATGTTGATGGAGCTGCCTTTTAAGAGTGTGCTGATCCTCGCCAAAGTATGACTCTTTGTCCTCAACCTACTACCAAACCTAGATTTCTCCACTGGCAGAATCTATTACATACACAACATGTCGAACGAAAAGAATGAACTGTCCGATCCAGAGGTCAGCTCGCCTGTTGTTGCGACTGGCGAGATCGAAGAGATCTACAGTGACAATGAGCGTGCCGTCTTGTCCAGATTTGACTGGCTCGTCATGCCGCAGATGGCCATTTTGGTCATCTTTGCGTACCTTGACCGCACCAATATTGGTAAGGCTCCTTAACAATGCACTTGAGAATTTGTTGCGAACAGTTGCTGACATCGCCTTGTGGTTCCGGTACAGGCAATGCACGCGTTTTTGGTTTAGAAGAGAGCACCGGGATGAAAGGCAACGACTTCAACGACATTTCCATGTATTTCTACATTCCCTACGTGCTTTTCGAGACTCCTTGGGTTATCGCCGTAAAGAAATTTGGCCCAGGTCGGGTGCTTGCTGTTGCCATCGTTTGCTGGAGTGCCATCACTCTTGGGACCGGGTTTGTCAACAGCTACAGAGAGATGATTGCCATGCGTGTGCTCCTGGGTATCTTCGAGGCCGGTCTGTTCCCAGCCCTCACCTTTGTCATTTCTATGATTTATCCCCGCGGCTCTCAGGGCAAGCGAGTTGCAGTCTTGTACATTTCAATTGCCCTCTCGGGTGCATTTGGAGGTCTCTTTGCATACGGGATCCAATCCATGGGATCCAGGCACGGTCTTGAAGCTTGGCGATGGCTATTCATTGTTGAGGGCTCCGTCTCGTTCGGCATCGGACTTGCGTGCTGGGTCAGTCTCCCGACATCCCCTGAGACCGCGTGGTTCCTCAAGTCGGAAGAGAGGGAAACGATGAAGTGTATCAAGGCCAAGAACACGACGCCCTCGAGCTCCGGAACTCTTGACTGGAAGGAAGTCAAGATGGCCATCACTGATCCCATGATCTACCTTGCTTCAGCATCCCTGTTCTGCTCCTCCATCGCCATGTTTGGGTTCAGCACCTTTTTGCCAACCATCTTGCTTGGTCTCAAGTAAGACACATCTTCAACCGATCTTTTAATGATTGAACGCTAACACCGTGACTCCTCTCAGCTACACATCCCTTCAAGCCAATTACCTTTCAATCCCAGTTTACGTTTTGGCTGCCATCACAACCGGCATCTCGACATTCGTATCCGATCGCTACAATCGACGTGCTGCGTGCCTCATTCACTCGCCTCTTTTGGTTATCATCGGATACGCTATCTGCATTGGATCTGCAGATAAGGCTGCTGGGTTTGCGGGCATGTTTGTGGTTGGTGCCGGAGTTTACTCTTTCAACTCCATTCTTGTAACGTGAGTACTCCGTGCCTTCGATCAACTACATTGGCATCTTTGGAAGCTAACCATTTACCTCGATATTCTAGCTGGGTCTCCAACAACACTCAACCCGATTACAAACGTTCCGTGGCCATCGCGATGGTCATCTCTGTTGGAAACATTTCCGGTCTTGTGGCCTCTCAGATCTACCCAGCATCAGACAAGCCGCGCTACGTCAAGGGAAATGCGGTCTCTTTGGGACTGGAAGCCGGTGCATTGATCAGTGTAGTGTTGATTTATACTCTGCTCCGGCGTCGTATGGCACAAAAGGAGCGACTGTTGGCGGAGGGCAAGACGGAAAACGGAAAGCACGGTGACCAGGCACTAGATTTCAAGTATATCTACTAGAAGACGACGTTACGGAGGTAACCAAATTCGGCTTTTTACCCATCCAAAAGAATAAGACAGGACAACTCAACGTTTAATTTTAATTTTACCTCAGTTCCTACATATAAGATCCAAGACCTCGGCGGGGCATACAGATACCTCCGGAGTTTTATGCCAGTTCTCTATCGTACAGGACACTCGAAGATTCATCCTATTACCAACACAGATCCTTGAAGGACGATCGGGTTTAGGATTTTCCATGGTAACTCTAATGTTTTAGGTCGATTAAATGCTATTGGAGAATTAGGATGTTCCTTTGGAGCGTGAGTGAAGAAATGCTATAGCTGCTATTCTCTCTCTAATCCGCATCGGTCGGTTGCCGACGTCAAATCCACGGAGAATCAGTGTAACTTTTGCCTTAGATTCATCAATATCAGCGTGGCTCTCGACAGGCCTTGTAACATCTACACACTACCTGAGCCAGCAACTTCGTCTCCTTTTAAGGTTAACTAATTCACCATCTACTAGCTGATGTGAAACGACAACTTGCATCAACATATAGAAACAACCAGACTCGACCTACGAGAGCATTGCTCCAACTATGTCATGTCATCTCAACAATCAGGTTTATATTATCCCACTCACATCAATGGCAATCGGGGTCGCCAGAGGATACGGTTTATCGAAACATGAATCCCATCTTGAATCACCCGAAGCCCAAAATCTCTCCAGGAGATCCTTGGCCACCAACGGCGTGTTCGTGCCAATGTGATAACTCATCTCTACCAGCTCATCTCTGACGAAATCCTTCATGCCTCCACAGCTGTTCGCAGCTTCCATCCCAAGGACGTAAAGTGGCCAGCCAACAAATCTCCTAATCCTAATCGACGGGAGCGCCTCCTTGAGATATGCGTGTAATGAAATCCCGTGTTCAATTCGGCACGCTTCCAATATGTCGGAGAGTGGAAGGACGCCCAGGCTCTGTAGCGAAGCAATGCAGTACAGCGCGGCAGCCGCCTGTGTTGAAAGGGCTACTAAAGCCCATTCACGATTCATCGCAGGTTTGGAATCGGCCCAGCTGTCAGATGAGAACGCTTCTATCCAGGCCAAGATCTCGTACGCTTCCTGGGACAAGTCCTCCCCCACCATGCCGGACGCGGCTCGCATCCGCAGGTGATTGATTCGGACGATCTCAGCGAATAGAGGTGGTGGAAGGAGGTGGAACTGGAACGTTCGGTCACCGTAGCGCTCCATGATGAAGTCGAGGTCTTCAACGTTCGATCGGGTCATGACGAGTGAGGATGCTGGTGACGTTGTATTTCCAAGTGCCAAAACGCTGCATACGCCGTTAGTCTCTCTTGGCATTGTGAGGATCCTTTGACGGCACGTACTAAAAAAAGCAGAGAATCACGGGGTCGAGCGATGAAGTGCAGGCGGCGCGAAACCCGCCTCGCATTGAGATAAGGGCCTGTATCATGTCGATGTGGCAGAGCCAGTCTGGAGAGGAGCCTTGCTGTGCCTGTCACTCGCCAATATCAGCACCACGGCTGCCCACGTCTTGTTACTAGACAGGCCAACTTACATCCACCAGTAAAAGAGAGATGATTCCTGCGAGGATGATATCGAAATGTCGTTTACTTCCTTCCACTATGTCCTCTCGGAGACCTCGGATGACTATGCCGCGATATTCCCATATTCTCCGGACGAGTGTCTTGAGTTCAGGATCATTACGTGTCCTATTGATCCGATGGCTGAGGGCGACACACACAAATATGTATTTGATATAATCTGGTACCAGAGCGGCATGTTGGAGGTGTTCTCTTGTGATTGGGAAGACAGCATCATTATAAGCAAGGTCGTGGATGTGTATCAGGTCTTGATAGATACAAGTGTTGTCTGACAAAGTTAGTTGAGTCTGGGGGAGGATGAACACGACCAACTGACTACTCACAATATTCTGCGGCCTCGTAGAATATAAATGCCTCAGCCCGCAGCTCAGGAGGCCAAGTCCACTTAATGACATCCAATAAAGGCGATGATCGAGTCACCGCCCGGGCGGCCACCACAGCCTTGCAACTATTTTTGGTGACCTTGGCCGGGCTGGCCCCCTTCGGCCGCCTGTTCCGGACTTTGACTCTCCCTGGAGCGAGCCACTTGAGAGGCTGGGTATTCTCATAGCCGGGACAGACAACCCCAGCGATGGAACACCTGTTGCATACGGGGTGCGTCGAATCGCAGACTAATCGGCGTCTTAGGCATTCCCAACAGTGACGTTTCTGGCTCCGGGAGTGACCATTGTGCGTGGAGGATGACGCGGCATTTGCCAGTTTCTGGTCGTTGGAGCCCATTTGTCATGCGTACAGAGCCGGGATAACAAAGGCCTGATGAGGAAGTAAAAAGTAGATTGTCACTCCGCATTCAACAAATAGGTGGCTTCGCAAATGGAGGACGGAAGGGCATTAACATACCAGTGCAGTTGAGATCCCTGCTGATATCTCACAGAATTTATGGGACTCTCGGCCTAAAAGTCTTGGCCGTTTATTATCCCGTTCGGGTTTAGTTTGTCGCAAGATTAGGCCATGTCAGCATGCATTGAGTCAATGGCAAAGCGCGTTTTCGGTACCCGAGGCCACTCAAGGTTCACCTGAAGGCTATATGGCGTAATCGCTTCTCACAAAGGGAAAAAAGATGAGATTCAAAGTAAAAGTGATATAGAGCATTGAAATAACCGAACATATGTGTATCTAACCAGGGGAAATCAATCTACCTAGCCAAAAGTGGTTAGTCTTGCGTATGAGCGTGTGTTCTCCGCTTATGTAGGCTTTGTGGTTGGATCGTGTGGCAGTGTTGACTCCACCCACCAAGACCCTTATTTGATCTGCTCTGTGATTGGCCTGTTTGGCATTTGCTTTGCTTCCTGCACATCCGCTCTGTCGTCATCTCGAAACCCTCCATAACACTCAAGAATCATGCCTTGCCTCGCCATGCTCGCCGACTTCATTCTCAGGGGTCCGCCTCTCGGAGAATTAACACGACCCCCCCCTGACAGCCTGGCATCTCATTAAAAATATCGATCGGACTCTGCGGGTTTAGTACCCGTGGCCGGCAGATCCCTGGAAATGTGACGAAGCCTCTTGAGGTACAGCGTACCAAATACATCTATTTGCCTTTTTCAGACAACGCCAAGCTCTTCCCTCGATGGCTGAGGAGGGAGCCTCAGTTACAAGTGACATTTATAAACCAACCAAGGGAACCAAGATGGCTTCTCGCAGTACTCACCACACGGCATTTGCGTCTCTACAATCCATCCCATCTATTTACCGACCAAGGAAGAGTTGCTTCTCCCAGTTCCGACACAATGTCACACGGCGAAGCTGGTAAGTTCTCATTAACCTTAATTTCCATTTGGGTAAGTCTCTAACAAGGCCCAGTTCCGTACAGCTTGTACGTCTACGCCCCGAACAAGATCGCGCCAGCGGTGTTTGCGGGCCTCTACGCGATCTCAACAGTCGGACACGCCTACCAGTGCTAGTACGTCAAACTCAGTCTATTTATATTAGAAGAAATCATCTATTAACATGAAGAAGCCGCTATAAAGCTTGGAAGCTGGTTGGGCTGCACGCAGCTTGTGCCTTCCTCTTCACTGCGGGATATGCCTTTCGAGAATTCGGGGCATTCCACTACTCGTACTTCGAGGACCTGGACCTGATCATGTTTATCCTCAGTCAGGTGTTCATCTACATTTGCCCGTGAGTGAGCCCTTCCATGGATGGTTGTCATGATACAAACTAACGAATCCAGCCCGATCCTCGAACTGATCAATTACAACATCCTCGGGCACATCTTTTACTATGCGCCTTACATCGCGCCCTTTCCTCCCGGCAAGGTCCTTTCCGTATTCGGCCTGTTGATGCTGTTCGTCGAAACTCTCAACGGCCTTGGTGTCTCGTTCTCGTCCAACCCGAAGTCCCAGCCGACGATACAGAAGATGGGAGGCCACCTGACGATCGCCGCCTTGTCCATCCAGTTCGTTCTGATCGTGACGTTTATCGCCCTGTCAGCCGTGTTTCACTGGCGCTTTGTCAAACTCAAGCTGCCCTCCAGGGTCATCAGCACTCTGCTGCCGGTCCTCTACGCCAGCATGCTGCTAATCTTCATCCGCTGCATCTACCGCCTCATCGAGCACACTGGGCACACGGCAGTCGATCTGTCGGATTTCGATTCCCTCAAGGACTTGTCGCCCATTCTCAGATATGAGGTGTTCTTCTACATCTTCGAGGCGACGCTCATGCTGATCAACTCGGTCATTTGGAATATCTGGAACCCTGCTCGGTTCTTGCCCGCCGACTACCACACCTATCTTGCCCAGGATGGAAGCGGGGAGACGCACGCCGACGTGAACGACGAGCGCACCCGAGCGCAGAAGATCGGGGCGAAGCTCACAATCGGGTTGTTCTTCCGCAATAAGGAGGACCAGGGGTACTGGGAGTTGAAGGAGAACCTTACTCACGCTCACGCCGTTCAAGCCTGAGTTATGGCCCAGTCGGTTTGGTGGGTGGTCTACGCAACGCAAGGTCTCAGAGACTTCGCAACGGGTACACATCGAGTACAACCACCCCTTCTCACTTATTCACTGACGAATGTTCTCAGACGTAGACATGCTCGACAATGTCGCGTGCAACACTGATACATACATTCACTTTCTACTAATACTCTTTCTTTTGTACACAAAGTTCACAGAGATATTCTTTACAGTCACCAGATACTTAGAACAACAAGTCTAGAATCTTGTTCATTTCGATATATTTACTGTTGCACTTTAGACACTGGGCACGATTGATGATGCTTGATATGTTTGAATTATAGCACTAACACGCTACCAAGCCACATTACTAGGACAAAATGCTTGTTGCCAAGCTCCATCCACACATTTTCCGCTAGACGTTACACAGGGCCGTTGACATGCTCGGAGACCTCATTCAAGATCCCCATACACAGAGACTCATGGTCATGAACCAATTTACAGGATCTCGGGGAGGTTGACAAGGTTGAGGATACCGTTGACAAGACCAAGAACCAGAGACAGAGCGCTGACGAGCTGGTCGGTCTTGATGCCGAGGGAGCTAGCCAGATTCTCGACGGCGCCGACGATGGTCAGGACGGGCTGGAGGAAGGGCCAGAGGAGACCCTTGACCTGGTTGATCTCGTCGGCGAGGGCGGTCTTGACGGCGGAAGGAACATCAGTGACGATGGTGGAGACGGCGATCTTGAGCTCGGAGACGATGTTGTTGACGGACTTGACGGCGACGAGGACCTCCTTAACGTCGGCCTTCTTGAGGCCCTTGATGGCGTCGGCGGGGCTGGCGGCGGCGATCTGGGCGATGGTCGAGGTGGACTCGGTGACGGCGGTGATGATGGTGGCGAGGTTGCCCTTGACGCTGGAGACGATCTCGTCGACGTTGCTGGTGATCTTGGCGGTGGAGACTGTTGCGCGTTAGTTACCTCTTCAATTCAAGGCGCTCGATGGGGAGCAGAGAACATACCGATGTCGTCGACCTGGGTCTTGACGGTGGTCTCGAGCTTCTGGACGGTGCTGACAAAGGTGGAGATGACAACGACGTCGCGCTCCTCAACGGCGGCGGGAGTGGGAGCGGCGAGGGCGAGGGAAGCCCAGGCGAGAACGGCGGAGAACTTCATTGTGGCGGTGGGGGTTTGAGAAGTAAAAATTATAAAATAGGTGGGATATAAATTGGCGGTAAATGGACGATTGAATGAGCGACTGTGGTTTGTTACTAAAGGAGTGGTGGTGAGGAAAGCCTCGATTGTTGGTGTTATGGGATGAATGTGGATATCAAGCCTGGAGAAAGAAGAAGCAATCCCAAATCGAGAGCGAAGGCAGCTCATATATGTCAGACGAAAAGGCCAAGCCCTTTCACGAATCCGAAAGGTTGCATCCCCCCTGCACGGCTTCTGTCGAAATGGGATTATTGCAACCCCCCTCCCCCACCAGCGCAGATCTTCAGTGAGGTGGACAGTAATACTACAGCGCAGTGCCTCTTGCGCTGACCGACGTTGGGAGCGTCAGGGGCAGTGACATTCGAGGGATCAATACAGGCATCCGGGGAAGTAGACAAGGGCCCTGACGGAAGCTCTGGGAGTGATTTGCGCCATTTCCCCCCAGCCCTACACCGCAGAATGAGCCTGATGGGCGCCGATTGACGTCACGGCGAGGAGAGGGAGGAGGGAAGTTCTGTCGTTTGGGTGATCCCAATTTGTGGCCGGTGCTAGAGGATGCCAGGATGTGGCAGACAGTCCCATGCTGACAGGCCGTTGCCCACGAGCGGTGATTAGATCGGCAGGAGTAATGAAAATCCCACCTCTTCTCGGGCAAAAGGCCCCCACGGAGGGGTCTGTCATATCATATCAGCACGTTGTTAACTGCCAGGGTTTTTAGTTAATGCCCATCAAAGTAAGGATTCAAAGAGGGTGCCATGCTAGACTAATTCGCTCGAACGGCTAGGCTCGCAACATGGAGCATCATCATGAAGCCCTCACCGTGTGTCGCCTCTGCTGATCTCGATATTTGACTCGGCGCACTCCAACGTCCAACACTCGGGATCGTCGCTCAAAATGCCAAGGGCCCAAGCTGGCCGGTCTGGACTAGCAGCATGTCCTAATTGGCCTCGTCTCAGAACCACGCGACTCGGAAGATCCCTAGCTGCATACAGCCTTCTTAGATCAATACCGAGGTCATGATATTGGGCATTCTAGGCCTCTTGGCCCATAGATCTGCACTTCGAGGGGTTGCATTGAGTGAAGCCCCTATTTGATGCCATCACCAGGCAGTGCTCGGTGAGGCTTTAATGAGCCAACATCAAACATTCGGTGTTATTTCCGTTAGAGCGAGGGACGGGCTCTGTGCTAGAGAGGCTGGAGAAATCACTTGATGCCTCTTCTCTCAACGCAACTACCCATGCCAAGTGCAGGGAGATAACGTCGGCAGTGTTCTCCCCCTTTACTAGCTATCTCAGTCCTCAGAGTATGACGCACAATTGAACTGGATGATATGATACCAGAGGCTGGATTGACCCCGCCGTTTTCGCCGAAGCTCCAAACTGCCTTCAATTCCTCTAACCTACCCTAAAGCAGTTGGTGTAATGGCATCACTTGTGCTATTTCTCTCTCGAACCGAGCATAAAGCTCTAATAAAAGAATGCGTTAACTATTAATTATCATCTGATGATTTTATATTTTATCCTATTTTATTAATTTTTATTCGAGAATCGTAGAAGTTGTGAGGGGTTTTTGTAAACGTGGCATTACTGTACTGCAACTCCAATGCAAATTAATTACCACAAATCTTCATGCACTTCTCGCATGAATTAAGGAACTTCAGAAATAAACAATGGCTGATTACACTGGGTTTTTTTTTTCTCGCTCAAACTCAGATTGAAGCGGCACATAAACTCATCATGTCAGGGACTAGCTACTATGCACACTTCTCTAACTTTCCCAAAGTAATTGCATCATCACGTCCGTCCATGATGAGGACATTCTCTGTACCTGTGACTTGTCTACTGGAAATAATCAAGTACCTATCACCATAGTATCATAAACGAAGCAGAATCAGCGACAGAAAGAAGACAGAAGAAAAAAAGAAGGAAAGAAAACAACGCGCCGCGTGATCATGCAAAGAATTCACCCACCGGCATCCTCTCAATGGAATAAGAAGCGACCCCGCAGGAAGGAGAATTGGCGCGGGGTGGCAGGCACCCGATCTCCGGATTCTGTCCACAGAACTTCGTGTATCGCCCGTCATGCGCACTATGGAATTCTTTTGGGTACCTCGCTGGGCAGTTTTGGTGTGTTCAGGATGACCGTCGATTCGCGCGGTTCAACACAAGCCCCACGGGCCCCTCTCGATAGACAGTTGCCCCTCCGGCTGTCGGACATTTATGTAGTAGATATTAGATCTGAAGAAAGATATTGAGCTTGTGAAGGAATCTTCCAAACTTCATCTCTTCGGTTAACTCTAAACGCCCATCATGGTGCTCGCTACTCACTCCAACCCCAAGGCGCCAGTGCTGTCCCACTTCAGCCTGGCTGGCAAGACCGCCATCGTCACCGGCGGATGCCGCGGAATCGGCCTCGAGGTCGCCCAGGGTCTCGCTGAAGCAGGCGCCAAGGTGGCCATCACCTACTCAAGCACGGACGGCAGCCAGGCCGACGCCGTCGCCTCCCAAATCTCCCAGTCGGCCAACGGCGCGACCGTCAAGGCGTACCGCTGCAACGTCAAGTCCAGGGACGACGTCACGGCGACAGTCGAGAAGATTACCAGCGAGCTGGGCGGCGGCAAGCTCGACATCTGCGTGGCCAACGCGGGCATCGCGGCGCACATTCCCGCCATCGACTACGACGAGGACCAGTGGCGGGAGATGCTCGACGTCAACTTCCACGGCGCCTTCTGGACCGCGCAGGCCGCCGCCAAGGTGTTCCAGCGCCAGAAGGAGGCTGGGGGCGACGGCCGCGCGAGCATCATTTTCACCAGCAGTGTGTCGGGCATCCTCGTCAACATCCCGCAGCCGCAGGCCGCGTACAATGCCAGCAAGGCGGCCGTGACGCACCTGGCCAAGTCGCTGGCGGTGGAATGGGTTGAGTTTACGCGCGTCAACTGCGTCTCGCCTGGCTTCATTGCTACGGATAGTATGTGGAATCACCTGCTCATTGTTCTTGATCGTGCATGTCTTGTATTAACGGTGTTTCAGTGATTGCGACCATCCCGGAGAAATGGACCTCGAAGTGGCCTGAGCTGATCCCTGGTGTGCGCTTCTGTGATCCAGCTGAGCTGAAGGGTGCCTACGTATACCTGGCAAGCGAGGCGTCCAGCTACATGACTGGTAAGCATAGCAATAATGGCATATTCGAGAAAGAGTAATACTGACCCAAGTCATAGGAGCCAACCTTGTGATCGACGGAGGCTACACCCTGCCTTAGACCTTGACATGGGTTACCGAAGATGGTTGGTGAGTGGACCAGGCGAAGGGAGGCTTCTCGATAACGATGATTACGATAATTCATTTGGAAGAAAATTTACCTCTTTGGTCTTCGTGATTACTGTGTCTCGTGTAATATGCAAAAGCCCAAATGGTGACATACGTGGCACACGTTGATTAGGTGCCTAGGTAGCAATAGATTGCATGGCCATAAGCCTCTGAATTAAAACATGGCATAGGTACCTAGGTACTCAATGCTCTTTTCGCGTATGGGAGGTAGAGACCTAATTTTCGTTTTGATTATACTCAACATAATAGGAAGAAGACAATGAATTATTTGATAATTATGCGCTTAGTATTGTGCTTTTCCCCATGTTAATTGTTTTGATATTGTGTCGAAATTCAACACTGGAGGTTCTGGGTGTGCAGTCGCGTGGGCAAGGGCGGATATGACAGAAGTGCACACATTCTGATACTTTGGTACCTACCAATAATTGCAATGCCCAAAACCTGGAGCCCAAAACCTGAAGCCCAAAACCTGAAGCCCAAAACCTGGAGGGCCCAAATTCTTGGGATCAGTTTCTGGGGTCCGCGACTCACGAAGCCCGTCATAAAAACCCACCTACTTAAATCACGACGACTCAAGGCAGTCCAAAACAAGAGCAAACCACAGCACGATTTTCGGCTGCTAGTGCCCACTTCGACTCTTCAACAAAAGTAACATGACCTCTTCTTGCAAAGAAATCCCACTCGAAGTGTGGGAACGGCACAAGGACACAATCTTGGGCCTTCGATTCCACGAAGGACTCCCGCTTGATAGCGCCAAGACGAGCTCCAGGAATGTCGTGCAAGTCATGCGCGATGAACATCAGTTTGAAGCCACGTAAGTAAATCGTCCCTCTTTGTGTGTTCCAGTTGCGTATGACTCTTTTGTCGCCTTTGGATCTCGTCCAACGGATCCTTGCTTTTACAGAGACTGACTGAAAATTAGGACAGCTCAGTATGAAGCACAACTCAAGAGATGGAGAGCGGCCAAATACCTTAAGAGACAGGATTGGGAGGCGCTGCTCCCATTATACGGTACTCTGGAACGGCAGGGCCTCAAACCACGCGTAAGGCTCGGCGACCAAATCCTCGAGCACAAGAGAATAGAGAAGGCCCGCCGCCGATATTTTCCAGGAAAGAATAGGGTACCTCAAGAAATCAATGGTAAATCAATTCTTAACAAAGTATGACGAGCCTAACTGACAACGCCTTCATCTCGCAGAGTTACTACCTTCAGCGCACACCCGTTTGTGGCGCCTAGAAGTCTGGCGACACGGCCAATTTTCAGAATATTCCGACCAGGAAGCAGAGGCTACGATTGTAGATACTCTACCCTCGGCTGTTTTGAGTCGTGGAGATGCGAATATGGATATAGAGGAGCTTCCCCTGCCGGCTACTTTGCTCCCAGCACAAAGTGATCCAATCTGGACTGCAACCCAGCTCGAAGCCAACACACCCAGCTCCCAGCTTACCATCTTTCACCCAACTTTACATTCACCTCAGCCGGACCCTGATACATTGAGCCAGATAACGAGCTATTTCATAAGGGAGGGCGTCCTGCCCGGTTCGCCATTTTTTCATCCTACTGCGTGTGTTTCATCAAGTCCGAGGAATGAAGCAGATGCTTTAGTAGCGCAATACGAGCCCCAGTTGCTGCTGTCTGATGAGCATACAAATACAATGCTCCGACGTATATCTCGAGAAACACCCTGTCTCTCTTCCGATACACTACTTCTACCAAATTACAGGGGGAGCAGTAGTATTTACAATTCTATACCTCCTCTGGTTGCATGTCAGGATGAGCCCCGATTCGTCCTCTCTGATGCAAATATTAAGCTCATGGTCCAAAACATGCTTCAAGAGCCCCCGAACAGTATATGCACGAATCTAGCGAGTAACACTGTTCAGACCGTGTCTGAGCGGCTTGCGTCGCTACTTCGCGATGATTTCTTCGAAGGCGAATGCCCTGACAACTCCGGCGCAGTTTCTACGACCATCTCACTGTCCGAAATCCACGGAAGGATTCTCCTCTCAATCGCTAATAATTTCGCGGGCCTAGAAGGCGTCCCGAGTGCTATTATTCTAGGTGTACTGAAGTCCTCGTCTGAGATGACAGTAAACATCCAGAAATACCTCCAGTCTGGAATACTAAGTATTTCCAAGCCCCTAGCTGACAATCTATTCCGCGCTGCCATCGAAGCAGGCGATTATGATCTTGTCGACATGGTTCTGAAAACCACCCATGGCCAAGCCAATGAGATCGACGTGAATGGGATTGTTTCTAAACTGCACGGCGAAACTTTTACTGCGCTTTCATTGGCTTCTTATTTGCACCAGCCTGCCCTTGTCCGCATGCTCATTGATTACGGAGCCAAAGTTCACGTTCCCGGGGATTCGGTCTCGAGAAGTTGCGCATTGACCTCACTCTACCAAGAATACTGCGTTATATGGGAAAATATGCAAAACAAATCTCGGTGTCCTAAGAATGCAGAAAAAGCTGCTGAAATCGCAAAGTTATTGCTGGACAAAGAACCTAATGCTGTTGTGAGATTGCTCAAAGATGACTTTTTTACCACGCCTTGCCAGCTGCTTGAAGTATTAGTTCAAGCTGTGCCCCCAGAGCACCATCACGAACTGTTTATTCCACGAGAGGTTCAACGATTCGGAGAGTGTGGGCAAGGAGTATGGAGACTGGGTAGCGTTGTGGAAAATTTGAGGCCACCGGTAGCAATCAAGTTCATCAAAGGCCTTTTGGCAGAGTGCAACATGAAATGCGCAGGGAGCTGCGCGGAGAAGAGTAGCAAGGATCTCAATCACCTTCTCACTCTGTCCATAACAAAGGGCAGCATGGACCTTACCAATTACCTCCTGGAACATACTAGACCGACTATAGGAAACCTTTCGGCTGCTATTCGCGGCGGACAACAGAACGTGGTGGAGCTCATGTTGGAGCAAAGTGCTATTACTCATGGGGAAGCCATATGCTTAAGGAACATGTCCCATCAATATGGCTTTACTGGTCGATGCCGAATGCCAACGACGCCGCTAGCTGAGGCCATAAGGACGCAAAATTGCGGTCTCGTTAGGCATCTGGAGGAAAGGGGTGCCCTGGATAGAATATCTGACCCGTCCTTGCCCGATCTACAAGCAGCAATTATCGCAACAGTGGAGAGGGGCAATTTGCCCTATCTCAAACAGCTTCTGGAACGAGCTCCACCCAGAATCGGGGAAGCACTGGAATGTGCTATTGTAGACGCAATAGAGCTTAAACATGCCAAAATCGCCGATACACTAATGGTATATCTTGCTGGGGGCGACTACGCGCCTTACCATATTTCGGATCAAATAATGCAATCGGCGTTAGAAATGCAGGATAAAGACCTGGTATACAAGACGGTTAGGTATTTCGGATCATCAGAATTGAGCAGTGAACACTTAGAGAAGGCCGCCCGCTGGGGGGACGTGAGTATTATCAAATACTTATATGAACTGGAGCCGATTCGCATTCTCAGATATCGCAGCATGGCACTTGAAGTGGCGATCGAAAACAACCACGTCGAGTTGGCGACTTTTCTTCTCGATCGGGGTACCAAGCCTGTTGGACTTCAAAAAGCAATAGAGGTTGGTAGCTCTGAATTGGCGCAGCTCTTGCTAAGATACAGCGCTGATCCAGCCAACGAGGACGCTTTCTCACTTGCTCTTCATGCCTCTAATACTTCTTTTCTCAAAATCCTATCGGAGGCTTTCGCCTTGATGTATCCCAATGGAAAGAAAGGATTCGGCGGGAAGGCATTGGCCACGACATTTGATGCTCGTGATAGTTCATCCCTGGAATTCTTGGTGGGGTTGAACCTAGATGTGAACAGCATTGTGCCTCCGCATGATTCCAAACTTGGTCATGCTACCACTATCTTGTATGCCATCAATTGGTGCGGGAAATATGACCCGGTGGGCATTGATATGATCAGCCAGTTACTCAAGGCTGGCGCCAGGCGTGACCGCCAGCCTCTCCAGTTGGCTGTCATGTCTGGCAACCTGCAGATAGTGAAGTTGCTCCTGGATAATGGGTTCGACGTTAACCAACCAACACTTGAGCGTCTAAGTCGCACCCCCCTGCAGCGGGCATGCGAATTAGGCAACTTCCAGATGGTCGAATACCTCCTCAATCAAGGTGCAGAAGTCAATGCTTTCCCAGCGGTAAATGGTGGTGGGACCGCCCTTCAGCTTGCGGCTATCAACGGGAATGTGAGAGTTGTTAGGCTTCTTCTGGACAAAGAAGCTAATATCCATGCTGATCCAGCGCTAATTCATGGACGAACAGCTCTCGAAGCGGCGGCGGAACATGGTCGGATTAGTGTCCTTAATATTTTGCTTGAAAAAGGAGCTGATGGATACAGTATGGATGCTATTGAAAAGGCAAAATCATTTGCAGAGAAGCAAAAGCAAAGGGGTTGTGAGGAGCGGCTCAAACAAGCCCTGTTCAGAGCTGGTGCAGGGATCCGAGGTTCCCTATGTCTTTGATAGGCTTGCTTTCTCTGTGTTATATCATCTGCGGTGTGGGATATTGAAGGCATCAGTGTACTTGTACACTTACTGGATTGGTTTCGATTCAACACACTTCATTAGAGCCCCTTTCCAGTGAAACATAATTCACCATTACAACCATTGAGCCCAGCTGAGGACATGATTCGCCCGACCAAATGTGGGACCTGGGAGCTCCTTTCACCTATTTTCCCCGCCTTCAACCCGCGTTTACCGTCACTGGGTGGTTTTTCGAGCTTGTCATCAATCAAAAGCCTCGATTTGCTCACACGAATTGGATATATGAACGACCGGCATTTGCAGAAACTCCCCCGACCGGCTCAGTGACCTACTAATGCAAGTCGTGGCGGATGAAGCAGGAGACAGACCACTCACGTCGGCCTCGCGAGTAGGGGCGGAAGAGAGCGCTTGGCTCCATCTCGAGGCGGAAGAGAGCGCTTGGTTCTTTTCGAGGCGGGAGCTGACCCGGACGCTGACCCTTGCTTCCCGCCCAGCGCTGCCTGTGCGAATGGCAAGCAATTGTCGGCCAAAGCGCTGCTTGAGGCAAGGGACAATGTCAATCGGGTTCATCCCTTGACCGGCACCCCGCTGGTGAGCGCGGCGTTCAGGACTCATAAGGGTATCGTCATGCTTCTTCTGCGGAACGGGGCTGACGTCAACGCGGCAAATGTACACGGGACAACTGCTTTGCATCAGGCTGCATCACTGGGCCTAGTCGACATGGCCCAGTGCTTGGTACTACACGGGGCCGATTTGTAACTCTCTCTTTTTGTCTGCTACTTGAAGAAGCTTCTCTTGCTGAAACTCGGCTAGATACGCGACTGGTGTGATACCTCCTAGGTTCTTTGAATATCCAGCTCGTTTTCCTCCTGTCGTTCATGCGGCGAACCGTGGTCGCATACAGATGGCGGAGTATTCAATTGGGGAATTGGAGGAGCAGCGCGTCGCCGACGGTGACAGAGGCCTGGCTCTCTGCGCCGTAGCCGGGAGCGGACACGTGGATATTATAAATCTGCTGCTTGAATACGGGTGATATAAGATGGAATTGCCCAAGGGATCGTCGCCATTGCTGCACGCGATCCGTCAAGGGCACCCCACCACCATCGCCGAGTTCTTCCTCTCCAGAGGTGCTGATATACATGCAACACTTGGCAAAGACAAGAAGACGGCGTTGCATCTTGCTGCCTCCCGGGGCAATGTTGGGCTCCTCAGAAACCTAATCCGCCGGGGAGCTAACTTGGAGGCCAGAACCAAGAATAAAGGGGAAACGCCTCTCCTTGCAGCGGTGAGACACACATCGTCCGACTGTTGGAAAGCCGTGAGAGTTTTGTTGAACGCAGGCGCAAACATAGAAAGTCGTCGAAAAGATGGTCAAAATATTCTCCATCTAGTTGCCTCGGTAGGCAGTATACCGGTTCTCAGGAGAGCGCTGAGGCACGGCCTGGATCCTGATAGTTTGACGCCACTGGCTATTGCTGCAAAATATGGCGAACTTCAATTGATCAGTATACTTCTCAGGTGGGGTGCCAGCATTGACGCCAGATGCAACAAGAATTACACTCCGCTCCATGTAGCAGCTGCTCAGGGGCCGTGGCAAAATGTTGGCCTCTTAGTCGAGAACGGCGCCAGCTTGGATCTATTGAACTCCCGAGGATATAGTCCTCTTCAAGAGGCAAGAAATCATGATCGTAAAGCTGCAGAGACGATTCTTCTACTGGCAGGGGCAGCAGAGAATTCTCGTTCAGAAAAGGCATCGTCACGGAAACGGCCAGCACCAGATAGCAGCGATGAAGCGGACGATAAGATTCGTCGTTATGGGAATTGAGATACAACTTACAGGAAATACTTACTTTTACTGAGTAGTTGAGCGAATTGGACCGCCGCGCTTTCGCCCTCATTGCACCTCATGCAGCAAGAGCTAGAATCAACGTGGTGAATTAAGGAAATATCAATCTGGACATGGATCATTGCGTCAATAATTAACCAAGTAGGTATTTAAAAGTTAGCCGAATACTCAAATTCAGCCAAGTAAAGTACTCAATAATTAACCAAATACTTCGTAACCCACATACAATATGCCCGAGCAACTAGAATGAATTTGAATTCCAAGCTCAACAATACGAAAATGTCCATGCCTTTTTTGATGCTAGAATCCATAGGTTAGCCTCATTTCACCACTAGATTGCTACTACTAATAAAACTACCCTCAAGCGAGTAAAGAACCCCCAGATCCGATCAAGTAACGGAAGTAAGGTCGCCTCTGCATCGAGGAAGATTTTTGCTTGGTTCGTTTTCATCTTGATAGGCGAAGTTCAGCATGTTCGTGTTGGCGCCTTGTCCGGGCTGTGAGGCCTGGGTGGCGACCAGATTTTCGCGGTTAGGGAACTCAGTGATTTTGTAGAGGCCTGGGAGGGCGATCTGGGTATTGCCTCTGTCCTCGGGGTACGGTCAGCACAAAAGACCCAAGGGCGGGCACGGGTTAGAAGAGCGATAACAAGTCTGCGTTACAATCTACCTGGTTCTGAGCGAAATCAGGGCTAAATACTTGAACTCGAGGGTTCCTTCTCACCAAACTTGGTCGCCCCTACTTCCTGGTTGGTCTTCCCAGCAACTCCAGGGCAACAGGAACGGCGCCCTGACCGTACGCGACCCCAGCAGTCGTGAAGAGCGTGGGCGGGATGGAGCGAGTTTCACAGGGCTGACTGGTGATTCGTTACGGCGTAAGAAACCACTGCTTGCCTAAATCTATTGGTACGTACCTACCTAAGATATGATGTCATTGGCCGCTGGAGCCTAGAAAGAGGATACCTACTTACATTATCTTAATACCTGAGGCATTCCTGGAGCTTGGTTCTTCTTTTTGTATAATTACTTCCTTCTACTTTATAAAATTTCACTTCCGTCCAAGACTGAAAATAATACTTCCGAAAGATTCGCAGACCCGTTAGACAAGATGGTCAAGGTACTTCCGCCTCCAAAGCCAGACATCCCGGAGCCTCCCCCAGGCATGGCGCTGTCCATTGCTCCGGCAGGCCACTGCCTCTGGCTCGACGACTACGAGTACTACGACCAACTGGGCCGTGATCCCCTTCAGCAAGCAAGAATATGGCTGGTCTCCGACCCGGGAGAGCGGGTTAGAAAGCTCAAGGAGGTTCTGGAAAACTACCCAAAAGCAGTTCACAGGCGAAACATGTTGTACGAAGCTGCCCTCCGCGGCGATGAGGCTTTGGTCCGATGCCTCGTTGCCACCGGTCTGAAGGTGCACCCGGATATGTCACCACTGTCTGAAGAAGATGAGAGGGCCGACGAGGAAGCCAAACAGAATGGGGAGATTCCAGATAGAGATGACCCATACATGGTGCCAGTTCACGCAGCGGCCGCCCGTGGCCACGTTGGATGCCTCAAGATCTTCATAGAGGAGGGTCAAGTGGACGTGGATGTCCGCGACATCATGGGTCGAACGCCACTACTTATCGGCGCACACGAGCCAAGTGTTGTGCGCTATCTACTCGAGCAGGGTGCTGATCCGACCGCGAAAACGAATGTCAACGACGACCTGCCTAAAGATCAACAGGACGAATATGCTGGTGCGGATGCGCTCGAGCTTGGAGCTGTCCACGGCAATGTTGACAGTCTGAGATTGCTATTAGAGCATCCCCTCCACGGCTCACAAAGGAAGAGAAAGAGCCGCGCGGGAGAAGAGCCAGGAGTGTGGGTAACCCCGTTATCAATCAAAGGTGCTGCGTCAGCAAGGAACGGTTTTGAAGCGCTGAGTTTCTTACTCGAAAGAGGCGGGTATCCGACGGAGGCACAGAACGGGCAGACAAAGTCCGAGCTGCTCACGGAGACGGAGAGACAAGCCATCGTGAACGCCACGCCTGGGGCAGCGATGGATGGGCCTCTAGAATCTCTCAAGCTGCTCCTCAGCTATCAGTATCCAACGAACCTGGAAGGTGACATTCTCCCCTTCGACCTGCCAGAAGAGCTCCACAAACCGTTCGTTTTTGGTGCCTATGACGCTATAGTACAGAATCGCCTCGACAAGTTCGAGTTCATCAATCGCTTTGATATCACAGAGCACGAGACAATGTCCCTTGACCAGCTTCCCGCAGGACAGAAACTCAACATTCAGCATCTTCTGGACAAAGCTGTCGGAGGTGGATCTATTGAGTGTGCCCGTTTCATAATCGAGAAATACGGCGCCGACCCCAACAAGCATCGCAATCCTCCTGGGGTGAAGCCTCTCTACGCCGCGGCAGGGAACAATAAACATGAGATGGTTCAGCTCCTCGTTGAAAGTTATGGCGCAGACATTCACCTCGGCAGCGGGAGGTATGTAACCGGACCGACTGCTCTGTGGAATGCAATCATGCTCAAGGCCTTTGAAAGCGTGGAATATTTGCTCTCGCAAGGCGGTCCAGTGGATCATGTCGATGAGGAGATACGCTCGATTTCCGGTCCCATGACCGCGATCTTGAGAGCCGATTCCAGTGCCGACAAGGTCTGGGTGACACTTGAGACACAAGAAAACGCAAAGGAATTCCTGGCTCGCCACAAAGGTGATTGGCAGAATCTTAACCCCCCATTTGTACAGCTCCAACTTGGGCCCGATGACAAAGGGTGGATTAATAGTCTCCAAGCTCGGAGGCCGGACAACGAGTTGCGAGAGTCAGGGGTAAATGCCCGAGAGTTCAATAGAGAGGAGCGAGTCCGTAACGAAGACCTTGGTCAGAGGGATCCTCGTAACTTGATGGTATGGCTTCCCACAATAGGTGCCAGGCAAAGTGAACTGAAGAAAGACGACGATCTTCTGCCAGAGTTCCGGCCCTTTATGGTGCCAGCGAGGGATACTGATTCTGATTAGCATCTCCAGATAGAGTTTAATCGCAACGCTATAACAACCGCTTTTTCTAGGATTCGTTCAATCAAAAGATCACTTGTATGCTCAAGCATGAGAAATTCACAACGAAAAAGCGGCGTCAATTGTACTTGACCAATAGATTACTTTAAGACAACTAACATACGTGTCCAAAACCAGAAGGAATTCGAAACTATAACCGCCAATTCCCCACGACATCCTAGCCCTCATACCGGGGAATCAACCCCCTCTTCACATCCAAGCTTCGCCGTATTACAAAACAAATGCAGATTGTCACTGCTATCGCCGATCCAGAGCTTGTATCCACTGTCTAGTCCCGGAACAACCCAGGTTTGTTCCTTCACGTCCCAAACACTGACGTCACGGCGTTTGATCGTGAACTCAAGCTTCTCACTTCCTCCCGGCTGCAGAGTTGCAGTCTTTTCGAAATCTCGAAGTTGAATGATAGGTGTGTCATAGCCGTTCCCATCTGGGAATTGGACATACACCTGACCGGACGCCTTTCCTGCCTTGCTGCCGGTGTTAGTGACGGTAACGGACAAGGTCCATGCAGTCTCCCAAAGTGCCGGATTTCCTCCATTTGGCCCACCAGCTGCTGGTCCGGCTTTTTGTTCGCTACTGTATCCTTCTGGATAAGGATACTTCGACGTGCCCTCTTTGCCGATCTTGTACGCATTGTCGGCGTCTCCATTCGAGACCCAGCTGTATAGGTAACGCCAAACCGTGGAAAAACCGCTGGGTTGGTAGACCTCCGATGCTGCAGGAATGGTGCGGTTCATTGAAGATACAGGGGTCGTGCCCTTCGGAGATCTTGCTGGAAGGTCGCGAGTGAGCTTTGTTACTGATGTGATTGACGGCTCGGAAAACTCAAACGTCGTGTAGCTGAGGCCGTGTCCAAAAGCATAACGAGGCTTGGTGTTGTTCTTGTTGAAGAAGCGATAGTCGATATAGAGGTCCTCCAAGTAGGTATCCTGGACACCTGCACCTTCTACAATATCTAGCGACTCGGGATACTGGTCCTCGGAAACGGGGATTGTGTAGGGCAAGTGGCCACTGGGTGAAACCTCACCAAACAAGACTTCGGTCAGAGAGTCTCCAGCCTCCTGGCCCGGAAGATGAGCAACCAGAACCGCTTTGACGGAAGGCAGGTTGACCCAGGGCTCCATTATCACGGGGCCGACAGTGTGATAGACCACTACTACACTCTTGTAGGCAGCCGCAGCCTTCTTAACCAACTCGTCACCGTTATGCCATGCCGCCAATCCGGTGGCATCTCTGTCTCCGTGGTTGCCCTCAACTGTGAGCGAGTTTTCCCCAGAATCCGAATTGATGAATACGAGTGCGATCTCATCATCCCCAGGAGTACCAACGTTCGGGAATGTGTCACTGGCATGGTACGTAACCTTTGCTGCTTTCTTACGAATAGAGGTGATGGGGTCGTCAAGGTATGGCAACGTCGCACTACCAGATCCCCAACCCATCGTGAGCGTTCCTCCATTGCAAGACTTATCAAGGCAGTTATTGATTCCACTGGGGTCTGCCTGTGCGTCGGTCCCAAATACAGTGAATTGGCCGGAGGTACTCAGCGGCAGGAAGGAATTGTTGTTCTTGACAAGGGTGATGGCTTCCTGCGCAACCTGCTTTGCAATTGCCTTGTGGTTGCCCTGGACATTGACGAACTCGTTGACCAAGCCGCTTGGACTGACTACCGCTCCAGGATATAGCGCCCCCTCTGCAGTGCTGACCCAAGCATGGAAGTTTGGCTTTGGATAGTTTTGGTCCTGGCCAAACTGGAACCACGTCGCGACGATTCGAGTGCACATGTCGTTGAGGCGATCAACAGGAACAGAGCCATTCAACACAGACTTTGAAAGCTCACCCATCCAGTGACTATATCCCACTAGAGGGATAGAGTTTGTGAATGTGTCTCCTGGGAGGGACATATCAAGACCAGCCAGCGCAGAGGCGACTCCAGCATAGTGAGAGAGCCAGTCAGTCATGACGAAGCCTTGGAATCCGAGCTCGTCCTTAAGGAGCCCACTGATAATCATGCTATTTTGGGAGGCAGATGAACCATTGACCTAAAGAAAGGTTAGATGCATTTCAATCAATTCTGTCTCACGGTGCCATACATCATTGTAAGCGGTCATTGCAGAACCAACGCCAGCATGGACGGCATCAGCAAAAGGCCAGAGATAAAGCTCGTGCATAGCCCGGTCACCTATTCAATTGCGATTAGCCTCCTCACCCCTCGGAGTTCTTAGGTGCTGCGACTCACCAATGTTTGCGCTATACGCCTTCTGCCAGAACGAAGCTCGGTACATTTCCTGTTCATTGCCAATCAGGTGCTTGATGGTCGCAATGACACCTTGCTCTTGGACGCCTCGGATCGTCTCAGCTCCCGCGATTCCCTGGAGCACAGGGTCTGAGCCGAAGCCTTCCCAGTTTCTACCGCCTCTTGGCTTCCTGCCAATGGGCCCAACTGAGGGACCTAGATAGACGTTCGCGCCCTTGCCGCGGAATTCTTCGCCCAGCGCCACGCCTCTCTCGTACATGAGCTTCTTGTCGAACGTGGCGCCAGTGGTGATGCCGGCGGGGAAAGCAGTGATGTTTCCGGTCGTTCGGACACCGAGTGGCCCGTCTTGGAAGCAGAGCTGAGGGAAACCGACACGCTCCGCGCTTCCAGTGTTGGCCACACATCGGCTAAGACTAAGTAAGCAATGCATTCTAGTTGAATTAACTGCATACAACTCACCCTAGTTCTCAAGTCAGCATATATTGCGTAAATGAAGTTGGGCTGGATATGATTCACTCACCCATGTACATGCCCGTTCCAGCCGTAATGTTGACTTTCTCAGCAAGAGTCATAGCCTCCACCAGAGTGACAGCACGAGTGTAGCTGTCACTCCATGTTGGAGCCCAGCCGCCATAAGGGGCGGGATAGTACGGAGGCGACAGATTGGAAGCTCCTTGACCCATGGCGAAAATTGCTGACACCGTGTACAGGAGAAACAGTCGAAGTGCCAGACGCTGACAGGCCACGATGGTTTTCATATCGGTAACATGAACGGCACAGCAGAATCCTCTCCTCGCTCCTGCGCAACGAAAGGCCCAATGACCTTTAAAGTAGGAAGCCTACCGCTACTATTACTCCGCAATATGCACAAAGACAGCTGACCATGGCTTGATCAACTGCCAGCATGAGCGGGGCGTATTCCGGTCTCTTTCGTTGTCCATGGCGAATAGCAGCGAGTCTTTTCCGCCGGATCGTCACTGCAAGTCGGGCACAAATGCAATAACAATCTCGGCTGGATAAATTTTATTGGTTTATCCACATGACATCCAGTGTCCTCGTGTCCCCATGCATTCTCCGGCGCCAAGCCTCAACTAGGCTGATGGAGAGGCGCGCAGGTAACCCTCGCCGGTCACCATTTCGAGGGGAGCGGGATCTTGTCTCGTTGTGGAAATTGACCTACAAGGTACATGAAAATGTGGCCAGCTGAGATAGCCGGCCTATGGGGAATCGAGGGATTGACTGCTCATCGAGCGCTGAGGTTGCATCGGGCCCCCCACCGCCCAGCCGTTGCACCCTTGTCGGCGTCGTTTGGGTTGCACTTTGGGAACAGAGAGCTACCTGAGGAGATCTGGGCTCCGTATAGACTGTCGGCAAAACAGGTTACGCTTTCCTTGGTACTGCAGGCAGAACGCCACGCGGATCAAACTACCACCACACCAAGGCGACCACTCATCGTTCGAAAGCCACCAAGTTAGACCTGCTTCTTTGATCACGGAGCAGCCTTTTTATGGCAAGAGGAAGATAACACACTTCTTAAGACGCCAAAAGAATACTTCCAAACTTATCGGTGTGTGAGCTTTATCTAAGACTATAATCTGCAGGTAATCAGCTATGCGCGAGGTGTTGGAAAAGAGACATTTGCATTTCAAGAGCATCACAAGCCAGCGCTCCCCGCTGCGGCTTCTCTAGGCCCAATTCATCGTAAATAGACATGCCTCCGAAATTATCTGACGATCGATGGAGATATTGGATACCTTCTCCACTAGAAAGACGTATCCATTCCAATCACGATAATGCTCCAATCTAACTAAAGACCCGCAATGATTCCCAATGATGAACTGATTCAGGAGGCAGATGTATTTTTGCGGTGTAAGCCTGGATAAAGAGACACAAGGGAAGAAAGAATCGGATAAAAGTTCTATCCGCCCTAAATTATTGATTTCCTAGTCTCAGGGCGCTTAGAGTTCGTCGCAGCGTCTTTGCACCTCGAGCCACGACTATTCATTGTATCGTTGCCTCTTTATTGCTTTTATCCGGCGTAAATCGGACCAAATTCGGGATTTTTCAGAGCGCATCTGTTAAGTCTTAGTAGTTGTTTACGACTTAAATCAACAATAAAATTTTCTCTTATTAGAACTATTGTCACGCTGTCACAGGATGATTTGAGATAAAATACAGAGGCAGTCATCCAGATAGTTTGCTTTGTGGCAGATGAAAGAGCTGGTATAATTATTTATTTGCTACTCAATGTAGACAATGCTATTTTTTATAACACTGAAGCTAGTTCGACAGCAACTTATTAGAAAATTGGAATACAAAGCTGTGCCTCACCTGGTCTATTTCTAAGCTCCTCTGCTTAAGGGAGTATCTAGAAGTTTCATATTGACTGTTTCAAGAAAACCAACAATAGTTCCTCAACAGCCATGAGAACAAATAGACTTCATAAGTCTGTTCAAAAATAATCAGCTTCATTGAGTAAAAAGCAAATGCTCTTATTCGAGTTGTAGAACCTTAGATTCACACATACACAATGTTATTGATCACCTCAGTACAAGCAGTCCACAAAGGTAGTGGCTAATTTCACAACCTCAGTATCATAAAATGTAGAGAAGGTGTTTTGAGGTTAGCATCGTTGGAGGGTTAATGATGAGCAAAGACTAGATATAGGTCCATGTTTGAACAACGACAAAGAACGGGGCCCATTACGTTGTCTAAAGGCATGACGATGATGATATAATTGTAAAATCTTTCAATCGAAGGATTATCAAAACATACTATGAAATTCGCATATTCCTGTTAATATCATAAACAAGACCAACTGGATGAAAGCCAAACGGTGATAACCACAAACCCTACTACAAGTGATGTCAATGTTGGTAGAACTTCTACCATCCTACTCCCGATTGATGTGACCTTTGTTGGACTAGAACCACGAATGCATGATATGCCACTCTTGAGTCGTACGTTCGCATTTGTCGCCAGCTTTCCATCCACTGTAGCCCCCGCAAATCCCGTCATAACAATCCAGGCTACATCTTTCGCCTCCTCGAACTCTGATGTGTCTCCTTTTTCATGCCCGTCAGGGTTGTAGGGGAACGTAACGAGAGAGTTTGGAGTATTCGTTAAATTCACTCGGCCGTACACTATGCTAACCTTTAAAATCACTCTCGTCACAGAAAGACCATCTCAGGGCCAGAGTTGGACAGGAGAACTTACTGTGCAGCTCAGACTTATCCAGCGAATGCTCCATGCATGAGCTGGGCCAGCTCGAGGTAGCGCACCATGACCCGCCCTCGATTATCTCCTGCAGATCCTCGAGACACGAGTCTGAAATTGCCCCCTTGCACCTTGCGTCCAGGGCCTCACCTGCCTTGACCTTGGGATCTTTGTATTTCAATGGACTGAGGCAGTAGTAGAAACGCGAATCAGCCTTCACACTTCCATCGCTTTCCCGTGGGACACTGCTTGGCGGGTCCCACACAAGCTGGATTGCGGCCAAGTACAGATCATCCCTCCCTCGTACTTGACCAGGAACATCAGAATAGAAGTTTAGTGAGAGCTCCCAATCTAATTCACTGCCAGGAAACGTCTCCGAGACGTTATAACCGGGGGTTCCGATCGTACGGGTGTAATTTGGTGACAGGTTCTTGAGCCCATCGCTGAGCGATGCGCCAACCAGCGTGATGAAGACGATGATGAGCATCATTTCTCTAGCCAAGCCTCGCCCGGAGCGCCCGCCTCTTCGCATGGCGGGCGATGAGGACAATGAAGTTTGTAGATGCTATCTTGCCCGGACCATGAGACGCGCGTCATGAAAGTGATACATGTTCTAGATTGGGGGAAAATTGCAAGCGCGGATCCCAGTCGAAAAGTCTTGGCAGTCGCAACTACAGGGGTAAGATAACGGTATTTTGAATGAAACCTTCCAAGAATTGAACAGGTACAACCTGGGGAAACTAATTATTTCATACGGCAGGCATTCACATATATGGGCCGGCATATAGGCCCTTGTATTTGATGTGCCGAACGAGGGGCATAGGTGATGCCAATGGGCAGTTGATCTCTTACGACTAGAATCATTAGAGCCAGAGAAAATCAGCAATCGTAATCTTGTCACAGCCTTCAAAAGAGGACACATATACATATGTCTTGCTGATCTTTACTCAACCATCCATTGACAGGAAAGTTTTCTATTTCTAAACTAACAAAGAAAAGCCCATTAATCCTACAACCACAACAATTAACCCTGTCGTACGGCTATTTCTTCCCCACTGTCCAGCATATTCCAGTTCTCCTGGCTTACCAAGCGACTGACATTAAACATTGCACACCAAAGCTCTATTCACGCAAGTCAGTGACCTCATTTCCTTATTAATAATACCAAATACAGTAGTAAGAAAATTATTTATTATTGTTGTTTAGTATTCAGCTTGTTATTATAGATCATTATTGATTGATGTTTTGATATTGTGTTGAAATTCAACGCTGGAGGTCATGGGTGTGTAATGTTTTATGTCAGTCGCTTGCTTACCCTCCTCACACTTTCTGCTTCTCAACATCGGTTCCCTCGGTCTCATCTTTCTTCTCAACATTCTTCCTCAAATCGACCCATCCCATCCCGAAAGATGCGAAGAACGACACTACACCAACTCCCGTGTAGAAGTAAAAGACGTCGCCGAAGCCTTCCGAGTATGCCAGCAGCACCTTCTCAAGGAGCTCACTCCCAGCTGGTGCGAGCCTCCTCACTGCATCCGCGCTGCCGCCTGCCAGGATTGCCTGCTCGGGGGACACGCCGGGGGCATTGTTCGTAATCCTGGAGCGCAGGCTCTCCTGGAAAACAGTGTTGGCGATGGTGACGAAGATGGAGCTGATGATATTTTGGCAAAAGATGAGAAAAGAGGTGCCGACGGCAATCTCATCTGCTGGTAGTGTGTTCTGAAGTGCTACGGCTCCCTAGAGTTTCTGCGCGTCAGTAATGCTCGGGGCTTCATCACGAGTATTCATGCAATATTTACTTACAGCTTGCATACCGGCACCCCTAGCAGAGTAAAGAATCTGAATGCCGAAAATCTGGGCGAGTGTAGTATATGGTTTCCAAGTCCCGATGATGCCGCTGCCAATACTGGAAACCCCAGCTGCAAAAGCTGCCCAAGGGATATAGTATCCCAGTCTGGTCACTGTATATACAAGTTAGCATGTGCAGACACGAATCCGGAGGTGCGAAACTAACTTAATCCGCCAGAGAGAAGAATGAAGAAAATCTGTCCAAAGATGGAAGGAAGGATATAGACAGCACTCATTGTAGGGGCGAGTCCGCGGACGGACTGGAAGTAAATAGGCATGAAACTGCCTCCTCCAATCGTCACGCTCATCGAGCAGGCGTAGTAGATTGAACTGCTCCACACAACCTGCCTCCTCACCAGCTCAAGCGGAATCATTGCTTTCTTTCCCATTCTCTTCTCCCACAGAAGGAACAGAATTCCTACAACCCCGGCACCGCAGAAACAGCCGATCACAGCGGGTGACTTCCATCCGTAGTCTCCAGATCCAAACTGGAGGGCGAGCAGAAGCATAACGGAGGCAGGTGCAAAGAGAGCAAAGCCGGTGAGGTCCAAGTTGTGAAAGATTTCTTTCAGTACCTCGGTACTCAAAGGTCGCTTTACGATATGGTCGGGAATATGAATCGATATGAGAAAAATGCCCACAAGCGCCCCAAGAGGGAGGTTTATGTAGAAGCCTGATCAGTAATTAATATGCTGTGTATGCGTCTCAAGTGTAAAAAGGTCATTGGAAACTTACACCAGCGCCAAGTTACATGTTCTGTGAAAGCGCCGCTAATGATGGGACCGATGATGATGCCGATCTGGCCAACTACACGACATGTATCACTCCGACGTGCTATCTGAGAATTGCCTTGAGCATTCGGAAAACTTACTGCCCATAGCAACACCAGTGTAAACTATATTTGTCATAAGAATAAGCACGTGTCTGGATATAATTAGATCTTCGATTCACTCACGTGGCCTTTTATCGTTGGATACCGCGCCAACAATAACCGTTAAAGTCCCATTCGAAAGACCAGCACACCCGATTCCTGCAATACATCGGCCGATAATGAGCATTACAGAGGACTGAGCAGCGCCGCAGACGGCAGACCCGACCTCGAAGATGAAAAAGAATGTCAGAAGTGTCCATTTGGTGCTGAAATATGTGTAGAATTTTCCCGTGAGAGGCTGAACGGTGGCGCTCGCAAGCGAGTACGCTCCCACATACCACCCAACATCCTGAAGACGATTGAAATCGCTGGTAATTTGGGGGATTGCCTATGGTTGAACACATCGTTAGCTTTCTTTATCCCGTAAACATCTAGCAATTTATGCTCATTGGCCAGGTGAGAAACGTACGGTGCTAAGGATGGCAATATCGAGCATGACGAGCAACATCAGAGTTGTCAATCCCGTCATGAGGATAAACAGCTTGAAGCCTGTGAGATACGGTGTCGCATCACCAATGGCGACAACTGGCGCGTCCGTATGATCTGGGTCGCCTTCTGATTTGGAAGATGACGTGGCGCTGCTATTCTTGACGATGTCTGTTGCGTCAATCGTAGCGACGGCCGTTTCTTTGGTCGCGTCCATTTTTGCTTGAGCTGGTGACCAGGGTCCAGAGGCCTTCTCGTCCACCAAGCTATTGGGCTAGAGCGTGGTTTGGCGAGGTAGAGAGGAGGTTCGATGACTCGTGCGTGTAGGTGTGACGGTTACATTGGTTTTCTTCGTTGGGACGGTCAGAAACGTCTGTTAACATAATATAGGTAGGACAGATCGTACGTATGTAACCTGCTGCCAACAAACATCGTCTTATGTATTCTCCCCCTGACGCAGAACCAAATCCCGTCCAATCCCGCCGGTTTTCAAAGCCGGCCCGCCATTCCTTCCAGGCAGTCAGCATATAATTACGGTTGAATCCCGTCCTGAAATTTACTACATATCAATCCTCATCTACTTATCTTGCACATATTTTGCTTAAAATTAATTAATTATACATGAACATCTTCGTTACCTGAAACGCCGGTCTTAGTACGACCCGTCCCAGTTTGTAAGAAGGTCCAACCACGCATCCTCAGACAAATCCATGGGCGTGAACTCTTCCGTTCCATCTCCAGCCGTGGCAGGCGTCATTGCTATCGAAGGCATGGGTGTCAATCGCTCTTGAGGCACGTTTGTGTTTCGAGCAGCGGCTGCGACGGCTGCATCCGTCTCAGCAAATGTTCTCGACCAAAGCGGGATTGCCTGTCTCATGACGACGGAGGCCCTCATAAACACGTTTGCCTCGAAGCTGTACGCCCCCTTGGCGTGAGCTGCCTTGCTGAATTTCTCGGCAATCTTCTCCATCAGGCCGAATAGATCTACCGAGTTTCGTACCATCTGGCGATCCACGCTTGGATGCTGGGTGATACATAACCTGTACAGAATGTGTGTGCAACGAGCCAGGTGAATAACTACCATCAACGTGAGACCAAGGCAATCATCTGAGGATAGCGCAAACACGCCGTTCTCAAGGCATTGCTTGGACGATTCGATGCATGCGAAAACACATTCCGAGTTGCGATGGTCATAAGAACCAGTGGTGTCCGTCGGGTCGTAGAGGTACGGCAACCCCAACTCGTTGATGCTGGCCACAGCACAGGTAACGTACGATTGTACATACTCTTCGAGTTCAGTTTTGTTAGTAGTGTAGGTACAGAGAGAGTTGGCTGCCTGACAAAGCAAAAGGTGAGCTCACTGTCACTGAGAATCTCCGGCGGAATGGATTTGGTGACGGCATCCAACCGAGCGGACAATGATTTGACGTAGATCATCAATGGTGCTTTTGGAGTTAGACCGGCTTCGACCTCGAAGAAGCGGCTGTTATACGCAACCAGCATGTCATCCGTGACTTGGAGGATTTGCGTGATAGCTGCCAGAGTTCGATCACCTGGAAGCTCTGGGTTATTGATGAGGTGCTGTAAACAATCTTCCATATGAGGCGTCCATCGCATCGACTGTGATCTGAGGAAATCCGCTATGCTGTATAGTGTAAGCAATTCGGCATCGGTAGAAAGCAGTTCAAGACACACCACTCACCTTGTGCAAATGCAAAAGCAAGCTAGTACCGTTCTTCGTTCTTGATTTGTACGCTTTGGCGCTGGCGCTCGAGATTTAACTGGAAAGCTGTATGCAAATGCGGCACTCGTCTCTTTACAGGGATACTCTTGCCCGGCCGTTCTATCTAAGCGGAGGTCAAATACCAACGAGCAAGCGATATTGGAAAATAAACATAGAGTTTTCTTTTCTCTATTATGATCCATCATCCTGCATATAGCATTAGTTGGTGATTTCTGCTGTGAGTCATTTGCCTGAGATATACATACCATGACAGCCATGTTATGAGACCTTGTAACAAGTCCATGTTGCGGTCTGCTTCAACAAGCATCCGCTGACCTATTAAATTCCGGAACTGTGTGTCGAGGATGTGTTTCTCCGATGACGAGCGGCTAAGGATAACACGAATGGCCAGCCACAAGCATGGTTGTTCGCGTTGGAAGCTTCCAATACTGTGACAAGGATCAGTTAGCATGCATTTTGCCGGTGCTTGGGTGGGTTCCGCAATTGCAATGACATGTTGCAAACATACTTGAGGTGGTCTGGGAGGTCAAGAAATGGAAATGTCTTCAAATGGCATTCCTTGAAGGTCTTTAAGATGCCCTCAGCTTCCATGATGGTCAACTCGGCGGAGCCTTCCACCACATGTGGAAGGAAGCCTGGCGGTGTAGCGGCATAGGAAGATGATGTTCCCGACAAAAAGGACGGCGATGAGCTTGATTCAGCAGTAACAGGGGGTTGACATAGGGCTCCAGGCTGTGCCTGGCTGTTTGTTTGATCAGTGGGAGGAACGACACCGTTGGTAGGGCGCTGTGTAGCACCGGATGCAGTCTCTGTAGAACTGGAGGCCGCGGCAACGACCGCTTGGGATTTCAGCAGGGTGACCAAATCGTCCAATTTAGCCTCCAGGCCGGAGGTCTTCCTGGATGTGGCGGGAACAACACGACGAGCCGGGCGCTTCCGAACGACAGTCGAGGGCTGGCATTCCTTATTCAGGCGATGACATCGCTCGCAGCTCGTGCCCGCAGGCCCCCGGCCAATACACCTGCACTTGGCTTTGGAGCAGCCCGCACAAGCGTGGCCGTAGGGGGCTGATTTGCGCGCGGCGGGATTGGCGTCCATCGCGGTCTGGACACTGCTACTCAATCAAGTAAGCACCTGAATCAGTGAATATGCGGGAGGTGATGGAACGGATCAACGATATGGTATTTGAGCGCAGGCGTGTTGAAAGCAGGAGGAACGGCGGGATTTTGACGGGTTCTGAATCCCGCCGTCTGAGGGCCCACTACGGATTTGCGCAGGCCTGTGATTGGTAAGTTTCCTTCTCTTCCCTTTTCCCACCTTTGTTGCCTGATGCATTTGCACTGGCATTGCACAACTTTCCTTCAAAAAGGCGCCTGTTGTTCAAATCGGTTCTTACACCCGTACTGTGTCTCCTTCATGGTGTCAGCCCGTGGCTTGTTCACCGATACCCTCGAGAGAAGTAAGCCACAGGATCGGTTGCTACATCCACTTCGATCGCCTCATGTTCACCTTGAGTGGCTGTGCTTACCACCATCCCAAGTGGCTGTGCTTTGTTTGCAACCATCCCAAGGCGACCAGATGGTTCGCCCCGCTCAATGTGCTGCTGGGAAACGAATCTTTGCATCTTGTTGTATCTTCATTGCCTATAATTACTGTTAGCTTTTATTATCACTATTTATTGTGTGACTGAGCACCTATCCCTAGAGCGGCCATTTATGTCGTCGTGCTGGTAAACGGCTTCCCCGCACAATGGAGAAGCGAAAATGCATGTCCGATGATGCCCAACAGGCTGCCGACCAGAGCAAAAAGCGTAAACAAGATGAAGACACGGACGAAGAATCCGATCTGGAACCATTAAACGAGATAGATCCAGATGATATTACGGTGGCTATTTTCTGCGCTCTTCCCTACGAATCGGTTGCGGTCAAGTACAGCTTGGATCAGGAATTCCTCTGCCGTCCAAGGGCGTCAGGTCAAAAGAAATATGTTTATTCCTTTGGTCGCATCGGGGAGCATAAAATCGTCATAGCTCGACCCCATCAAATGGGGCCTGTTAAGGCCGCCCAGTGTGCCGCGACAGTTTGCCAGCAGTTTCCCCATGTCCGATTTGCCCTCATAGTTGGTATCGGCGCCGGCATTCCTCGTCTTCCCGATCACGATATTCGCCTGGGTGATATCGCCGTTAGTATTCCCAAAGATGGCCATCCTGGAGTACTGGAATATGATTATGGAAAGTACGAGCGAGATGGTGCATTTTCTCTCAAGGGATGCCTTGATAAACCTCCGCCTATCTTAATCAGCGCCGATGGCTCCTTGGAAGAGGACGAGATAATGAACAGGAGCCCCCTTCGGTCAATATTACGGACTATCACTAGACAATGTGTATTTAAGCGGCCAAGCAGTGACGATATTCTCTTCCACGAGAGCTTTCATCACGTTAGTAAAGGAGAGGGCTGCGCTAGGTGTCTAGATGTCGACGATGAGAAGGTTTTGGATCGTCCTGAGCGTGATAAACCAAGGCTGCCGGTGGTCCATCGAGGTTTGATCCTTTCCGGAGGTGGCGTTATTAAGAACCCCGATGACCGCAATCGATTGCAGCGGGATCAGAAAGACGCTATTTGTTTCGAGATGGAGGCGGCTGGCATCGCAGACGAGATTCCGTGCCTTGTTGTGCGGGGTATATGCGACTACGCCGATACGCACAAGCAGGATGAATGGCATTATTATGCCGCTGCCGTCGCTGCTGCCTATGCCAAAGCTCTACTTCAGAAATGTGATTTTTCAGAAGTGGGAGGCACAAGGACCATGAAGGAGACGATGCAGGATGGTGAGTGAAGCATGGAACAAGGTGTTTTTGGCTTTAATTAACCATGACCCTGTAGTCGTGAAGGGTTTAAGTACTGTGACCAAGTCCGTCAATGAACTTGCTCAGTTGACAGACAGCAACATACAAGGTATGCAACATTGTCAGTATAAGCATTGGGCACCTCTTCACAACGTGACCACACTTTCGCTTACCAACGATTCGCTGTCATAATTGACGTTCTTGAACTCATTCATTTGTTTGTATATAAATGCGTCCTTTCCTAACGATTCGCAGAAACGAAGCATAAAGGCCTACTCGACTGGCTGACACCTGCCAACTATGCTCTTCAGCAAAGCGACTTCCTTAGAAGACGGCAACCTGGAACTGGTCAATGGCTCCTTGATTCGAGTCAATATCAACACTGGTTGAAGAGCAGTAAGGCCACTTTGTTCTGCTCGGGGATCCCAGGAGCAGGGAAGACAATCCTCACGTCCATCGTGGTAGACCACCTCAGCAACACCTTCACCAAAGGTTCTAATGTTGGTGTTGCATACTTGTACTGCAACTTTCGACGGCAACAGGAACAGACGCTTGAGCACTACCTGGCTAGTCTGTTAAAGCAGCTTACTCAAGAGCAAGATTCTATCTCAGTATCTCTGCAAGATCTCTATGGCCGCCACAAGCACAAACACACGCAACCATCAGTTGCCGAGCTCTCAGAAACTCTGCTTGATCTTATGGGTGCCTATGAAAAAGTTTTCATTGTTATGGATGCTCTGGATGAGTGTACCACAATAGGCGCATGCAGATCAAAGCTGCTAACAGAACTGTTTAACCTTCGAGAAAAGACCGAAACAAGAATATTTGCAACATCTCGCGTGAATGATGACATCTCCAAGGCCTTCCATGGGGCCTTGACAATTGAGATTGAAGCCAGTGCGAAAGATTTGGGGGCATATCTTGCCGGGCAGATGCAACTACAACAATCGGACATATTTGACACAGATCTCCAGAATATGACAGTGTCTGAGATTGTGAGAGCGGCTAACGGGATGTAAGTCAAGTCCTCCCACAATGCATTCCAAGAAGCCTATCTCATACGTAGTCTCAGGTTCTTGCTGGCTGAACTGCATATGAACACAGTCGTGGGTCTGCCTACAAAGGGGGACGTGAAGCAAGCCTTGCAAAATCTTGCCAAGGGAGTAGAAGGATTAGATGAGACCTATCAGCTGGCTATGAGAAGGATAGAAGACCAGGGCAAGGGCTACCGAGAGCTAGCCAAACAAATCCTGGCATGGATTATTCACGCGAAAAGGCCACTCTCCACGCAAGAGCTTCGACACGCGCTTGCGGTCAAGCCAGGGATGACCACAATGGACGATGACTATATCCCCACAACCAGAATCTTACGCTCCGTCTGTACTGGCCTAGTCACAGTCGATGACGAGAGCGGCACCATTCGCTTGGTGCATTATACGACGCAGCAGTATTTCGAGCGGACATGGACGAACTGGTTTCCCAGCGCGCAGATCGACATCACGACCATATGCGTTACTTATCTTTCATTCGAGGTTTTTCAAAGCGGATACTGCACCACATTAAGACAATTCCATCGTCGACTCCAGTCAAATCCTCTATACGACTACGCCGCTATGAACTGGGGGTATCATGCTCGCGAAGTCTCAGATCTCCCAAAAGCAGTTTTTGACTTTCTGAGGTGTGAGTCTCGGGTGGAGGCCGCGAGCCAGGTAATAATGAAAGCTAAGAGCTTTTTGGGAAGCGATATCAACGCGTCGCCAACGGGAATGACTGGGCATCACTTAGTGGCATACTTTGGTGTTTTGAAAGTCCTGAACGAGCTTCTGGGCGGATGTGATCTTAATATTAAAGACGGCTATGGTCGGACGCCACTTTCATACGCTGCTGAGGAAGGAAACGAAGACGTGGTCGAGCTGCTCATCAAGAAGAATGTGGATCTGAACGTCAAAGACGAGGAAGATTGCGCTCCTCTTCTCCTAGCCGCAAAGGCTGGAAACCATACCATTGTGGAAATATTACTTGCAGAGGAGGGTGTTGAAGTGAACACGCGAGACATTAATGGTCAAACACCTTTGTCGCAGGCAGCAGAAAATGGGTCTAAACTAGTGGTCAGGACACTCCTGGACAAAGATGGGGTTGACATCAACCTGCAAGATAAATACGGCCAAACACCGCTACTGTTGGCCGCGAGAAATGGTCATGAAGCCGTGGTACGGCTACTCATCGACAAAAATTCTAACCCCAATGCCAAGGATATTGACGGTTGGACGCCACTGTCACTGGCGGCAAGAAACGGCCATCAAGTGGTTGTCAAAACACTCCTTGCCAAAGCTGGTACCAACCCGGACACTAAAGACAAGTACGGCAGCACACCACTATCACTTGCTGCAGAGAATCAACATGAAGATGTGGTGGATCTTCTGCTGGCAAACCCTAATGTCGACCCAAACTCAAAAGATGACAAGGGTTGGACACCGCTTTCACTCGTTGTGAGAAATGGATACGCCAGCATTGTCAAACGCTTTCTGGCGGTGAGAGTTACAGATCCTAATGCGAGAGACCCCGATAGCTTGACACCGCTGTTTCTAGCAGTAAACAATGGAGACATTGAAGTGGTGAAGTTGCTACTTTCGAGAGACGGGGTCAACGTGAATGCGAGAGATCAGTATACTCAAACACCGTTGTTACTTGCCTCGAGAGAGGGAAACGAGGGGCTGGTAAAGCTGCTACTTGCACATGAGAAAATTGATCCCAATTTGAAAAATGCAAGTGGCCGGACACCACTGCTTCTTGCCATTGAAAAAAGCCATGAGTCTGTGGTCAAGCTGCTACTAGATGCGGATGGAATTGATCTGGAGTTTGCCGATAGGAATCGCTGGACGGCACTCTCATGGTGCGCTGCGCACGGGCTTTCAGAGGCGGTCGAAAAGCTTCTGGAGAAACGTAGCATTAACCCTGATTTGAGAGATAGCTGCGGACAGACGCCTCTTTCGCTGGCTGCAGGGAACGGAAACGTTACAATTGCAAAGATGCTCCTCGAAACAAAGCAGGTCGACATTGATTCGAAAGATATTGATGGTCAGACGCCGTTATCACTTGCAGCAGAGTACGGGTACGAATCTATGGTAAAGCTACTACTTGCCTACGATAGTAAAGGCCTTAACTTGCAAGACAACAGGAAAAGAACACCAATAATAATGGCAATCGAAAATAACCATGTGGCAGTTGTGAAGCAACTATTATCGCATGGTGGCGTCAACCTGAACTCCAGCTACTACTATGGCATGGGGCTGCGAGAGCTGGCTTTAAATAGAGGATATAAGGGCATAGTACAGATGCTAGATGAAGTCGATGCTTCAAGCTCCGTTGAACTGAAACCTCCAGTCACGTTCCCTATCAGCAGGGAGCCATGGGACATCGCGGTGGAGGAGGATTCACTTGCAACTGCCGGTATCAAGTGTGGAAGTCCAGATTCCATGGCCAACAATCCAGGGACACCAGCAAAACAGGTGACTCTGGTTCGATCTATGCCACTGGTTACTCGCGTTCGAAACTTGCCCAGCTTACCAAGGCAGCCAAGTCATCCACCGTCTTCTCATAGCGGGACCACTTTGACTAATTTGTCTAACGGCAAATCCGCCTTTGTTGATAGCATGATTGGTATAGTACAAACGTCCTTGACACTTGTCCTCCTGTTTAGGGCTCTACTGACTCTCCCTTGACATAGATTTTTCTGCGCAGATTGCCGAGACGATCTGGCCTCTTTCATCCACGACGCATACAAGTGTGTTGCCATTGCGCACATTTATGCAGGAAACGCTGCGGCGCTCACGGACCAGCACCTCTGTTCTCCAAGTGGCACTATACTATCTAATACTTATCAAGTCCCATGTACACAAGCACATCACGACTCTGGAACGGGAGGAGGGAACTCAACAAAACCTTGCCCTTCAGTGCGGCCGACGCATGTTTCTTGCGGCGCTCATTTTGGCCTCAAAGTACCTCCAGGACCGTAACTACTCATCTCGAGCTTGGAGTAAGATTTCCGGGCTCAGCACAACCGAGATCAATGCGAATGAACGCATTTTTCTCCGCTTTGTGAATTGGAGGCTCCATATACGTGACGAAGTTTTTCAGCGATGGATTGACATTATACTCAGATCTCCTGCTGCCACGGCCACGTCGTCGTTGATACCTTTGTCAATGAGTCGGTTGTCTGCACCGGAGAATTCATCCTGGAGGAAAGCAATCATGAAGCTGAATCCGGAGCTGGCGAACTTTGAGGGCTTGCCTCCTTCGACGACAATCAATGCAAAATTTCGCATTGACTCGAGGGAGCTCGATTAATCTTTAGCTTTTGCGGCTAATTCTCGTTGAGGGCGAACTCGTGGGAAATAAAGGAAGCTACTTAAATCTAACTATGGATCAAAGCGGCAAAAGCCACGTTGAACAACTCGTGCATTCACCCTACTAAGTAATATATATTCAAAGAAGAATTAGTGTACTGCAATACTGGATAATAGTATTAAAAATTCATTTCATATTATTTGTGAACGAGTGATTTCAGTAATAAAATGAAGTAATTGTCTGAACAGATCGGCGTTGCCTTATCACGTGACCTACGTGCAGGTTAAATAGGGGTCTCTGACCCCTCTAGCTAGTTGAATACAACCACCGTTAGATATCACCTGAACCATCTACTGCTAAGAGTCCCGGCCAAGAGCCCGGGACCTAGGCAGTGGTTCCAGAGGGATAAAGCCCTTCCAACAGATAGGTCTTTAAATTTATTATCTTAAAGAGTTAGTTCTTAACTTTTTCTTTAAAGCTATTATAAAATATAGATTTAAGTAATTTATTATCCTAGTTAAGGTATAATACTATTTCCCTAAACTTTATAATATAGCTTAAGATAGCTTTTTTCTATTTAAATCCAGCCCCTCGGTTCAGCTGTGGTTAAGGAGTCAGATTACAACCCTTGTCTCTAAATTAGGCACTGTATCCACGCCTCTGAATCCTGATTATTCCCATCGCTAATCCGCTATCCGGGCCTATGACTCAGCCTCTTAGTCCTCTTAGCCTTTCTTTAGTCACTGTGTCCGGTTTAGCACTTCGACACATTCATTTCCGATCGACATCAACACCAAAACCTAGGATGATGCGCTTTTGGTCTTCGAAAAGCATTCTACCGGCAAGACGGTCATTGGTTCGACATAGTCAATTTGGAATTGCCGGAGCTTTGAAACCCGAACACCATCATAGCATTACCCACCTGTCTTCAGATGGAGCCAAGCTGAGTCGTGGCTTCAAAACACTCCATCGGTATGTTTTCCGGCCCTCGGACTGACGATATTGGGACTGACCGATAAGCGGAACTCCATCTGGGAATGATATTAAGATTGGAAATGAAATCGACGCATACTTGGCGAGTCCCGAAAGCGGAAGCATCCTCAATCGAAACTGCGGCCTCATCTACGTTCCAAACGTATTCGGTATTTGGCAAACCAGCAAATTGATGGCTGATGCGTTCGCTTCCAAAGGGTACCCTTGCTTGATTCTGGATATTTTCAATGGCGACCCAGTTCCCTTGAAGATGCCCGAGAACTTCGATCTGAACGGGTGGATAGCCCGCGGCTCCGACGGAAACAATCCTCATACTGCGGAACAAATTGATCCAATCATCATTGCCGGTATCAAGTATATGAAGGGCTTGGGATTCAGCACGATCGGAGCCGCTGGCTATTGCTTTGGCGCTAAGGTATTTACGTCTTGCTTTCGGATTCTCTGGCTAGTTGCTTTGACTAATTTGGGATTCTTGCCTAGTACGTCGTGCGCAATTACAACCATGGCATTCAATGCGCGTTTCTGGCACATCCATCGTTTGTAGAAAACAGTGAATTTGCGAGAATCTCAGGCCCACTGTCTATTGCGGCAGCAGGGGTGGACGAGTACTTCCCAACCCACAAGCGTCACGAGGCGGAGGAGATTTTGAAGACCACAGGTCAAGAATATCAGATCAATCTTTATGGCGCTGTGGAGCATGGCTTTGCTGTCAGAGCTGACCCAGAAGATAGGGTACAGCGATTCGCCAAGGAGCAGGCGTTTAATCAAGCCCTGGTTTGGTTTAATCATCATCTTGGGGAGGGTTGAGAAGCTCTTGGATGCCAAGCTATACTGAAGTCAACCAATCATCCAATCGCACAATAGCTGGAATGCGAACAGATTAGTTGCTGTGTTCTAGTCTATACTTTACTCAAAATTCTAACTTATTTTACTTAACACGGTAGTAAACATAGCCGGTGGCTCCTCAGGGGAAAATATCGCTTCGCCTCTCTCTAGCGGGAAGTCCTTTTCCGATTTCTGCGTCTCGACCTACGAGACTTTCCAGCCTTCAAAGGTTTCTCAGTGAGCAACGGGAGCACAGTTTTAGGATGGAATTGCGAGGCCAACTGCATGGGTGTCATGCCTCGATCATCTGGGTCCCAGATATGGGCACCAGACTCAAGGAGCATCTTGACTATTTCAGTATTACCAGAGCGCGAGGCCATGTGGAGTGCCGTCTCTCCAGCGCCGGTCTTGCTTCCTACCTTGGCTCCGTGTTTGAGAAGCACCCTTACCGCTTCTATCGCATCTCGTCCGGTCGCGTGGTGAAGTGGTGTGAGTTTTGAAAACCAAATACCTTCCGTGTTCGGACTGGCCCCTTTCTCGAGGAGCCAGTTAATAGAAGCAGTGACCCCTAGATTAATGGCAACAACGAGAGCTGTGTCGCCCCGTACATCCCTGTCTGCATCAAGTGATGCACCCGTATCCAATACCGACTGCATCAGGGCAATGTCTCCGGTTATTGCGCCTTGGTGCAAACGACCTCCTTCATTGTTTGCCAAGTACCCTTCATGACCCCCAAATTGTATCATTAAATCAACGATTTCCTGGGATTTGCGGTCAAGAGCCGCATGTAGCATCGACTTCTTCCATCTATCTTTATAGACGAGGTCTCTGAGAGATTTCCATCCCATAACCTCTTTGAGATTTGCAACATTTTCAAGCACCACGCGGATGAAGTCTGCAGTACCCTCCTGGACCATACGCAACATTGCATAGCTGGCTCCTTCTCCTCTCATGGTGGTATCCGCGCCACGCTCAATTAAGAACTTGATAAGTTCGATAGAAGCTCTCCACCCGACGGCAGTACAGAATAGAGTTTCACCCTTATGATCGACAGCGTTTACATCGACCCCATGCTCCTCAATAAGGAACTTGGCTAGTTCGGGCATACCATAGGCCACTGCGTGGCGAAGAAGAGTGTCTCCTTTGGCTTCCATGCTAGCGCCGCTCTCCAGGAGAACCTTGGCTATTGGTATTGTTTCCTTGCATGAGCTGTTCAGAAAGAAGAGCGGACTTCTACCCAGGTCATCTGTCGCAGAAGCGTCGGCGCCCAGACGCAGAAGAAGTTCAGTCATATCGAGCCGACCAACTCCAAGCCAGATCGATATATGGAGGGCCGTGTACCCCAGACGTGGGTGCTTGGCATTTAGGTCGGCTCCGTATGAGGCAAGCAGCTCGACAATTTGGCAGTGTCCAGCAGTCGCGGCATAATCTAGAGCAGTGTAACGCTCATCATCCCTGTGCTCGATGTCTACCCCGTGATTAAGGAGGTGCCTTGTTGTCTCCATGAAACCGTCATGGTTGCTCGTAACATTTTTGGCTGAATCGCAGCGCTTAATGCAGCGCGCCGCAACGGACAGGGGAGACATGTTGTGCCAATGCAGTGCCATGGCATTGGCGCCGTGCTCTAGGAGAAGCTTCACCAGTTCGTGACTTCCATCATGCGCTGCATCCCATAACGCTTGATCACGATCTTTGGCGAACATTCTGCGAGTTTCCAACAAGGTCTTGAAGGCGTCGTATCTCCCGTAATTCCTGGCAGTAGTAAAAAGGGTACTACGTCGGAATCCATCATGGGGTAAATACGTGTTCGGGTTTTCGACACCTCCATGTTCCGCTTTGTACTGCCATAGCCTGGTAAAAAGGCCGTCCGGGCCGTGTACTATGGCAAGACGGAGGTGTTCAAGCCGCACCGCGTCCAGTCCAGAATCGAGCGCTCGCTGGATCACTGCTGTTCTGTTTCCTTCAATGGCCCATTCGAGTGCCGAGCCATATTTGGACAAGAAGTTGGAGCGATAAAGGCTCGGAAGCGCAATGTGGAACAGCCGGCGGCAAGTTCGGGCTATGGAATAGAGGTCTCTTTCGTGAGATCTCCGGTCTTCACCGGATATTTCACATATCGCACATAATACTTCATTGGGTAGACTTAAAATAGACATCTTGGATGCAGAAGCGCGAGGCGTTGAGGCCAAAAGAGTGATGGGAAACGGCAATAGGGGCAATTGATGGCAAATGAAGGAAAAGGGTTCATCTTGCGACATCACCCGTGCGCCAATATTGGGTCCTCATCTCCCAGGTAACCTCCGAGGCAGCACAATCTTAATTTTGAATCCCCGTGGGCCGTAGGCTGATGCGCACCGCTACATGTACTTCTTAATGTAGATCTACCCTGATTGCCTGGTACCTATATGCTATTACAGGCTGAATTTTGTACGGTCCACACCCTCCTCGAGGGGTAATTGTAGTGTACGAATTCATAGGCCGAGTTTCTTCAACTTGAAGATGGGCATGAAATATTCCATTCCTTCTTCGTACTCAACCTAGGTACAATGAGAGAAATAATCAATGGAGGATCTCAAATGACGGCACAATTGCTATGATCGAAGATTCATTGACGCGCCCATCCTCTTCGTGAGATATCACAGATACATCTTCTCAAATCCGATCACCTTCCACTCGTTGGTCTCCGTGTTGAATGTCAGGTTCGTATGTTTGACCTCTCCTCCTCTCAACGCGCCTGTCTCAACTCTTCCACCTGCCACTGGTCGCTCAAGGTGATTCACCCCAGGAAGCATCGTCAAGTTGGCCAATGGCAAATCCCAGCCGTTGCGAGTCGCCACACTAGGGGAGCCAAAGAATTGCGCCGTCATCTTTTCATGGTTTAGATGAAGAATGAAATACCCCCTGTAGTAGCCATCTTGCCACTGGAACACAGAATTACGCTCCAGTTCCGTCCGTGAACCCGAGTCCGAAGATGTCAGAGGCCCCGAACGACCACCGGATGAGACAGCGGTGCCAGCCAGCTCTACACCCACGGAACCGTCGCCAGAGTCGGGATCGTATGGTTTCTTTCCGGTCCAGGTCAGATCAGCCACCCAATTCTGGTGACTATCGCCTGCCAAGAAGATGTTGTTATTTATTTCTTTATCATAGATATGCTTCAGTGTTCTGTTTCGGCTCCCCGTGTAGGCCTATTGCTCGATTAGACATGCTTTCCAGGGCGGGAAGCTACGTGCACTTACGTTCCAATCATCTCCTGCCATCTGGCCTGACGCATCTTCGATCCGATGGCTGAACATGACTTGGTTCCCGACAACGCGCCAAACAGCGCCTCGATCCTGAGACTCGGACAGTTGGCGGAAGAACCAGTTCTCCTGTCGACTGCCCATGATCGAACGGCCAGCATCAAACCGAATGAGGTCTATGTAATCCTTGCTCTCCTCTGCACTGGGGTGTTAATGACTCTTTCGTGGTTTGAAACTTGAATAAGTAGAGCTAAACTCACTGCCATCAGCGATGCTGCGGTCGTAGTATCGCGTGTCGAGAATGATGAGGTCGAACAAATCTCCCATTTTGAAATTTCTCCAAATCCGAAGGTTGTCGTCAAGATCAACTTGCCTATATATGGTGGATGAGAAGACTGTTTGATAGAGAGGAGAAAACACTGAAAACTAACCGTATGGGCATCCATTCAAAATAAGCACGGACTGCATTCATCTTTCTCTGGTCGACGCTAATCCTTGGTCCATCGTTCAAGAAGGATTCTTCAGTGTTGTCCAAGTCGCTGTATCCATCTCTGTAACCATTGTTGGCAATTTCTGTTAAGCTAATGTCAGCTTGATGAAATGATAAGGAGATATTAAGCGACAACCATACCATGATCGTCCCATGTTGGTATCCAGGCCCAATCTTTAGATAGCAACTGCAAATCGGGGTCTGTTCTGTACTGATTGTGGCGAGTGCGATAGTCGTGAAGAGAGAAAAGGACATGAGGTGGCTTGTGGGCCCGTTCGCCGGTTGGATCAGCGTTCTCGTAGATGTAGTCACCCAGGTGAACGACAAAATCATGTTTTTGACGGCGGGCCGCGTTTCCATAAGCGTTGAAATATCCTCTGGCTATAGGTGTTTTCTATTTAGTTGAAGCTTGCGTAAAATGGCTGACGAAGATCCTCACGGTAATTGCTGCAAGAAAATACAGCCAAAGATATTTCATCAAGATGATCATCCTCTCGGGGAGCAGTTTTTGTTTTCCCGAGAGGGCTCTTGTTTTCAGAATTGCAGACGACAAATTGGTAAAAATAATCTGTGAAAGGCTCAAGGCCCCTTGCTTCGACCTGTGATTTGATTAGCCCCCTCATCTCAGAGAAGATGCCTAGCGATAGTAACAACCTTGACAGTGAAATCAATGTCGGAAGTAGTGAAGGCTGTGCCTTTAGTCACAGCCTCCTTCGCCGCCGTGCCATTATTGGATTTAAACACCGACCACTCAAGGCAGACGGGGTGAGGGTCGGCATCAATATAGGGTTGCGTATCGTGGTTATAGAGAGGGACATCACCTTCGACAGTGACGTTGCTCGTATCGGACTCACCGGTTGGTGCGATCCGTGTCCACAGAATAACGCTCTCGGGCCATGGGTCTCCAGACGCTATGCCGTGGGTGAAGTTGAGCTCGTCTGGAGCATACTCCTCCGAGTTGCGCTTCCAGGCTCTTCTTTCTACCAAAGGAATATCGATACCGAGAATAACATGCTCCTGTCTCCTGGATGGGGACTGATAATTCAAGTTTGAGTTGAGAAGAGCTTGAGCTCCAAGAACGATGCTCAGAACGATGTACGCTATGGTGAAAATCATGATTGCGGTAGCTAGTTTATTCAGACTAGGCTTATATGGATCATAGACCAAGACTCGCCTTTTATGGCCAGGAGAGAGGAAAGAGGGAGGGGTTTGCGATGCCTTTTCTGTCACTTGCAAGCAAGCGGGGGATTCCTTCGTGTTCGAGCCATTAAGCTTACATTAGACCATGGCTAGGCGAATATTGCACGCAAAGCACACCCCATGTCGTGCTCTCGATGGTTTCCCGAAAAAGAATGTGTGATAAATGCGACATCGGTGATTGGTCGGCCGTGAAAGTTGCGTTGAGTGCTCGGCGTCGTAATGGTTGTGGCCCCGAGCCAAGTTGCGGACCTGGACTAGAAGACATGGTTTGGTTTAGTCAGGAACGAACAGATGATCATTGTCATGTGTGGCCAACCAAAGATCTAATACCATCACATTCACCAGACTCAATTTGGAAGGACGCTGATGATATGCAGAGTTGCCTACCATTGCTGCTACTCTTTGGTGGTAGTGGATCATTGGCCAGGTTGCTGATCAGACTCGAGCGACTCCAACAATCCTCGTGGTTGCTGCACGTGGGTAACCTCTGTTTATCGTTGAAGCAAGTCACATCCCACAAGGTTACATGGTGGGATCTAGATTAACATAATCCAAGGATTGTTGCGATATTTTCCATCTTTCTTTATCGACCAAAGAATCAAGGACCGACGAAGTGCTAGGCTTATGTTTGCTTTCAATCAAGCTGGGAAATAATTCTCTCAGGTTACGTTCACATGACAACTTGGTGCCCCTTCGTGGTTCCCAAATCCACCCATTTTACCTTCACCTCACTCTTCCTCCTGCGTATTTTTCCATCGGTGCTTATACTAATCACGCAAGAAATGAAGTTCACACCTCTCATTAAACGACCTAGTTCATCCATTATACACAGATCCTAGTCTTCTACAGCATCTACCCTCCTTTCTACTCAAAGAAAGTATGCCGATCCTCGTCCAAGTCTTGCGTCAAATCATTAAGTGAAGAGTACCAAATTAGTGATATCACAGGGCAGATTTACGCCTAATGTAAGGAAGTTTGGGTAAGGGCTCTTGCATAGACGCCCACGGTATTCGAATATAAAATCATGAATATAACTTGATACACTATGACAGCTAAGCGCAATCGACAAATTAAATTTACAAACGATAGTTCTCTCAGCACGAAAAAAAACCATGAAATCTTTTACTCGACAGCTTGTTCCTCGTGCGATGGTCGGTGCGGCATCTCGTGCGCCTCGTGAAATGGAGTGGCTGCGCTGATCTCAGATCCTTGCAACAAAACAGGGTTGTTTGTCAAATTCACCAACCTTCTCCCGCTTAATTCTACATCATCCGTAACAGTGTCTAACAAGAAATCATCAAATATGTCGACCCCTGGGACAAGACCCAGATCCCGAGCGAGAGTCACCCCTCGAAAGCTTCGCAAGGGTACCAAAAGCTGCTGGGAGTGCAAAAGAAGAAAAGCGCGATGCACTTTCGCGTCCGGCCAGAACTCCATATGCGACGGCTGCCAGCGGCGTGGCACTCCTTGCATCAGCCAAGAGCATCCAGAGCCCGAGAGTTCGAGCCAAAGCACTGATAGACTGGGACGAGTCGAGTCGCTATTGAAAAAGTTGGCAGACAATACCAAAATGGAGCGAAGTTGCCCACCATCTCAATCATCCGGCCCGCCCGGAAACGACCGGCAAAGAAGGGGGTCAGCTGTTTCTTCAATACATCCATCCAAGTACAATACTGCAGCCAAATCCCCGGCTATGGAAGTCCAAATTCCGGTTGATCGTGCCCACGGGCCGGTATCTCCTAGCCCTGATGCAGACAATGACATTGCTCGCTCCACCTTCTTCTCGGTGTGGCCTAACCAAAGGGAGCTTGACATAATATTCGGGGACTCAATCCACAAACTATGCAGCCTGTATCCCTTGATAGGCACCTTTAGCGGCTCGAAAATTGAATGTCAACAGCAGAAGCCATCATCCATTGAGCAGGTCCTCCAGTCACCGCAGCCAAAATCAAATCCTGCAGCATACGCTCGATCGCTTCTGCTTCTCGCCGTATGTCTTCAGGGCAGTGATGTTGGACAAAATTGCGCTCACTCTGACCTCATCTTTGATCATCAAGATGTTATATCACGCGCTGTGACCTCAGCGCACAAGATATTAGGGCATGGAGCAACCAGCGAGACTGAAACAAGTCTCGAAGGCATTATGTGTCTGATACTTGAAAGCATGTATCACTGTTTCGAGGGTAATTTGCAAAAAGGCTGGCTCACCCATCGTCAAGCGATGCTCATGGCGCAATTAAAAGGTCTTCATAAGCAGACGGACCCAGTATCAGGTCATGTAAAGGAAGATGATTATCACCGCATATCTCACCATTTGTGGTTTGAGATGGTCAATATAGACAGCTATTATTGCATGATCCTCGGTCTACCCCATGGAAGCTGTCAGAACCATTATCCGCTCAATCTAAACGCACCCAAGCCGATGACTGCTGATCCGCAAACCCGGCTTAGGGAGGTGCATTGCATGGTAGCTGGCCGTATTTTGAACCGCCATCATACAGGCCACGAAGGCCAGGCGGAGACAATGGAGATGGATAAAATACTCCAAAACGCAGCAGGTTGGATGCCGCCTCGGTGGTGGCTTGACCCTACCAAGTCATACTTTCCATCCAAGACCTTCGGCGGCATTGAAGAGTCTGGCCGGATCAGAGATCAACTAATGCACTATCATCTGCTCATTCAGCTTCACTGGCCGTACATGGTGGTTCAGAACACCAAGCACGAGCCGCATTACAGTACTATGTCAGCCATGAACGCTAGCCGAGAGTTGTTGAGTCGGTTTGTGGCGCTGAATATGCATAGGACAACAAGATACTACTGTCTGGGTGCGAGTATGCTTGCTCTTGCCGCCAGTATCGCGCTGTGCATATCATATATAATGATTGGTGACGATGGCGACATCGGTGGTCTAATGGATCATATGCTTCATCACAGGCCCACGGATCGAGGCATGATGGAGGTTTCCCTTGAATCAATCAAAGAACTATCTCTAACACGCACTCATCCGAGCGTTTTCAAGATGATAAATGTGTTCCGCGATATCCTATCTGTTGAGGAGGAGGTTGCGCACGGCACCCGTTTTAAGGCGGTCTACACCGGTAACCACTCCCATAAATTTGAGTGCTACTCGAGAATAAATGACCAGCGCGTTGAAATTTATATTCCTTCCCTCGGTTCCATTGATTTGGTCAGACAGCACGGTTCTCAACATCCTGCCATCACTGTATCGCCGGCCATGGGCGATAGTGCAGACTCCGACCACCCGGATGATTCAGGAACAATTCCCTCTTCTCGCGCAACGATCAACCGCAATCAAAACCAAGATATTACGGACATAGAGGTCAGTTTTAACGACGCCATTTTGGACTTTGATCAAGAATTCCATGACAAGTGGATGGTAGAGGATGTAGATGGAAGTATACTGGATTATATTGACTGAGGTATTTTCGTCGCGCTCGCGCTCATGCATATGAGATTGAATTTGAAAAAGAGAATTAGGTAAATTTTCCCATCCCGTGATGGCAGAAATGCAAGAATAAACATGTTGTCTTTTTTTATACTAACGTTAACTGCTATCACGGGTTAGTCTATATGCAAATGTTCCGCCGGGATGCCTACTTAACAATATGACACGACAAGTTTCTCCCCCGTCTATTAAATGCCTCATCAGATAGGGTGGCAGTACCAATAAATGAATGCCGAATCACGTCAATAGGATAAACAGCACATTGAGAAACACACATGTCTGAAAATGTGATGAATGTGACGTAGCCAGCGTGGCCCACAAAGACCATGCTTACTGTTGCAGTGAGTGACTGATTTGAGTGAGGTGGTGTCAGAAGATAATAAACCCCGCCCAAATGTCGTGGTCGCAGCCAAACCTCGACGTGACACGACGCTCGTCGCTCTGCCATCTGGCATCAAATAAGCAGCAATCGCCATCTCCGCCCTCCTCAAGAACTGCTTCGTTCCTTAAATCATGTCTGATACTGCCGCAGGGCGATCTTTTCTACTGCCCGAGCTCGTCGCCCTCATTGTCGGGGCCGGCAGGGACAATGACAGGTTTCTGTACAATTGCCTCTTCGTCAACCGTCTCTTCTTCAGGGAGTCATGCAAGCTCATGTGGCGAGAATGTAATACCTATGGTGTTCTGGTGAATGTAGCCCATCTCGTCCAGCTGTGCAAGCGGGATGAGCAGCGGGCGCAGGTGTATGCCAACTTCATCCAGGTTCTCGACTTTGACGCACCCGAGGGGTCAGAGTCTTCAACTTCTGAGGCTGGGTGGCATGAAGATCTGGCTTGTCTACAGTTCCCGCTCTTGCGGGAAGTCATAATCCGTCGTTTCAACCATTGCAATGACGTTATCCGGTATGCGCAGCCGACCTTGAGAGTATTCAGCCTCTGGCCAGCCAGCCAGCTCTCCGATGCCTTCCTGGACCAGCTTGGCGAACAGTCTCCAAGATTGGTCAACCTCTCTCTGGGCCAGTCTACGGACAGCACTGTTACCGAGGCAGGTGTGGTGCGATTGCTGCAGTCTCTGCGTTCTATAAGGCATCTCACACTATCGCCCGAGTTCGATCAAGTCTGGTCGCGAGAGGCCTTTTGCGCCGTTGCGAAATATACATCCCTAGAATCATTGGATATACCGGTAATTCTAGATGAATGGATCGAAGATCTGTTTCCGATACAAGGTTTTCATCATCTGAAATACCTTTCTACAAACATTTCGAATGAAGCGTTGCGTCTTTTAGCCCCATGTATACCAAATCTTGTGCACGCCCATATAGATTTCCGACCTCCATGTATGAGCATCTCAGAGGTAGCAAATCTCCAATCAATTACTGATCTTCACCTATCATTTCCGCACGGGAGCAGAGTTAGTGGGCAGGCCCTGCTATCAATCTCGCAATATTGCCCAGCGCTTGAGGTAGTCACACTCGCTGAACACAGCGACAATCATCCCGAGGCTACGGGATTAGATGACAGTGTGATAGAGCAAATTGCGATGCGTCTTCAAAATATCAGGATTCTATCACTGAACATGGGGACACAGACACCTTTGACAATGCGTTCGGTTCGTTCATTGTCCAAGCATTGTCTGGAACTGAGAAAGCTTGTGCTTGCCTCTTTTGTTATTACTTGGGAGGAGGTGGAAGGGAGAGCGGACGACGATGTGATCTCGCCGAGAATGAAGTCTATGCGCTTGAAGCTGCACGGAGACCAGCAGTTGCTCCAGTACGACGGAGCACAGGACCGGGTAAACGGCGAGCTCATAGATAAACTGGCCCGAAATTTCCTAGGCTTCTTTCCAAGCCTTGGGCCGATTTATCTCGGTGGCGGTGGAGATGGCGAGCGGCAATTTATGAAGCGGTTCTTTCTGGCTAGACAGAGATTGAGGGGAATAAATTACTTGAGCATGTAAGTAGCTGCCTCGGTCACCGCTGCGGATGCGCTGGTGACCCTTCTTTTCACATCGGCGAGGGAAAGGCCTGTTTGACTAAGATGAAATTTTCATGATTTTTAGGTTCAGTTCATGAGATGATACGTCCCTTTGTACCAATTTCATTGTTACTTCATTCAACATTGGTTCCCAGCAGAGTTGATATTCTCGAACGACGGGCAATACGCAAGCCTTCAGAGTATTATATTTATGAATTTCCTGTCAAATGTCCATCCACCATAGGTTTCAAATCTTAGTAATACCATTTTCATTAAAAGACCACATTATCGTTCCTACTCCTGCCGCTATTCGAGTTGCCGCCATTCCGGCGGCTTACGATGTGATCGCCAGTCGGTGTCTCGGCTCCGAATCCCCCACCTTCCGAGATAGACTCACAGGATTCAGTTACACCTCGCAGCCTCAGCTCTCCGTCTAATCTAATCTCAAAATCGCCTACCGAGTCTTACAGTCCCTCATTCAAGGCCGCCCAAGGCAAGTTCTGGATCAATCTTTCACCTCGGGGCGCTACTTGCAATGGCGAAAACCCCGAGCCTCAGTACGTTTCTCTCCCAAGACAAAAGCCGTATCTCAATTCAACCACCAGAGTGAAATGGCAGGTTTACAGCTCTATCAAGAACGGTAAACGGAGCTCTGCTGGAAGCATGGCAGAGAGCGGATGGAAGGATAACGCTCACCCAACCGAGGCAGACACATGTAGCGCAGCACGGATATCAAAAGGCTGCAATATATATACGAAGCTTCCCAATTCAATCGGGGCCATGGTTTCATAATAAAAAATGTATTCGTATTATCGCAAGCTTCCGACACTATCACTCTATGCTAAGTTGCAATGCCATAACGCCGAAGCCCATGCTATAAATCCTCGGCAAATTCTGAGGCCAAAATGCAGTCAACCCATTATTAGACAAGCGTGAAAAAAAAACGATCCATTATACATCGGGAAGTTCGGAACCTGGGATCTATTGTTAGCGATGTCCGCAAAGTCCGTTCAATCCGGAGCCGGTCACTAACAAGAGTATGTAACCAATGCAAGGTACTCAAATACCCGGCCATTTAAAAGGTGGAGTTGCCATGGCAAGTGCAGCGGCACCCGTAACTGCACCAGTCGTCACAGCCGCAGATGGAGGTACCCATGTTGGAGATGTTTGTAAGGAAGTTGTTTGATAATGTAAGTGCGAGATGATGCTGGCTCGAGAAGTAGTTGATTAGAGAGCAGTTGCGCAGAACAGGTAGACCTGACCGAGGGATTTAAATACTATTCATTACCGACTTCCGTATTGCCAGCTCATCATGTTCCCAAAGCAGAGTATCTTGCATGCAAGTTCAAGTCATACGACACCCATAGTTCAAGCGCTGAGGGTGGGGGGATGAGGGGAAACGGACCAATTGTCTGCGGAGGGCACAAATGTGCTGGCTGGCTATCACTCAGCCACGGGTTGCCTTTCCAGGCATCAGTCGTGATTATCCACGCGTGCCAGATGCCAAATCAAGGCTGCGGCAGGGATTCGATACAGCTCCGTGTCTTATCAGCAGCTGGTCACATCACGTTGGGCCATTGGTGATACGACCTGATCTGTGACTCCATCTTCCTTATCAGGATGAGCCCCTCTGTGTTTGGATGTCTACCGCTTCTGGTTAAGATCTGGTCGGTGATCACTGATTGCTAAGCGTCTGACTGTAATCCCCCTCAGTTAGGTTTGGCAGCTTCGCCGACGTAGTAACTCTGTATACCACCTTTTTTTTTATCTTCTCTAGCCTCATCGTGGGTTTTTCCATTTAGCTCCCTCTAGGCGCTCTCAGATGGCCTCAGTCAGCTGGCCTAGCATTTGTGCTGCCGCGTTGCGCGCTGGTCCGATGGCCACCACATACCCTGGTCAAGCCTGCATCGTGCCTACAGAATTATGACGTATCACCGAAACTCATCAGCCGCGCCAGTTTGGGCCCATTTGTAATTTGCGCTTGGATTTCGTCATGACCGTGGGTAATACGGAGCGGGGTGAGCCGGTGATGAGTTGTCTTCATCTTCACCGCATTGTACTCATAGGGGATTCAGCTACTGGAGAAATCTGTAAGTGAAAGGGGAGTCTCAATAAAAGGCACCAGTTTGCTGTGACGTCCGCTGCACTCAGTGATATCAGGTCACATACAAACTACAAAGGTCCCTCGTCTTGGGGTAATACATTCAAGGTCTGCACAGCCTACGCCCGTTGAAAAGACGCCTCATCAGCATCCAGAATACCACAAATGGAAACGCATTTGCATTGACACATATGCCTCCGCTTCAATATGCCCATGTTGGTGTAAATGGTTAACTTGTAGTAGGTGGTGGAGACTGATCTTCGCAATGTCTCCATTAAATTCAGTCGATGCTGGGCTCCCGTGTTCAGTACACAACTCTCTAAAACATCGTTTTAGGAGATTTGAGTGGAATTCTACCCGCCAGTTCTCGGTAAGGTGATGAAAGACATAAATTGCGCGAGTGAGAACACGTGGAGGCTTGGTCAGATTTTGAAAATACCTCTACATCAAACGAATGACTGAGAGCGCCCATCCTCCAACCGCAAAGTAGACTTGAAAGCCAGAGCATCTCATCTCATTCCATTATTTTACAAGGAGAAAATAGCCGCCCATAGCAAAATATTCGATCAATAGAGTTATTCGAGTCCCGGAAGTATTAAGTCAAAAAATGACAAGTTCCAACAATTGTTTGTTGGTGAAGTATTGGAGGTCGACCCATGATAACTGCATTAGTACTCTTTCTTGATGTGGAACGGACTAACAACCACATAATTCTCATTGCGGTTGATAATTTCTCATTGACTGGCATTTGAGATGCTCTCCCAAGCAAGCCGATCTGATGCCATTTGGATGGTGGTAAGCCATAGTGTCTTCGGAATGCAGGACTCAGATACTGGATTAGTTATCGATGTCCTGCTTTCATTTACCCTTACCCTTTCTTGTGAAACCAATCGATTTACTATGCTCCCGAAAAAGTCTTACAAGTACCTTGACGAATACTGCTTCTTGACGATGAGGGAACTAAATGGAGATGTGTAGGGTAGGCCGGAAACTGAAGGCGAGAGCGGGGCAAGCGAGTGACATAAAACATGGCACACCCAGAACCTCCAGCGTTGAATTCCAGCATTTCAAAATAATATAAGAAAATATCAGTAATTCTTACAATATGAAGCTAAATACGTTAGAATAACAATAGTTAGTTTTCTCGTTATTTTGTTTAGTATTATTGATACGATTGAGGTCCTTGACTTACAGAGCTTTGGTGCGCCATGTTTTGTGTCACTCGCTTGCGGGGGTACAACGCTTCCCAATCCCCCGTCAAGCATAGAGTTGGAAAATGGGTCCAGTCATTGATCAAACCGTGATATTTGGAAACTGCAACTGCTTCTCTATTTGACAAAACCCGGCCGCATGCAATTTTTGTCTCGATGGAGACAAGACGCAATCACCGCGAAGATACATCTAGGTACACCGCCACAACGCCACAAATGTGAGAGACTCAGCCGCAGTTCGCGCCGTTATTAGCGCGAACGAGCAGCCACTCAGCGCAAGGCAGGACCTGCGTCAGACTGAAGAACTGTCTCACCTGCCGTCGCATTTCGTTTTCGCACATCTCGAGATTCTTCCCACCTCGAGCCCAGAGAATCCAACACCAACCTTGTGCGACCCGCACCGATTGATTGACCTAACAGTCGGACACTGACAGCGCGCGACGCACTGGGAGAAACCAGGAGATGACCATGGTTCCGTTTGCGCATGCCGACCAGCCCTCGTCTCTCCTCAGTCGGTATCCAGTCTAGCAGCAATGCGTCTGCTCCACACAAGCTCCCTGGATCTGGTCGAGATTCCCGACGATGCCGTGCCCAGCTATGCGATCCTCTCCCACACTTGGGGTGATCAGGAGATCACTCTACAGGAGATGGAGCGCGTCATCACCAACGACTCAGACAACCGCTCTGCCGTGAACCGCATCACCCAGAAGGACGGATATCTCAAGGTGAAAGCCGCTGCGGCCATGGCCCTCAGTCGCGGCCTCGAGTACTTATGGGTAGACACCTGCTGTATTGACAAATCGAGCAGTGCAGAGCTGTCCGAGGCCATCAACTCGATGTACCTTTGGTATCAACAGTCCGAAGAGTGCTATGCCTTGCTTTCCGACGTCGGTCCTGAGGCTGTCGAGGACTGGACGGACCCTCAGTCTAGCCTTTACAGCAGTCGGTGGTTCACCAGAGGTTGGACGCTACAGGAGCTCGTCGCTCCAAGCATCGTGCTCTTTTACGCCAGCGACTGGACCTTTCTTGGCCGGAAAGACAAACCAGAGTCGTTTACCAGGGTCATCAGTGAAGTGACAGGTGTCGGCTGTGAAGTCTTGGATGGGAGGATTGATCCTTTGCAACTCAGTGTGTCTGCACGGATGGCCTGGGCGTCTCGTCGCCAGACAACCCGGCGAGAGGATGTGGCGTACTGCCTAATGGGTCTCTTCCAGGTCAACATGCCCCTTCTATATGGCGAAGGGAGTCGAGCTTTTAGGCGGTTGCAGGAGGCGATTCTCCAGCAGACGGATGACCAGTCCTTATTCGCGTGGAACTCGGCGGATGACATCGAGGATGAGGACCAGGATGCTCTTTCGAGTCTTCTCGCAAAATCTCCAGCCCAGTTTGCGTATGCAGGTGACATCCAACCTCTGCCACCACTGCCCACCTACGCAAGCATGCCGTCCAGCATGACGAACCAAGGTCTTCATGTCCATTTTTACTTACGGCCTGCCGAGGATGATTTTGGAGGTTCCTACGAAGCTCCAATGGAGGAAGACTTTGATGCCATTTTGGACTGTGTCATCCGTGTTGATAACACATATCTTTGCCCTGTTATCCGACTTCGTCGTCTCTCTGAGGACCAGTACGGGAGAATTCAGACCAGATCGAGAAGGCTCTTACCACCGCCCTCTCCCTACAACTATTGCAGCGAGGACGAAGGGTATCAACATGTTTACGTCCGACAGGAGCCCATGTACTATCACCTGCCCCAGTTCAGAATCCCACCATCACCAACCCCCTCCCCTCCAGAGTCCGAATTCGGCATCAGTAGCACCATGTCATCATCGGACCACTCTCTCTATCGATTTTCAAGCGCCTTCCCTCCTCGGCAATGGAATTCACACACCATGACTCTCAAAGTAAACTATTCACGCAAGATTCAAGCCATGGGCCTCTTCAGGTATCAGAGCAGCACATGGGAGAATTCCGCGATTGACGTGGTTGTTGGTCTGAGACGGCTCAACGCTATGCAATGGGAGGGCTGGTGTTTCCAGATGCGCAGCGCATGTTCGATCGAGGAATCTTTCGATTCAATCAACAGCAAAATCTCCAAAGCGATTGAGGGTACAAAACACGCGGATATTTCACCCGGTCTACTCCGGGATACCATAGGTGATGATGCTCGATTGATAACAGAAGCAACTGTGAGCGGGACTCAGCTCCAAGGTCGACTGTACGTTTCTATTACGCTCGCTACAAAGCCCGAAATCCAAGCGGCTGGTGTGACGCTCACACCTGAACAACAAGAGAAGTTGAGGGAATCCTTGGTTGAACCCAGCAATGAGGACGAGGATATGGTGAATGAATTCGAAGGCCAAGATATTGAAATGCTTCAGCGAGATGTCCAACTACTGACCGGGCCATGTTCTCAAACGACATGGGAGGAATTCGTAGACCATGACCCAGAGACTATCGCTAGCTTTAATCCTCGGGCCGTACGCAGCCTGGATAGGGAACCACGAGAGCCAACGGAGCCTTCCAAAGACAGCTCCGATACAAAAATACACGACGGGTCATCCAGCAGCCCAAGGAACTCATTAAATCTCCCCCAACCAGCGAGCCACGAACGACAGCCGAGCAGCGCAAGAAGCTCTTGGAACCTCCTCCGACCCCTCAGCCATATCTTGACGATGTCAGCAACACTCAGCAGCCCCTTTGAACCGACCAGAATAGAAAAGTTGAGGAGCACGAGCAGCCCTCTGACGAGTAAAAGCACCAAGCAGGCCGCGTCAATCGGGTTCTTTCTCGGATACTTGCGTGACTTTATCGCGGAGCTAAAGCAGGGTCCGGTGGCAAATTTCACTGCTTCTCCTATGCAACTGTTGGCGATCTACCTCTTTGATGGGGAGAAAGAAAAGGCGGAAAAAGTCATATCCAGGTATCCAGAGTTACTGGATCCTGGAAATTCAGAAGCTGCAACCTCCGACAAATATGGCCTTCACCCAGTACACTGGGCCACCGCTGGAGGCTTCACCGAATCTCTAGACCTCCTCTTGAAGAAACGAGGCAGGGAAATTCTTCAGGTAGTGTCACGAGGTGGCCTGGGTGCTCTCCACATTGCTTCCATGTGTGCTAGTCCATCTTGGATTGTGATCCGGGACGCTCTAGATATGGACTCCTTCACTGCTTTGGCATCCCTACCAACAAAACATCTTCAAGAAACGCCTCTGCACCTTATGGCTGCTTACTATAGCCGTCGGCCCACTGCGAGCGATAGTGATGACTTCTATACCTGGCTTCAGCTTGTAGGTGAGCTTGTATCGAATGTCTCTACTGATTGCCGTAATTTGTACGAAGAGACGCCACTTCATCGCGCAGCAGCCTGCAACAACGAAGCTATGATTGACTTCTTACTCGGCCAAGCACGAAACAGACACCTAGTTGATGCGCTCGACAGATTCGGGCGAACGCCAATCTGGCATGCTGCCGCCACAGGCTCAACTGAAGCTGTCAAGGCGTTGATCAAGACCGGCGCCAGCATAAACCTCGCCGATGATCTAGGTATGACTCCTCTGCATGCCGCTTCCAGAGAGGGGCACTGCGATGTCATCCTTTTGCTTCTCCAATACAGAGCATACATCGCAAGTGAGACGTTAGTTCTCAACTTCACGGCGCTGGATTACGCGGCAATGTTTGGGCATAACCCGTGTGTTCGAGCCTTTGTTACGACCAACTTAGCTCTAAGTTTCCCCGAACCTACCAGATGGATGGAAGACATTGGCTCGCTAGTCGAGCAAGACCATCGCCTACAATGGGATAAAATTAAGACAAGGGCGCTCCAAATCGCCTCCTCGTGTGGCTGGCTGGGGTGTGCCTCGACATTATGCAGATATCATGCCGACCCTTTCATTCCAATGGGCTACTATGTTAAGCTAAACGACACGCATAGTTGTGCCTTTGTCGTCATGGAGAAGGCTAGTGCTTTGACATCTGCTTTGCGGGAGGGCCATGAGGACATTGCCAAGTTGCTTGAAGAGCAGTCATCTGACAATGGGGGCAATGAGGAACATGGCGAAGAGCATACGACACCTCTTCATGATCCAATCGAAACAGATGAAAGGGAGGAGATGCAAGATAATAACAATGAATACGCCGGGACGGCCCCAGGAGAGATTGGATATTCTCCAGACTATTCGCCGATTAGTGTGGAAGATGCTACTCGTCCACCAACTCAGGACTTTTTGGAAGGTCATCTAGAACCAATCCAACCACAACTTGACGAAGGCCGGACTGGGCGAAAAAATCGACCCGTGGTCCATGCAGTGGATCTAGGGATAGGAGCGATTGACCCCGGGGTCGGGGCACGGCGTCACGCGCGACATGCGCGACCCAGCTCTGTCAGCTCTCACAGCAGGGCCCACGACGATGAACGTTATGAAGAACGCCGTTATGAAGAACGCCGTCAAAGGATTGATCGTGCTCGTCGAAGATTGGAAAACCAACATTCTCGCATCAGTTCTCGTATAAGTGAGGACGATCCAGAAGAATTCATGCGTAGTGACGGTGTGCCACTCCGTGAGCGTTTCGAGCGTCCCCCAACATCAAGTCGACCACCGCCGCAATCGGAGCACCGAATCTCAAGAATACCTGAATACAACTACGCATCTGAGCCTCAAAAGGACTCCAGTTCCAACGTGGTTCAGCAGCCAGGCCAGTCAACTGTTTTGACAATGCAAACGGGCTCTGGCCCTGGCTATTCAAGGTTTGGTAGCCAGCGGTCGGCTCAGCAATACCAATACAGCGCACCTCAACACCGGCGGGGACCGTCCTCAGCTCAACAATATGACGCGTCTCAACCCTATCCCATGCCGCCTGGCTACATCAACCTACAACGGTCTGGCTCCTCCAAGGTAAGCCAATGGGCAAGGGGGTCATCCAGGGGCAGCGACAGAAGTCAGGGTTCCACCAGCGTCAGGCATACAACATCTCATTCGAACCGGCAAAGACCATCCCAATATAGGGCATCAGACAATGGTCCCCCTACTCGACCCACGGCCCAACCTGCGTATTCCTCCAGGCAGAGGACGATCTACGATGACGAGGACCCGATTAGTAAGGTAGAACGGCCCTACAATGCTAGGGGCTCACAAGATATGGTCCCCAACCCAAAGCTGTCGCTCCCTGCCCGCCCCAAACCAAGACTTCGGCTAAGCCCGCCTACAACATATTCCAGGACCATCCTGTCTGCGCCGCCTGACGTAAGACAGATTGATGAAAACATCATTCTGCAGCCACGGATCCTGGGACCTCTGGCATCACCCTCTGGGTTCAGTTATCAGTACTCCCCGAATCCTCTTTTGCCGCGAGACGAGGCTCAAGAACAGTGGGAGGCGGCTCAGTATTCACCCTCTACCCCTGAGCCGGAGAGTCTAGAAAGACGACTGTTATCTATGCTGGGTGCTATCGGCCATCCCAGTATGATAGAGAACATAGTATCCGAATATGATATAGAGATACAGTATGACGAGACATATGGGATCGTGCGCAGAGCACCAGGCTCGGAGGGCGATGGCGCAGAGAGGGACGGGGAGGGTCTCCCTGTGTTTGAACTCCCTGCTATAGACTATGATGATTGAGTACCCGACATATAGCTACATGATTGATTTGAATACACGAAAATAATTTGTACAGATATTTTTCACCAGCATGCCAACTTTGCGGCCAGATCAGTGTGCTAGATTTCGTTCTTCTCTAAAGGAGGCATCATCAGCAGTCTTACCATCTCGGTCACAACAAGTCGAAGATATAAAAAGAGATACAAAGGTCCATCTTCTCATTCTTGCCTCATTCCTGGAAACACTGTCTTCTTGACCCAATACGACCGCAGCTTGACAATCACCACTAGAGAAGCGGTGGATGCCGACTTGTACGTCTCCTTCTATCATATAGCCGTATTACGCCCGATGGGGAATTAAACTGGAGGATACAAATGGAACTCATACATGCGTCAACCAATGATACCAAAAGACGTATTTAAACACCGGTTGGCTAATAGGCATTTCTCCAAAAACCGAGGTCCCCGGGCTCGTTCCCCCGCACAAGCCACAGTCTGGGGTAAATACAGACTACTTCCAAGATCTCTCTCTAACTGTTCAGTGATAGCAAACACCCTTCAGATAAAAATATCAAAAAATGGCGACCAATCAGGATATCCAAGTGACCAAGCTCTTCGCCGAGTTCGTCTCCAAGGCAGACGTCTCGCTCCTCACCCCGACCGTCATCTCCCACGTCAAGGAGTACCTCCTCGACTACCTGGGCGTCACCGTCGCCGCCGCGCACAGCTGGGAGTCGACAGAGCAGATCCTCAAGGCCGTCGTGGCCCTGGGCGCACGCACAGGAGCGTCCACGGTGGTCCTCAAGGGGAACGACTTCCTCCCGCAGTACGCGGGGCTCATGAACGCCGCGCTGGGCCACACCATGGACTTTGACGACACTTATACGCCCGGCTCCCTGCACGCGGGCGTGTGCGCCATCCCCGCCGCGCTCACGCAGGCGGAGCTCCTGGGCGGCCAGGACGCCACGTCCGAGCGCTTCATGCTGGCCGCGGCGGTAGGGTACGAGGTCATATGCCGGCTGGGGGCCAAGCTGGGCAACGAGGCGTACGCGAGGGGGTTCCATAACACGGCGACCTGTGGCATCTTTGGCGCCGTCGCGGCCATCTCGGTGCTTAAGCGGTTGCCGGCCGCGACGGTGGAGGATGCGTTTGGGCTGGCGCTGTCCAAGGCGGCAGGGTCGATGCAGTACCTGGAGAATGGGAGCTGGAACAAGCGGCTGCACCCGGGATTCGCGGTCCACGATGCCTTCGTGGCCGTCTCGCTGGCTGAGGCTGGGGTTTTGGGTGCTGCGAGGCCGTTTGAGGGGAGTTATGGGTTGCTGCATGCCTACACTCCGCGTACGGAGCATGACCTGCCCTCGCTTGTTGCGGATCTAGGGAGTCGCTGGGACTTTATCGAGACGGCGTTGAAGCCCTATCCAGCTTGTCGTATGACCCATGGGCTGATCGAGGTCGGTGGCAGGCTTGGGCAGGAAACTAAGGGGCGAGAAGTTGAGAAACTCACGGTGTCTCTGAGCTCGCCGAACCATATTGTCGTGGGCTCGCGGATCCCGAACAAGCTGCATCCCGCGAACATTGTGGATGCGCAGTTCTCTGCCTACTTTCAGCTGGCACATGCGTGGTTGCACGGGTCAGATACCGGTATCGAGTTTTCAAAGCGGCTTGATGATGAGGCCATCCACAAGTTGTCGGACAAGATCGAGTGCATCAAGGACGACTCCGTCAAGGGGTTCGGGAGCAAACTGAAGGTTCAGTATTCGGATGGGGAGACAAAGGAGGTAGATATTCTCTTCCCTCTGGGTGAGCCGGAGCATCCGTTCAGTAGGGACCAAGTCGAGGCCAAGTATTTCAGCTTGGTAACTCCAGTTCTTGGGGAAGGCAAGGCGAAGGATATCAAGAACTTGGTTGAGAATTTTGAGAGTCACTCTGTATCTAAACTTCTACAGCTTGTATCATAAAAGCTAGTAAAAAATGAGAATGTAACCACTGCTACTAAAATTAAACAGGGGAGATATCTAAAGAGGCTTCAGGGGAACAAGAGGAGATTGTGTTCAAATTGATATTGATTTCTACTTCATTCAAAGACTCTCCAAGTCCGACGGCGCAAAAAATGTCGCGCCAAGCACGGCTTTTGAATAATCAAGGATGCGATCATGCATCCCCGGCGGCTCGCCAACGAACATGCGCTGCAGCATCTTCTCCGTGACCCAGAGATTCTTCGAGTAACCGATAAAGTAGGTCCCGAATTCAGACTTCCCCGGCGATCCAAAGGGCATATTGTCTCGGACGATGGCATGCTCGTCGCCTTCCATCTCGATCGTGGCGAGGGACTTGTGCGACTGTTGCGACTGGGCAGGCGCATCGTCAAGCTCAATATTGTCCAGCTTTGTCCGCCCGATGATGGCTTCTTGCGTTTCAGTCCGCAGGGCCTGCCACCCGTCCATATCGTGGAGGTACTTCTGGACGACGACGTAGCTGCCCCCCGCCGAGTCTGGTTCGTCCTCTTGAGTCACGAAGGCTGCCTCCGAGGCTTCGGGACCGACGGGATTCGCCGTGCCATCGACGAATCCCAGAAGATCGCGGGCGTCAAAGTATCGGAATCCGACAGTCTCGTCATCCACCGTCACGGCACTGCCCAGACGCTGCATCAGCTGCCTCTCAAACTCAAAACACAGGTCCCTCCTGTCGGCCCTGATGTGGAAGAGTATATCACCGGGTGTAGACACGGCCGTGTGTTTTGCGCCGCGGATCTCCTGGAACGGATGCAGCTCCTTCGGCTGTGGCAGACTGGTCAAGCGACTCCAGATGGAACTGCCAATGCCAACAGTGCAGCTGAGCCTGCCATCCGGATGTCGGATGGAGATGTTCTTAGTGATGTCACTGATGCTGGATAGCGTTGCTCGAATCGTCGGGATGGCTGTTGGCTGAGACACTGCAGACACAATGAGGAAGGTCGCTGCACGCGTCAAAGGAGCTGTCACCGCCTGAGAGACCATGGCTAGAATCTTGCTCTTGAGCCCTGATCGCGCCCACGAATTCGATGTTTGTGGTGACAACAATGGCGAATGGATATGTCGGCTTGGAGGCGTCAAACATTCAGCCGATCTTACTTTGTCACGTGTATTATCCTCATGCTGATTGGAGGAATAGTCTTTCTATTTCCGGCGATTAACATACGATGATATCATGCCGTGTCCTCCCCCTCACCTAGATCTCTATGTGAACAAGCGTCAACGTCTCCTGCACCCTGGAAATAACATTTGAGCGGCCTCGCTTTTATTGTTAGCGTGCGAATAAGTTGAAAGTTGCTGATACAATTAAATCAGCTACGCTAGCCTAGCATATACATGTGAGAATAGTTTTGGTATAATGATGTTATACAAGTTATCAGCTTCAAAGCACGATACCAGCGCCTTTGTAACTGTATCCAGCAGGTTATTAGCAATAACCTTTGAACGACTCCCATCTATTCGCCCAATATCTCACTCCACAACCCAGACCGGATCTCGTCTTCTTCCTGCCTTCTCGACTGGCTGATCTCCTGCGCTACACTCCGTATCTGCTCCTTGGCTGCCCTGGCAGATTCCCAGACTTGCGATAACCTATTCAGAGCTCCTATATTAAGACTGATCTGCTGCCGTAAGAAGACATCGTCCTCCTCGGAGTGCATGTACGAACCCCACCTGTTGATGTGGACGATGGACGCGTTGCTCACCACACACACGAAGAAGGGCGTGTGGCAGAGGAGATCCGAAGGGGTGATGAGCTTGCTTATCTCGTTGGCGGCACTGATGACGTGCCTGGTGTGGGAGTTGTATGTGAAGCCGGGCGTGACGGGCTGGCTGGGGGCGCAGGAGTCGATGCGCTTGGTCGCGGACGGGTTGAGCTGGGAGTGAGGGTAGTGGACGAGGATCGAGGTGGCGTTAATCATCATGTGGGCCTGGAACATCATCTCGTCTATTGTTCCGTCGATGGCAACTGGGTCTTTCTTGGAGTTGGGGAGATTTAGCCTCCAGTGAGTGAGTAATGCTTCCATCCTTGACAGATTTGGGTCGTCAGGTCCTACTATAGGCCCGCACCTGAAGAACTTTCCGAGATTGCGCGCGCAGAGGATTCGGTATGAGAAGGAGGAGAATCCATCGAGGTCACTGTCGGAAAAGTCGTAGGACTCCAAGTCCGTGAGGGACTTGGGCGCTGGTATTACCTAGTCCACGACTCAGTCAGTCACATACATCGTAGATGAACCACGAGCATCTCGGAATATCATACCCCTGAATGGTATTCCCATTCCTCACATGGTAACTGCACATCCGCCTGAACGTCAAAGAGCGCAAAGTTGGTTGCGCGATGGACACCCGCGATCATCCCATCGACAACGTACAGATCCCACCACGTCCTCCGCCAACCCTCCTGCACAACGGGATTGTCTCTGCCATGCGCGATCGCAAACTGATGGGAATTCAGCCCAATCTTGACGGCGAGGGCACCGGCATCAGCAAGCAGCTTCTTGGCTGCCTCGAGCTGGCGTGTCCCGTCAAGTCCCACTATCAGCACCAGCATCGCCTGCACGAGGAGCCCATCTTGAGGGGTGTTTGGGTCGTTGATCTTCCGATATGCTTCTTCTAGCAAATGACCTCGCGAGAATACTCTGTCGACATAAAGCGATCCCACCCAGCGGATGGCGCAAAGGAGCGGCTCCAGCGCGGCGAAATTGAAAAGTTGGAATAGATACTTCTTCGGTAGTGTAAAAGGGTGAGAGGCATGAAAATTTTGATAGTACGAGTTCAAATATCGGTCTGAAAGGGCTGAAGACTCGTTGGTGAGTTTGAAGCCCGTGTCGTTAACTCTTACCAGCTGTGCCGGATGGGGGGACAGGCCTTGATCCAGCGGTGTTGGTGCAGACAAGACCAGGTTTGGAGAGGCGAGATCTATTCCCATGGCTCCTCCTATATTGCAGACGGCTGAGGACGCTGCTCCGCTACTACTGCTTGCTGAAGAGAAGGCTCCATTGAGAGGTGTTGAGACCTGGGGGGTCAGAAGGGATGCCAATACATTCTCTTCGAGATGCTGCGGGGGAGTCCGACTTCGTGCTCGTTTGTAGCCGCGGCGGGAAGCGACGTAGGAGCACTCGTCTCCTGATGCTGTACAGCGGATACAAGGGTGTAGACGATCACATTTGAGGTGCTTTGCCCGCTACAATCAAGCAGACTCGGTCAGCACAGCTGCAGCGAGACGACAGTAGTAGTAGGCCTTACACATGATAAGCAGGCGGTTGGGAAGAGTCTCCCAGGGCTTGAACGGCCCCTCTCTCCATCTGGAGCCTCGTTTGAGGGTGTCATTGACATGGTATCGCGGGTCGTGAGTGATGGAGGATGGAGAGAAATGGCCCTACCGAGTCCCGACTGCCGAGATGCCACTAGCCTTTAACGAGGAGAATTGGATAAGCACAGCTACTGGCACGTTTCCAATAGAGTAATCCGCGAGATGAGCTCGAGGTCGCCGCTGATTGGGGACGACGGGCCAATGACGGGCAGAGTTTGCATTTCTGACTGAGTGATTCTGGATGTCGGCGACCAGAATGAAGCAGAATGCGGGGCCGCTGAAAACGTCGCCGATCACTGTGGAGCCTCTCGCTCATGTCCGGTCAATAGTCTGACGTTGCATTGTCGTAGGGCTTCTAGTCAGCCTGCATCAAATCTCCATTTGCCGGCAGATGAGGCTGAGTCCGTGTCAGATCCTCGGGTCTGAGTGATGTAATTAGAATGAAAAATCTTCCTCGTCCTGTGTAGATAGAGTCCCGCTAGGGGTTATAACTGTTGAGACGCCGATGAGGTTGATCACTTAAATACGCCTTCACCCAACCGTCCATTCAATCATCCAATACATTCGAATCCATCATTCCATCTTCAGCTTCACTTTGCTATTCATCTTCCATACACACACTGAAAACACCATGCCAAGAGAAAAGGACATCGAGTCCAACTCGGACTCGACTCACCACCTCATCAACGACATCGTCCAGTCCTTCTCATGGCACGACATGCAAGTCGTTGTCAAGGATCGAGCCTCTGGCGAGCCTCTGCATATTCTAGCGGAGTCCTTTGGTCTGGTTCATGCCGGCCAGATGCTCGCCATCATGGGGCCCAGTGGCTCAGGCAAGACCACACTGCTGAACACTCTCGCCCACCGAGTTGCTGCCGCTGGTGCTACGACGACCGGCCGGGTCATGGTAAATAGCCAGGCCAGCGACCGTTCCATGGTCCGCAACTTGTCCGCCTACGTTGAGCAAGAGGATGCTTTGATTGGGAGCATCACAGTCCGTGAGACCATGGCCTTCGCCGCTCGGCTATCTTTGCCCAGGTTCGATTGATGTCTTCCTTAATTAGCTAAGATTGTGTTCTAACGAAGTTATAGTACCGTCTCCAAGAAAGAGGCTCTCTCCCGCGTTGACGACCTCATCGCCAGCTTTGGTCTACAAGCTCAGTCAGACTCCATCGTCGGAACCCCTATCAAGAAGGGCCTCAGCGGTGGGCAGAAGAAGCGTCTGGGTGTGGCAAGTCGGCTCGTAACAAATCCCAAGATTCTCTTCCTTGACGAACCCACCAGTGGCCTGGACTCTGCCCTCAGTGCAGAAATCATCAGATACATTAAGGAAATTGCTATCAAGAACAATGTCAGTGCTATAGAGGGACACTGGTTACAGATAGAACCTGACCTGACTAACATCTGCACAGCTTGTCATTATCGCTTCCATTCACCAACCTTCAACCACCACATACCGTCTCTTTGACAAATTAGCCCTGCTCTCTCTCGGGAAAACTTGCTATTTCGGCCCAGTCAACGAGGCAGACGATTACTTTCGTCGAATCGGATACCCCATGCCGCCAGCAATGAACCCCGCCGAGTTCTTCCTTGACCTCATCAACATCGATCTCGACAAGAATGGTGAGGTGAAGAAGAGGGCCCAAGACATCATTCAGAAGTGGTCATTGTCTGCGGAACGCAAGGACCTGGAGAATGAACTGAACAATGACGCTGCCACCACATCAAGGACAGACTTGTCCTCCGTTAAGCTGGCGAAACCCAACCCTTGGACCGTCCTCCTAACCCTACTCCAACGCTCCTGGATCAAGGCATACCGAGATGTCGTGGCCTACGAGATCCGCATCGCCATGTACCTCGGCCTCGCCATCCTCATGGGCACCGTCTTCCTCCGCTTCCACACCTCCCAGGAATACATCCAACCATTCATCAACGCCATCTTCTTCGGGGGCGCGTTCCTCTCCTTCATGGCCGTCGCATACGTCCCCGCCTTCCTCGAGGACCTGCACACCTTCGAAAACGAGCGGGCAAACGGCCTCGTCGGCCCGTTCTCCTTCATGATGGCTAACTTCCTCATCGGCCTCCCCTTCCTCTTCCTCATCGCCGTGCTCTTCTCCGTGGTCGAGTACTGGCTGACCAACTTCCGCGCCGACGGCTCGGCCTTCATGATGTGGGTGCTCTGGCTCTTCCTCGACCTGCTGGCCGCCGAGTCCCTCGTCGTCCTCGTCTCGAGCGTCGCCCCCATCTTCGTCGTCGCCCTCGCCGTCACGGCCTTCGCCAACGGGCTGTGGATGGTCGTCGACGGCTTCTTGGTCCCCATGACGATCCTCAACCCCTTCTGGAAGTACGTCTTCCACTACATCGACTACCAGGCGTATGTGTTCCAGGGGATGATGGTCAACGAGTTCAAGGGGAGGGACTATGCCTGCGCGAGGGGCGCTGATGGGCAGTATCAGTGCATGTACCCCAGCGACCTGAACTCGGAGGGGATGATTCGGGGGACTGATGTGTTGAAGGTGTTTAAGATTGACACCGGGCTCGAGGGAACGTGGATTGGCATCATCATTGGTATTATTGCGGGTTACCGATTGCTTGGATATCTTGCCTTGTATTTTCTCAGGAAGTGATATGGTCGAGGATCATGGTTGGTATTTCTTCTCAAGCACGGTCGGGAAGGTTGGGGAGAGAGGGTAAATGGGGAAGTGCAACTCAGGCTTTAAACAAAATTAATTAAGAACATAGACAGCATCAATCAAGATCACTCTTGGAGTATTCTTAGCCATTCTGATCTGGGTATACTGAACACTAAATCCATTTGCCTCGCTCTGTCATTTCTCAAGTCCAGAGCGGTGATCTTAGTGATCGGGTAGCATTGCGTCGTGCGGGGTGAAGGCCAAATGTGAGACCTCACTTTGCCTCACTCCCATTTCAACTTCTCTCCATAAACGACTTTATTTTTTGTCTACCAGGTGGCGAGCGGCGGATCAGGACTCAAACATCAAGGAGTTGATTTCTAGTCAGGGAAAATGATGAGAAGGTAATCGGAGTCAACAACGTCAACCCGCGAGCACCTGTGATAACGTCGCATAGCAGGTACCTGACCTCCAGGGCCCTACGAGGGTCGCAATACCTTCCTTCCGTCGTTACTCCAAGCTACTACCAAAAGCTAGTCTTCCATACATCGCTCCCTCTTCTTTCGAAAGATGGCCCAAGCGTCAAGCCGGACCAAGAAGCTTCGGCGCGCGCAGCACTAGGATCGAAGATGGCAAAGGAGTTCTTTGGCGAGGAGATTCTGGCCGATATTCGGGGCCAATCAGTAATTACCACCTGCCTCTGAAACCCAAATTCCGTAGAACCGCATGGAATCTCAAGCTAACTGCAGTGTCACCCCCCCTCCACCAGCGCGAAGATTTGCCCAGCAAAGTTGCATCAGAGTATGTCAACGAGACATGTTTTGCGAGCTACGCCCGGCCGGGCCTCGAGTTCCGCGAGCGGTCACTGCTGAACATCGCCATGCTCATCGCGCTCAACCGATCCAACGAGCTGAGACTGCATATCCGCGCTGCGCTCCACAACGGCCTGTCCAGGGAGCAGGTTTGCGAGGCGTGTCGCCACGCCATGGTGTACTGCGGCGTTCCGGCGGGGAGGACCGCGCTTCTTGTTGCTAGCGACGTGTTCGCGGAGCTTGATGCTAAGGAATCGTCCTAGTCCAGGCTTGATGCTAAGAAATTGTCCCAATCCCGAGGCTGGCTCCAAGCAAGGTCGAGTCTTGTGGTCCCTCCACCGGCTCTTGTTGAGTGTATACGAGCATGACAGGGGATGGATTGGAGAGCGGAGGGAGCTCTAGGAAACAAGGCGTCTTAGATCGTTTCGCCACTGAACTTTGTTATGAAAACCTCGTTTAAGTCTCTCATTCTCCTGCTAGGTGCCGGCTTAAAGTTCAAAATGTGCAGGGAGTTTGTACGAATTCGACATTTTTCATTATCATCTCTCCACTCTTTGCAGCTGCATATTATATTGAAAATAACCGTGACAAAGAGTCTTTCCCTATTGTGGCGACCGTTGTACAATCATTTCGATATATGCCGAGGCTTACACGAATCTGTCCATCTATCCATCCCCCCGGTACCCAGACGAAGGACAAACTCAATTTATGTCATCTAAACCTCCAACATGCATTATCACGATACGAGTCAATAGTTCAGATGAAAGACTGCAGCATGACCATCATTAAGGCTACTGCTCGACGTGTCCTTTAAGAACCGCCCTTCCCCTTCGTCCCCCATACAGCACCTTTCCCCTTCCTCAAAGTCTTCCTACTCGAAGTCTTCATCCTCGAAGTCTTCATCCTCGAAGTCTTCCCTCTCGAAGTCTTCCCTCTCGAAGTCTTCCTCCTCGAAGTCTTCCTCCTCGAAGTCCCCTCCTCGAAGTCATCCTCCTCGAAATCCCCTCCTCGAAGCAACACATGCGGCCCTCGACCTTCAACACCTTCAACCCATCACTTGCATTTGCATACGTGTCTTTGTCACTTTGCCGCCCATCTTGAGAGCCAAACTCTCTTCATCACCACCCATCAAACATTCACTAGCCTCTCATATTCCAATCATCAAACCGAGCTAATGGCGAGTGACACCATGGACAACCCCAACGCCCAAGTCCCGTTCCTCCGGATGCACTCCTTTGTCTTCAAAGAGCTCGCCGACTGGCTCCCCGACCACACCAAGGTCCTCTTGTCCCAAACATGCCGCGGCATCAGGACCATGCTGCAGATCAATAACATGGTGCCAGCCCTCTCAGCCTCCGAGCACGTCAGGCTCCTCGTCCAACACGCCCGCAGCAACGCCAAGGTCTGGGTATGCGCGGGGTGCAAGAAGCGGCACCGCATCACCAAGAGGGATTTCATGCAACCCAGAGGGCACCCATCCTGTCCCTATCGGAAGTCCTCACGGCCTGGGGAGGAAGTCTCTGGTATCAACTACGCCCGCGTCCAGCTGGCGCTGAAATACAACCGATTGGCGGCTGCCGATGACAGCCTCCGCCACTACCTCAATAAGCTCCGTAGCTACGAGGCCGACAACAAGGTAGTCAGGCACAAGAATAGTTTCGAGATATTCGAGTGGTTCTCGAGCCCCAGGGTGGTCGACGCGAGGTTCCTGATGCACTACCGCTGGGAATTCAGAATGCACGGCGCCTCGTACACGCCCTCGGTGTTCCCGCGCCTGAAAATTTGCAATCACCAGCGGCTCCGACGGCCGGCCGACGGCGTCGCCTGGTGTGATCAGAGGAAGCAGCTCTTCTGGGTCGTGGTGAAAGCCATGTTGTTTAGTCGAAAAGGCGAAGAGTGGCTCGGCAACTGCCCCTTTTGCCCGACCGACTTTGCTGTCCGGAGCTTCGACAACGGCATGCGCATCGACGCCTGGAAGGACTTTGGGCCCGAGGACGGTCCTGGCAATCCCACTTGGATGTCTCATTACCTCTCCGAAGCTCAGCGGACTCCCAGTGATCGGGGGAGTGTTCGCCGGCTGTATGATTCGTATGACGAGATGCATTAAATATGCATCTCTGTCATAGCCAGGACCTTTTACTCCTGGAACAAATGGACTATATTTCAGTTACTTATCGTGGTGGAACTCACTGAACAGGAATCTAATCAGTGTTGCGAAACTCACAGTTAGGGTGTTTATGTGTTTTGGTGTATTTTTGTTGTTTTTTGAGTAACTGAGAATATAGTCCTGAATCTTGATTTTAATTTTTGCTTTCTAGTTTCAAGTTTAGCTTTATCAAACGATCGACAGTCAGATCATCGTCCGTTGCGCCAGTGTGACGTCTCACGGCCACTCACCTGTTTAACGTGCGTCCTCGTGAATCTTTCGTATCCCCCGCATTCTATGTAGTAGCATGGTCTTAAATAGTCTCGTTCAATACTCTACCTGCCGTTAGTTCTTGTTCATCCTTCTCTTGTTGTTTTCTTCCACCCTCCAGAACGAACCATGGCTAGCAATACCGAACCCAAGATGGACATCATCGCCCAATGCCTCTGCAAGGGACATACGTTCACAGCCTCCATCTCGCCATCTTCTCTACCTCTGGAAGCATCCTACTGCCACTGCAACTCGTGCAGACACGTCACCGGTGCCATGTACAGCTGCGACGCGCCGTGGCCCGGCCCCCATGAAGCTGTCCTCGACTCAACTCTGGCCCGGTACGACTTCACACAAAATGTCACCGTCATGTTCTGCGCCACGTGCTCGAGCCCCATGTTCTTCCACGAGCATTATGAAAATAGGGCCGAATCACTCGGCGTCTTCATCGGCGTCCTCGCCAACCATCCCATCGACAACTTCGTCAAGGTCGTAGACCACATCTTTGTAGAGGACACTATCGACGGCGGCGCCACCCCTTGGCTAATAGACATCAATGCCGACGGCACTCCGCCGAAACTATGGAAGGGCCGTATGAATACTACTGAGGAGCTCGAGGCGCCTTGGCCTGCTGTCAAGTCTCTCATGAAAGCCGAGGACAAGGCAGGGCCGGACCTGATCCCCCTCCAATGTCACTGCAAGGGCGTAAACCTAAAAGTACGACGCATGGACAGCGAATTTCTAAAGATGAAAGACTCAGGCAAGGAGCTCCCCTGGTTCATCAATCCCGAAAACCTCAAGCACATGTGCGGCTTCGACCCATGCGACTCCTGCCGGCCCATGTTCGGCGTCGACATGGTCCACTGGACCTTTGTCCTCGCTCAGCAGGTCGAGTTTGCCGAGAACACAGGCAAGCCCTTCCCCGCCGACACGCTCCAGCTCAAGGAGGCCATCTCGAGTGCTGACAGAGATCCGCGGCTGGGTACCTTGTCCCTGTACGCGAGCTCGCCGGACGTGCAGCGGTACTTTTGCTCGCGCTGCTCTGCCTCGGTGTTCTACGCCGTCGACGACCGTCCGGAGATGCTAGATGTCGCGGCCGGGCTGCTATGGGCGCCGGAGGGTGCGAGGGCAGAGAGCCTGCTTGCCTGGGAGCTTGGATCTGTGATTGGCAATGCTGGAGATGTGAAGGGGGGCTGGAGGGAGAAGTATGTCAAGGCGGTGCGACGAGGTGCAGAGAAGTGGAGGATCCAGAGAGGGTATCCCAAGTCCTGGAGGAGAATCAATGCGGAAAAGGAGAGGCCCGAGCTGCTTGAGGATTTCAAAGATCTGCAAGTAGAATAGCGCTTTGTAAGGGGATATGATATGTCTGTGGGCAAACAGCTCTAGGTGTCATACAACAAGATGTTCATCATGATTATGTAGAGTTCGCCCAAGAATCCCAGAAACAGTGCTTCTTTCCGGGCCAACTTTGAATGAATAACTGCCAAATTGTCGTGTATTATGAATAGCTACTGAACATCATTACTCATTAAGGTCGTTGAATGGGATGCTCGAACCTTGCTCGATAAAAAACCAAAGGGATTGCCTTTTTCGCAAAGCCCACGATGCTTTGAGAGGAGGAGATGGGGACATCTCCCACTCCGCCCAATTGACGAAAAAACATGCTGAACTTCAAAAAAAAATAATCTCCCAGGCTCCGCACGCATTAGCTACAACTCTAAATCCCGTGTCTATTTGGGTTTCTGCCCATAAATGACGTAGCTGCGCCCAAAGTCAATTCTGAAACGCCAAAATCTTGGAAGTACGAGGAGAACTTACATGGGCCAGTAAGCATGTATCGCAGGATTCTTGATGTCTTTTCTGACTTGGACAAGGAAGACGTCGAGCTCTGGCTTAGTCCAGCCCAGAACACGCGTGAAGAGAGCGTTGCTGATGGCTTCCAGACCGCTGGAGATGTTCTCGAGAGTCCAGGTACCTGCAGATGGTTAGTTCTCTCTGAGTTTGGGAGTTGGCTCTAATGTTAAGAAGATTTTGACTTGCCTAGCTCCTTGTACTTGGGATCCTTGGGCCACCTGTTCTGCGGCCACTTGTAAACATGCTGCACGACGTCCTGGTACCCCGCCTCCTGCATCTGCTCCTTGTACTTGGCCGTGCCCCCAAACGGCCGGCCGATCTTCTCGGTGCCCTCGAGCAGGTAGTTGGACCACTTGTACAGCGCCGTGTCGGGCGACATGGTGCCGTCGTCGGAGACGGGGGGCAGGATGTCGACGACCTCGAGCCACCCGCCCGGGGTGAGGTGCCGCATGCTCTGCTCGAAGAAGCGCGGCCAGTTGGCGAAGGAGACGGTCATGAAGCGCGTGTAGATGTAGTCAAAGGGCTCGCTGAAGGTCCAGTCGTCCTCGAGGTCGTCGACCTGGAACTCGACGTTGGGGGGCACGAGGCTGGGCTGGATGGGGCTCAGGTCGATGCCGATGACGGTGGCCGAGGGGTGGTCGTCGGCAAAATCGATGGCCCAGCAGCCCGTGCCCGTGCCGACGTCGAGGACGCGCCTGGGCCGGTCGAGGGGCGCAAAGTACAGGCGGTTGTCAAAGGTGAGGAGGACGAGGGCGTGCTGGAAGTCGAGGCGCTCCTGCTCGAGCTGGTCGTTGGGCGCGACGTAGGCGCCGTCCTTGTGCGCGTGGTACGTCCGGCCGTTCTCCTCGCGGAACTTGTAGATGGTGCTGCTGAGCGAGGCCGTCGAGCTCTGCACGTCGTCGGCGCCGGGGTCAGAGCCTTCGTCACTAATGGCGCCCTCCTCCTCGGCCTCGAGATGGCCTGTTGGCTCGGGCGGTAGCGTAGCTCCTTGAGGCGACTTGGATGGTGATTTGGATGGCGATTTGGAGGAGAGCGGCCCTGCTGCTGAGGGTTGTTGGGTGGGCGACGAGGATTTAGCGCGAAGCTCTTGCGCCTCGGGCTTGGTTTCCTCTGCCATTTCCTGGAGAATGTGGTCTTGCGCTGCGCTAGATGGCGCTTGAATGACGGCGACCAAAACTACGAGAGCTACGTCTTCCTTCACTGTCTATTCCCCGCAGATTGAAAGATTCAGGAGCGGTATTTTCTCACAGCCGCGATGTGTTCCCAAAAGATCTACTCGATATGAAGGTGGTGCATTAGGGCCACCGCAAGTTCCTGGAGGCATCGCCCCACAGAATGATTCGATGGACTGATCTCTCCCTGGTCAGCAGTCGAGGCACTCACCTTGAATATTTCTTGATTGCGGGAGGGAGGTCGGAGAAACTACTGGGATGGTGCTGGGGCTGACACCCATGCTCTCCCGCCAGTCTTCTCGGCTCAGTATATCGTCACTACGTCGTCACTATAACGGGCGAGACTGGATTCGTTTCAACGATAGCGACCCGTGGGAAATTCGAGCATGCCCCAGAGATACAGCACATGGCATCTGGGGTCCATCTTTGAACGGGCACTAGGCCTAGTATTTGCCTAAGTACGGCCCGGGGCGAGCCTAAACTGGCGATTGGGGACGCTTCCATACTCTGGGATGACCTTAATCATGCTCTCCCTTACATACCCACCAGAGAACCGTCCGACTGACATACCGTCCGACTGATGATGCGGAAATCATAGAGTTTGTATTCGATGGCAAGCCAATAGCTATATTCTCATGGCATCCGGCCTGTGGAATCCTGAATAGGGTTGCTTTCCGAGGCTCCGCTCGCTAGAATCAAAGAGGCAAGTCTGAATAAGAAGGCGACACGTGTATCACGCAGCTCCAAGGGTTGAAACCATTGGGTTGTCAGGCCTGTTGATTGGAGGAACAGACTCAAGGGACCTTTAGCCTGAGTGATATACCCATGCAAGGAGGGTCAACTATCGCTGAGGGGTGCTTTCAAATACGTGCTGGAGATGAGGAAAGGGACCGATCAACCAGAGAGCAAGATTCGTGCTGCATGCATGTGTAAAGCAATGCGATGTCATGCGTTGCTGCCCTGAAGATGACTGCTGATCAATTAAAAGCCCAATAAGAACCAATGTCTTTAGGGTTGCATTCTTTCAGACCCCGGGCACTCACCGGACTTTTCAGTCATGTTGACCCAGCCTCTGGCACGCAGATCGCCTTCAGTCGTAGAAGCGCATGTCCACAGCAAGATACAAACACTAGGACCAGAGGCAATTATAATAATGATGTTGAATAATGGAATTACACACTAAGGAAAGTTCGTTTCATCATCGAGGGTCACCTCAGTCAAAACCCTCCTCTTCAGGCCGCCGTGTTTCGCCGTAAGCATTCCTGGTGATGGCGAGATTGTACTCGCCCCCAGAAAGCATCCCAAGCAGTCCCGTACAATGCCTCTTTCCCGGCCATGTCGGTCCTCAAGCTAAAAACCTAAATCAAAGAAAGTAAAAAGAAAACTCGTACACTTTGTTCAAAGCAAAGACACCCCCAAGTAAACCAAGTAGGCGAAAACCAGAGAGCAATTCCAATGACACGAGATTCAACCCCGAATCAGGCGTCCAAATTGTACCGTGTAGCCAGACCATCCTTTGAAACCAAAGAAACTAGAACAAACTCCCAAGATAATAACCATTAAGAGGGTCCGACAAGTTCATATCGCCCAAGGATCAATAAAGTGACCATGGAGAATAAGCCAAGAAGACATAAATTAGGTAAGGCTGAACCATCTGGCATGGCTTCGGATGAAGTTGTATTGTGGGAAGGACGATGGGAGAATCAGCGGGTAATCGCGTGGCCTCAAGGAGTTGTTGGAAAATCCATTAGATAGTAGACATAAAAGAAAGTAAAGGCGAGTGCGTCATATCATCGTGACACAGCTCTTGCATCGCAGAAGGACGAGTGTGCAGATATCATGATTGTCGTAAGAAAAAGCAGAAAAATTAATGAGTGCGGTCCTCAGTAGCGTTGAGGGACTGTGATATTAGGGAGCGTAATCTCCCAATCGGTATGGATAACGCCTCACCTGCCAACCCACGTTGAGGATAGAAGGAACTAGGCTCGTGAGCGCAACGTCGAGGTTTGGGCAGTGGTCGTAGAGGGTCCTGCGTGCGAGTGCGTATGAGCACCCGACTTCTTAGTCCTGCGGTGCAGTGTGCCAACGTCGTGCTTGCCTAAGGAGGAGTTAGTATATCATGAAATAGTAGGGGATACGATTTTAAAGCTCACCATCGCAGCAAGCTCTGACGTTCTCTAAACGATCAGATTCCCTATCTTGTCGCTCGATCATCTCTCTAAGATCCTCGGCACTATCGTGAACCTCGCTGGCCTCATATATGCTCACGTTCTGAGCGCTAGATCCACGCCCACGCATGCTACCAAACCTGGAATTTCCAGGCCTGAAGTACCCACTGAACTTGCTAAGCGTGCCAGCCGAGGGGCGCTGGCTGATCTTGGGTGTCAAAGTGGGAATAGCCATTGCGGAAGGATCGATCGTGGGGGACTGGGAACGGGTTGCCCTGGAGTTGTACGACGACAGCGAGGGGGGAGGGCGTCTGCGGGTGCCACTCTCCGGCTGCTGCCCAGGCTGAGGGTTGAATTCATCCACATCGCTGCGGGTGATGTTGCCCACCATCTCCTCAGTGTCAGTCTGACCGTCGCCGTTAGTGCGCAACAGCAGGTAGGATAGGGCGTTGAACCAGGTCTCATGTCTCTGGCCTGTAGTGCAGGTAAACTTGATGGTGCGGCCGGGGGAAATAATGACAATACTCTTGCGGTGAAGTCCGGGTGGCATAGGGTTATCGTCGGTGACAACCCTCACTGCTTCAATTGGCACACTCTTGGCTCGGTGCTCCTGACGACCTGAACTTGATGGGTCATGATCACTCCAGTACAAAGTACGTGTGTATGGGTGAACCCAAAAGTAGCGTCGGTGGCGCTTCTCCGACATTTCGCCACGGCCCGTCTTCCTTGTGTATTTCCAGAGATATTCACCAATCATTGTCTGGGTGATTGCCTGGATCATGCGAGGATCCGTGTTGGGTCCAAGGCCGGTAGGGTCCAGCTCCGCATGGCGAATGTTGAAACGAGTGTCCATTTCTGAGGCAAAAGACGAGACAGACGAGTGTCCAGATCGAGACAGAGTCCTGATTGGAGTATGGATATCACTCTTTCTCTGCGTCTGAGGGCCACGAATCGTTCGGGGTGAACCTCCAACGAGAACAGAGTGGGATGAGTCAGGTCTGTGCATGCTGGGCGTTTGCGGTCGTTGTTTGGATGCAGATGCGGGCCACAGAGGAGGTCCCATGCTACCTTGAGAGGCAATCGATCCGTTTCTAACAGCCTCGATAACCTCGCGATGATTTGCCGGCAAGGGGGGAGCATCAAACACAGACCCTCGTCCACTTGTCGCACTTCCAGGTCGACGGGCAGAAAGAGATTCCAAAAATGAGTCGTCGAACTTGGCTCCTCGGGCGGTGACTGGGCTGCCGGTGTAATCGTCTGATCGAGTGATCCTTACTGTACCCGTGGTGTCTGGTGTGCCAACGCTGGGGATGGACAGATTCTTGACGTGGCTGCGACGGGAATTCGACTGGAAGAGTTGATCGATAGCATCAGCGGTAAGCGAAGTTTGAGCGCCATTGTCGCTGGTGGACGTGGACGGCTTCCTGTTGGCTGAGATCTCTTCTAGAGGAGGCCGAGCAGACTTGGCAGTGTTGTTCAATGCAACAGTCTCGAGCGGTTGACTAGTCTCATCCTCGGCAATAATCACTGGTGCGTCCTTCGACTTGCCAGTGCTCAAGGAGTTGAGAGCTCGGTCATCAGACGTCTTGACAGAGGAGTGTGTCTTGCCAAATGCCCCCGCAGCGACAGGGAGAACGAGAGAGCGCCAGGCTGAATGATCTGTGCTTTCATCCACAGGAGTAGGAGGTTCAATGGCCTCTGAGCCGATGGATGAGAAAACGAGCGCAGGAACAGGTTCGTTGATTGGAGAAATATTCTCGGCGAAGATTGAAGACAACTTCCTTTCTGGAACAGGGACTGCTGGTTCGGAAACGGGCTCGACATCTTCCATAGTGACATTTGAGAGGGTGAGAGATGGCACTTCCTTGGGCTCTTCGACCAATGGTTCAACATGCTCTGTTGAGATAGATGACATGACAAGAGAGGGCCGAGGTACAATGACTTCAGGCTCGGCAATTGGCTCAATGTTCTGGGTAGAAATGGAGGTCATGATGAGCCTTGGGGGAGGAACAACAACTGAAGGTTCGATGACGGGCTCGACATGCTCAGTAGAGATTGAAGAGATGATCAGGGATGGTTGAGGAGCGATAACAGGCTCCACAGCTTCGGTTGAGATGGAGGACATGATCAACGATGGGGGAGCAATAACGACGGGGGGTTCGATCACGGGCTCCACGTTCTCCGTCGAGATCGAGGACAGAATTAACGATGGTGGGGGAATAACCACCGGGAGTTCGATGATGGGCTCAACATTTTCTGTGGCGATGGAGGACATGATGAGTGACGGGGGAAGAGCAATAACCGGAGGCTCAACAATAGGCTCCAAGTTCTCTGAGATGAGTGAGGACATGCTCAATTGAGGAGGTGGGGGGACGATGAATTCCACCCGAGCCTCCTGTTCGACTGGCGAGATGGGTTGAGTAAACTCGGAGGCGATGCTCGACAGGGCAAGCACCGGCACTGGAGCCACGACCTCGACGGGACTGATAGGCTCAACGACTTCCCGTGAAATTGCCGTCATAGATAGAGCCGGAGGAGCAGGCACTGGTTCTTCCCTGGGAGGCGAATGCTCGCGGGCAATACTGGACATTGACAGCACTGGGACTTCGGGCTCAGGTCCTGGCTCTGAATGCTCTGTTGAGATGGAGGACAGAGACAACGCCAGAGGCGCCGGCTCAGGCTCTGCGATTGGCTCCAGATGCTGCGCAGAAATTGTAGACAGAGCCAAGGCCAAAGGCGCCGGCTCGGGCTCAGCGATGGGCACCAAGTGCTCCGCAGAAATCGAGGACAAAGCCAACGCAAGAGGCGTTGGTTCTGGCTCGGCAATTGGCTCCAGGTTCTCGGCACCAATCGATGACAGTGTCAAGGTAGGTGGAATCTCCATGACAGGTTCCACATGCTCCGACTCGACGGAAGACCACGAGAGGACAGGGGGTGCCTCAGGCACAGGATCCAGTCGCTCTGCCCCAATTGAAGACAGAGATAATGATGGAGGAAGCTCCGCGACGGGCTCCAGGTTTTGCGTGCTGATGGCGGCCCAAGAAAGAGCTGGTGGAAGCTCTGGCACGGGCTCCAAATGTTCCGCCCCAATGGAAGAGATCGACAGCGAAGGTGGCGTCACAACTTCCTCCACTGGCTCGAGTGCTTCGGCAGTGATCGAAGTCAGGCCCAGGGAAGGAATGACAATGGGTTCCTCTACCGGCTCGACGCTCTCTGAGTGAACAGAAGATAGAGCGAGTTCGGGTGCTAGCACAATCACACTCGGAGGGGCCGGGAATTGAGATAGCCTGGGGTCAATGTCGCCTTCACTGAATTGGCTGAAAGAGCCCCGAGAGAGAGGCCTTAGCGAGTGAGCATCAAAGTCTCGGGAAGAGACCTGAGAGAGGCGGCGGTTGCCCAGTGGTACATGGAAGGCCGAAACCACTGACATTGGACGGTCCGAGTGTTGGTCAGACGGCAAAGAAGGAGGGGACAGTTCCTTGAGATCGATAGGATCTGTCATGACGCCGCTATCAACCATGACCGGCTTGGGCACAACAGGAGCTGCAGGAGCCAGTGATTCTTGAAGACGAGTTGAGCCAGGAGTGAAGGCACGGACATTCCTACTGGGCGTACCATTAAGAGAATCCTCGTCACTTCCAGCGAAATCTTGCAACTCAGCGAACAAGCTCTGGTGGATGCCTTGAGGGGTTGCAGTGCTGCTGCCAGTGAAGCTTGCAGCAGGGCTGCTCTTAAACGATGGCTCTTCGCTTCCCTGGCGCGAACGGCCGAGGCCACGGCTAAGTCTAAATCGTCCTCTAGGCGGGAGGGGCTCAGTTGGCGTCCTGACTTGGGGCAGCTCGTCACCTGATGTCGACGCTGTACTGTCAAAAGGATCGGCGCCAGCATGCCTCGAGAGACCTGCTGGCAGAGGAGGAGGTCGCTTCATTCTACCAAAACCTCGGGATGTTGTTTCCGTCTCGGTATCATCAGCATCGCTGCCGGAGAAGGCTTCATTGCCGGTTTGGAAGTCGTCGGTCTCGGTGCCAGCACGCTCGTTTGCGGTCTCGAATGCAGATTCGCTGGCTTCGTTGGCCGTATCGAACTCCTCGGTGACGTTGCCCAACCCAGCACCCAGTCTATGAGCAAGGGGAGAAGAGCCACCAGTGACAGTCGAAGATGCCTGTGGTGAATGATCGTCGTGGTCTTCCCAATCGGGCTCTTCTTCGCTAAGAATGATCTCTTTCTGACTGGAGCGGTGGCTTCCGAGCAGGCGGGAGTACCTCTTAGTATCTCTAGGGTCGAGTTTACGGTTCTTTCGATGTGTCGGCGCTGAAGATGCAGAGTCTGTTCTTACTCGCTCCAGATCGTCTCGAAGGTCCTGAATGATGCGTCGAAGCTCAACCTTCTCTGTCTTTTCGCGGTGGATCTGGCTGCGCTGACTCTGGATAGTCCTGTGCGCATGGTGCAGAGAAGACTTGAGGGTCTCGGTCTCGAGCATCGAGTGACGAGGAGTGCCTTTGACGGGAGAAGCGGGAGGAGAATGCTCAGGTGTGAGGTTGTCCGCAGCAGATTCGAAATCATCTTCGCTAGGCCCAGAGAGCGAGTCTCGCTCAGCAATCTTGCCACGCTGTACAGAAAAGGCCTTGGCGAGTTCCTGGTTCTGATGCATCAAATCATCAATCTTGCGCTGCATGGTCGTCCTCTCGCTGTCGGCCATGACCATGTTCCTCTTGACTGTGCCTAGCTCGATGTCGTGGTGCTTGACAGATGCAGTGTGCTCCTCGAGAAGCTTAGCATGCGACAGCCTGGCCTCATCTAACTCCTTTTGCGCGGCGACCTTCTCTGTGTTGGATGCGCTGAGGCTCTGCTGCAGCTTCTTCTCTCGGTCGGACGCATCACGTTGTTGCGATGACATCTCCTGGAGCCTGGTCTCGAGGTTCCAGTTCTCTTCTTTGTATCGGTGCTCACTTTCGTCGAGCGTCTTGAGTCGCTGGTGAAGGCTCTCGGATTCGATCTCAAGGGCGGACTTGTCGGTCTTCAAATCTCGTACCTCTTCATCGCGTTCGGCCAGGAGGGCTTGCAGGTTTCGCACCTGTCCGATCAGGGATGTGCTGATTTCGGCAGCAAATTCGATGTCGTGTACCCGGTTCGCTGGTTGGTTCCTGATTTTTCTATTCGGGACGCTCAACTTGGTTGGAGACCCGGTGGCCTGACTTTCGAATTTCGAGGGACTGACAGACCGCTAGTTGCACGTGTTAATTCCTGAATGATGCGAAAATGCCCCTTGTGAGGAGAGTGCGAAAGCAGAAATACACTTACCCTACCGTTCCTGGCCCCAGGGAAGGGAGATCCAGGGTTGGCCTCATTGCTCGGTACCCTCTGCTTGGGCAGGAAAGCCCGGGCAGACTCGCGTGCCAAATCGTTGTACTCCTTCTCGATGTCCACCAATTTCTGGCGCAGTTCTGGGTTGAGTTCTCCCTCTGCTTCGAGCTTCTCTACTTCCTGCAACTGCTCGGCGAGAGCTTTTCGCTGCGACACCAGGGCGGTGCCCAATTTGCCAGCTTCGTCCAGGCGGCGATCCGTCTCGGCTAGGTGCGCCTCCAAAGCTCGCTTCGCTTGTCGCGGGGAAGACCCGGGACTGGATGCAAAGAGCACATTGTCGAAGTTGTTGGAGTAGCGATGATGCGCCGTCGTGGAACTTCCCGTCGTGAAGGGATCGTAATCGCTGGAGCCCTCTGGGGCAGGGAGATTCGGCCGGCTGTCGGGCGCGAATGAGGTAGCCATGCTGGGCATCTAGATGAAAGGGAAAATTAAACAGTGCAAGACAGGCGGCCTGTCCAACGAGAACCACGCGCGACCATCAAAAAGAACAGATGTTGAGGTGTGACGGGTAATTTCCGTTGGAGCTGCAACCACGTGTTGGGTTGCACAGTGGCAGAAGCTGGAAAGAGTCGCGATGCAGCTGACAAAGCCCAGCACGATCCTAGCGGGAGTCCGTAGCACAGGTATGAACAGAGCGCTCAATCCCAAGGCCGGAACTCGAATTCAGAGACGCCTCCTGCGATGGTGGTGTCGAGACAGCTGAAAACGAGACGGCGATGCTGGAAGGAGAAGGAGAAGAAAGCGTGCGCACAAGCGGCGATTGCAGTGAGCGAGTGCAGGGATGTGCAGATGAGCACAGCAGGCTAAAAGCTGCAGCCAAGGTAGAGAGCGACAGTAGGTAGATGAGCAGGACCAGCTGCCACGGGTCGATGGGACCACAGCGAGGGAGAGAGCGCGCAGAATGCAGAATTCACAGGAGCACAAATGATTGAAGAGCTGCCTGGACGACCTGAACAATAAAAAATTGGACGAGTGGGCGAAGCCGAAATGTAGAAAGGAAATCGGCCGTTGGAACAGTCAGCGGCAGCAAAGGGCGCAAGAAGCTATCGGCGAACAGGAACGGGCGGTAGGTGTTGGAATTAGTGTCGCCAAAAACGGGCCTTAGTCTCGAAGGGCACGACGTCTCGAGCTTGCAGGCGTAAGATGGAGGGCTGATGACAGCAGTAGCCGATTCTACTCCCCAGTCCAGGTGTAAATTTCGGGACGTTTTCAGAGGTCTAGCTCGAGAGGGGCGCCGAGGCGGAGTGTTGACGTCGCAATAGTATTAAGTCAGGTACTAGCAGCAGGAGACAGCTAAATTCTTCAACGAGGGGGGCGCCTCGCTGGTTAGCTGAATTCTGTTGGGTCGGACAGGTTGGAGCATTACACACATTCAATCACCAAGTATTACACCCCAAAATCAAAGTAGTCGGCGGGGAAAAGGAGAGAAGGCAAGAAAAGAGAGTTTGCGAGTTCCGAACAAAGACACAAAAGAATAAGAGACAGACAATAAAAAAGAAGAAACGAGAGGGGGCAAAGACCAAAAGAAAACCTGGCGGAGGAGCGGGCGGCGCGTAGGAATTGAGTAATTGATTGGATTGATTCAACGACGGGCGGGCTACAGCATCCGGTACAGGGCGGCTGAGAGAGCACAGAGAGCCGAAGCTACGTGACGATGACAGGATCGTCAGCGTCCGGATATCTCGCGCCGTTCAAGGAGAGAGGGTATGAGGCTAAAGGAAAATTGACAAAGAGCCAGAAGCCCGTGAGGAATGAGGAGGAGAGCGAAGGAAAAGTCAATGGCGATGCAGACAGGAAGCAGACGAGATGCTGACATCGGCCACCCATGCGCAAGTACAGGTACAACGGCACGGCAGGCCCAGTCCGTACCTGCCTCATCTGCGGACAGGTACCAGGAGGGAGCGGGTGTGACTGCGGGTTGCGCCTGCACTAAGCACCTGCGTGAGGTACCTTGGTACATCCGCCAGCATTTATTGGCCAGCTCCACATGTGACTGACAGCTCAGCTCCATTCTCGACAGGTACCTGCTACGTGCTAGCCGGCCAGGGAGGGGGCCCCCAAGCGCTTAAGCCAGTGAGCGCGACACAATTCCTCAGTGCGCCTGGGATAGTGGCAGAGGGGGCGAGTGGGCGCTGCTAGTGGCCCATGATGCGATGTACTAAAGCAAGGCACGTTGTACCGACCAGGGTGCGCGTCTTCATTTGCCTTCAAGGTTGCTTTGTTTTGCTCTGCTTCAAACCCCTCCCCCTCTTTGAGACGGTTCTCGGGCAGATAAGACATTGATTCTACTCGCGCATATCTTGTCGTCCAAACAGTGCAGTGACTCCATTCGATAGAGCGAGATATACGGGACAGAAGAGGCGATGATAGCGGAAAAGAGACAGCCGCCTCGCCTGAGCGTTTGCGCATTGAGCAGCCAGTGGAGCAGGCGCTGGCCATGTTTTGTGTCTGTGTTTTTATTTTTTTGCACCGCGGAACATAACATTACGTCGGAGGGCGGGACAGTGTGTACATGGACGCTGTGTACCGATACATCCACCACGATCGTTTGTTTATTTTTCTCTAGCGGATTCCTCACCACGCGCCAGCAAACATCGTTCATGCCGGCAAAGCACTCTTTGCGCCTGTGATAGGCTCATCAGTCCGCCCGAGTAGCATTGCCCGAGAACTCGATTGCCCTATTGTCGGCGTCTGCTGCGACAGTCTCACACGGGATGGAATTACCGACCCAGGCTCTCCTGCGGCGAGGGCGGTCCCCCTGTGCATATGTAGGTCCCTACGTAGTGCCCGCAGACCGCCCAAGTAATAAGAGTGAATGTGGGCATCGGCTCATCCTCAGCGAGCAATCCGGGGCCGCAGCATGCATCTACGAGATGGGAATCGAGGCCCTGGCTGAAGGCCCACGGCAGCTAGTCTAGCAGGACAATCCGGCGCGACAACGCTCGCTCGCCATGAGATAAGATCTCCGCTGATCATGCATTGAGTCATTTCGTAGCTGGACGGGATAATATTGATACTAATGCTTTTTCCGTCGCTTTGGGTGGGATGGGCATCCCGCTAGTCGTTCCGTCTCTTCTTCGAGAAGAATGACGGCCTTGATCCCAAGTTGGCCGCCGTCATGGGCAGGCAGGGCAGTTAAATAATAACTGGAGCCCGTCGAGCAAGGACCAGGGATCCTGCCGGCCAGATAGTCCCTTGCAGGCAGGTAAAATGGGGGAATATCTTTCATTGGGAGAAATCTTGCGAATGGCCGACACGGCGGCCTTGGAGGGAGGCGGCCTTTGAATCTTGATCGCGGCACGATGCGCTGGACAAGCATGATTGATGGTGGGGAGAGGCGAATTCGCTGGGCCAGTGAATGCAAGACAACCGCACAACAAGACGCGCACGACCTCGCACACCAACGTGCAGCCACAGTGCCACGCAGGCCGTAATTAGACAGTCGAGCTATCATACCCACAAGGCACCCAGCAATCAAAGCCTGGAGGGCGCTGTGACCAATCATGTGGCTTCACGTATGATTATGAAACCCAGTATCGCTCCCTCCAGAGCGAATTTGCCATGGCCAAGGCACTGCCTCGAGCTGGGCGAGTCCAGTCGTTATCTACCTACGTAATAGTTGACCAGCAGACAATTGCTTGCATTGTACTGCATATCGTAAATGAAGTATCCCTTCACCAAGTGTTCAAACTCTCGGCTGGAGCGCTGACTAAGTCACTACGGCCAATTTCCACTCTGCACTGACCTCTTGCCCCTCAGCCTGGCCTCAGACGAGGCGGTCAATATCGTAGTTCGTTTTCAAATACTCAGCCTACCTCTGGGATCCCATGCAAGGAGAACCTTGCCTAGTAGCACCGACAACTCGTGAATAATGTTCAGACCGATTACTACAGTATGCGAAAAGCAAATTAATGCGATTGGAAAAGGAGAGACGATAGCCTCGTCCATCAAGCCGGGAGAGCTATAATCAAAGGATGTCGATATAGGGTAGCTACACGCGACCCCGCACAACAAACGCCCGGGAAAAAAAAATTGAAGCTTATCGGATCTGCCCGGAATCACACCCATCACTACCTACTCCTCCAAGTCGGAAATGTGTTGAACTTCCCTTGGATAAGGGGACGGAATATTTCTCGCCTCCGATATGTAAAATGTAGAAGAAATGACGTATTCCCTGATGGCAATTCCCAAATCTCCTTCCACCACGCACCGGAATTCGCGAAATGCCCTGGAAATAATTCCAAAACATCACCCTGTAGGTACCTACTTGCACTGACCTTCACTAATATCATCATCTTCCATGACAGTGGAAAGACCTAGGCATCCGTGCGATTCCCTGCAGCTCCGTTCCGTATAAACCAAATGAATTACAGGTATCAACCGTCGTGGTCATGCCCCGACATTCACAGCATTACTTGCAGCACAGATATCCATCTGCGCATTAACGACCCATCTGCATGCACAACATACATTTATTTTTATGTCTGCTTAACAGCTGAAGCAATAATTGAAGTAGTGTGAGTCAAGTCTGTGAGTCAAGTCCATCCACAACTGAGATTCCGCGTGTGTCTCTCTACCACTCGACTATGATTAATTAGTGTGAATAGCTTGAGATCTATCGAATTGTCTACATCGTTACTTGATGGGGCTTGCAGAATGCGAGATGTGATATATGCATATAGGGTAATTGCGGTAATCTCAATCAACGCCTCTCCCTCGTGTGTATCTACGCTGAGACATGTCATCTTCGCCTCAGCCATGTCTCCAATTCCGCTCAGAAACATGAAGCTTTGATCCAAATTTTGGAATTATCCTTTTTGAATTATTGTCATAGTAGAGACTGTGGTACTTAGGTAGGCAGCTACTTATCCCATCAGATATCACACACAATGTTGTCCGAATCAAGCTACCGAAATGAGGCGATTTCATCCCGTGGCAGCAATCCGTGATCAGCTACTAGAAGAAGAGAAGATGCGAGACATAAGAAATTCCCCAAGCAGGGACAGAATCAACTAGCAGAACTGAGAACGCGCAGGTTGCCGCCCGCGTTCCATATTTCAATTTCCCTTCATCGATCATCCAACCATATCAGCAACAAGCCGTACTCGGCCGCACCTTTTTGGTTTCCAACATTGAACCCTCCTCCCTTCCCACATCCCCTTGAAACAAAATTCCTCGGGACAGACTTTGACTCACCCTGACACTACCTTACTTGGCAATTCCAAGGCAGGCAAAGTAGTGCTTGAAGGAGTCAGCCTCGAGGGCAAACACGCCCTGGCGGTCCAGCATGTCGGCAGGGGGCCAGATCTTCCTGTCCACCACGTCGAGCATGCCCGAGTAGCTAGTCATGCCCATGGGCTCGGTGACGCCCCACGGGTTGCGCAGCACGATGTACTGCTGGGTCCCGGGCGAGGAGATCCAGCCCAGGACCGAGTACGCGTGGTTGGCCACGAGGTTGGAGCCTCGGTAATGGTCGCCCGAGGCGTGCGTGTAGGCGCACATGGGGTGGATGGTCTTGAAACTGACCGAGTTGGCGCGCACGAGACCTACGAGGTCCTGCCCGGAGCGCGAGCTGGTGAAGAAGTAGTGCGGCGTGCGGTCGTTGATCTGGGCCATGGCCTTGATGGGGTCGCCGCCGGCCGCCGCGGCGGACGTCTGCGTGATGTCCGGGTGCTCACCGGAGCCCTTGGTCAGCCACTTGGCAAAGGCCTTCTCATACATGGCGGGCCAGACGGCGCCCAGGCTGTTGCTGGAGCGGCAGTAGACGGGCCAGTTGGTCACGTTGTTGACGGGGATGTCGTAGTCGACGTCGATCTCGGCCGTGTGGGCGTCGTTCTCGCCGCCCTTGCTGTAGAGCTTGATGCGGAGGCCGCGCCTCTTCTCCTTCTCCTTCTCCTTATGGGTAGAGTCGAGGATGAACGACTCGTCGCGGCAGATTCTGTATGGATCAGACCATGCGACGGAGTGGAGGGCTGCGATGAGCCAGCTGTTGGCGATGGCGCCCTGCACGGGGTCGTTGAACTGGGCCATCTGGACCATCTCCTGGTCCATTTCTTGCTGGGCCATTTGGGTAGATCCAAGGGGACCCACGGTGCTTGCCCTGTTCATCATGCCCATGCCCATGCCAAGGTTGATGGCTAGGTTCTCTAGTCGCTTGCGCTGGATTCTGAGGCTTAGCTCGTTGGTGGTTCCCCAGACACAGTTGGGGGCTGTCCACTGGCCTCTGTGCTTCCTGAAGGGAGTGATGGTCTCCATCAGGGAATTGGTCAGGGCGTGGTTGGACAGGTTCTTGCCCAGGGTCTTCTGGTGCAGAACGAGGTTCAGCTGGCCGCCCTGTAAGAAGGCCTTTTCGACCTTGAGGTCAAGCGGGTTCTTGAGTCCGACATGCTCAAGGTCAGACAGCTTGCTGATGCGAGACAAGTCAGGAGTGATGAAGTCGTCCTCGTTGAGAACTTTCATGTCCTCGCTCCTGATACGCTCAGCCTCCTTGCCCTTGGAGTTGAGCTTCAGGCCGGGGTAGAGCACAGAGTCATGCTTCATGTCAAAGAGCTGCGAGTACTGGGTCTGGAGGACTTCACTGATGATGTTTGCTACGACTGGGGAGGTCTTGTCGATTGGCCGACCAAGGATGACCTCGGTGAGGGCATAAGGGTTGACCGCGCCAATGTTGACCACCTTGGGAGGGTGATCAGGCTTGGTCTGGTCGGAAGATCCCAGGAATTGCATCATGGCTGTTGCTTTTTCACAGATGATAAAGCTTGGGTGTGATAAGAGAAGTTTGGAAGATGAGACAAGTTTGAAGTGTCTCGATCAAGCTGATGGCAATGAGTATAATAATTTAATCGAAGAGGAGCGCAGGCCAATTCTTATTATAGATTTTCTGAACCTAGTTTGAGGTATTAGGACTGGAAGATGGTTTCTCACGATCACATGGAAACAGGACAAACTCCACGGATTCTCGCTTGTGGCACTGGAGATGCCACTCGAGACCAGTCTATTCTGCATCTGGAGAGGCTGGTAAGCCTTCGCAAGCCGCTGCTCACCCCTCTGTCTGTCGTTAGAGTTTATGTAGATTGCAACACGTTGTGTCTTCTGCAGCAACCTTGAACCCAGAAGTGCAACTAATTGGCAGCGTCGATGCTATGTAACCATCCCTCCCCTAGTATTGGAAGTACTTACACCTTCTATCCGCGTGCCAACACCCATGTAGGACACAATGTTAGGAGTTGACTTGTGTTGACATCAAGGCCAAGTCATCAAATTGTGGACTGACACCGGGTAATGTGTATGCACCAATCAACATGTAATGTCATGTTGCTCGGCCTAGTTGGTCCAGCCCTCAGGTACGAGCAACTGGGCAATAAGGTTCGGTTATGGCGTTGATGTGTTGCATTGGTAACCCCTCATTGACACCTCATGTTGTTACCCATCAAACTTGTTAGACTCTCAGAAGTTTCTTGCCATTGACAAATAGGATCGAAGCGGGGAAATTCCAGGCGATGTCCCCGGACTAAGAATGGAGTGCGGACGCGGTCCCTCTGGCTCGGTCTGGGGAATGATCGACTCTAGCTCAAGCAACTTCAAACTCAACCATTAGCGAATCCCCACAAAGCTCATATAGGGTGACAATTCTGTAACACCAATGTCATGGTTGGATTGTTGGGTGAGGAGGATCAATGCAAACTTCGCCCGGACCATCCGCCATCATACCTCGACCGGAGCAATTCTTCTAAGTGTGGCAAAATAATGGAGTGGATGATATCTTTTCCATGCTGGACAGGCCTTTGAGAGCTTCAAGAATGCTCCGAGAGGACGACGATTGCAACTCTGGTTATGCCACATAGGCCACTAAATTACTCCTGATATTTCCTTCACGAACCATTGTGTTGCATTTTCGTAATGTCACATGAAGAGTGTTGCCGGTTTGCGAAGGCCCTGCTAAAAATCATTCGAACATCTGATTGTTGTGAAATTATGATATCATTCGTGCTCACTCCTCTTACTGACTTATTTTTGGATGCGGAGAAGGTTGTTCGTTGCAGTGCATATAAATCATTACGCCATTGTCGTTTAACGGATCCGATAGTAGCTAATGAAGATGAATACGAGCTCCAGAAAAGGCCTCATTATTGGGAAAAAGGTCCGTCCATGCCGATGAATTTTCGGTCACTCTGACGACGGCTGGGCCGTATACGAGCAACATGTGGAATGTGCCAACATACCTTCGTCATAACGGCCCATCCTGGGTTGCAATACTGAGGGACTTCTATCAGCCATTGACGAAGACATGTCGCCGAACGTGATGAGGACGCAATCAGTCTTCTCCGCCGTAGCATTCGTAATCAAGGGGTGAGACAGGGCGGGAATTCCGAGTAGTTGCCGGATGGCCCGGAGACGGGCCAGGAAGGGAACTAAGTTCACACCTTCACGATAGAGTTACCATGTAAGCCACAACTGGCCGCAAACTCCCCATCTGAAACATAATTGTTCCCTCGCTTGTTCTGGTGCCTGGTGTAGACTTGACCAACCGGAGGTTTTCGTTGCACCCACGTGACAGTAAGAAGTTTCTGTGTTTTGAGAAGAGAAGAAGATCTAGACAAGTTTGATGGCAAGCGATAAACCCCTCAGGTCTGGGTTATTTGAAGAAACTTTCTTAATTGGGGAAAGCATAGATATAGCTTCGAATATCTGATGTTCCCGCATCAGAGCTTGCGGTTGTTGTGCCTTCAATTCTGCCCTCAATGCTCAACCTTGGTAGGATGTCTGTTTGCGGATGATAGCAAGTCTACCAGGAATTCGTTTTCGTAGCCGCTGGCCATCTCGAGAGGCGGTTTCATACACGGTGTAAGAAAGTGGTGCGACACCGTGTTCATCTGTAAGAGGTACGGGAAGACCATCCATTGTTGGATGGACAGCTCTCGAAAATTTTCAAGAATACTGTCGTCTGGAGGCCCGTATAGCGCAACTAGGTCACTGGATATCCTTAAAATGCCTCTTCGCACGGCGAGTAATCCTGCGAAGTAGTGAGCCAAAGCAACGGACGCAAATTCATACCTGCGACCTGCAAAAAAGGTCAAGTCAGGCATCTCAATTATTGAACCATGGACCAGACCCCTGTTTAGAACTCTGATGGTGACGGCTTCCAGGACTTTCCCGTGATGGAAAAGATCCTGGACCAAGGTCTCGTTGAGGCCCTTCATCGTGGCAGGGCTGCCCAAGATCTGCCCGATATCCCCAATCCAAGGAATCATCTTGCCCGCAGCTTCTTTGATGGAAGAGAATTCACCAGAAAAGCAAGAAAACTCTTCAGCAACTGGAGGCTCGCACTGAAACTTCTCAATAACCTCAAGCCAGCCTGGATCTAAGGGGACATCGTTGTCGGGCGGATCGGCCACTGCTGGCAGCGCCTGCGATATTTTGTCAATAACATGAAAGTCGAATGAGAGAGATAGATTGTTTCTCACCTTTAGCCATTGGTTTTCGTAGGTGATAGCAACATCGAGGTCATCCCCAATCGTTGGACCTCCTCTTGCTTGAATGACGTAACATATTGCACGTCTATGAGCCAAGGCGCTTTGTGGTTGGCCAAATAAGGAACTGGCACGTTCTAAAAGAGCAATTGCAGAAAGAGTCTCGACATCGTATGCCTTGCCCCCATTGATTGCAAGCTGCAAGCTTCGGATTGCCTTGTTGTAATGGCTCGTCAGAAGAAGCTTCGAGACTGGCTCTCGACGCCGATATCCATTCCAAGCATAACAGAAAAGGCTTGTGCAATCGCGCAAGCAAGCGCTGCGCGATAGCCTCTGCGGCAGGAAAGGGAGATAGCTCATTTGTACACGCACGCCGGCTTCAGAACCTCGTTCTAGGAGACCTACAAGCCTGGCAGACACCCGGTCAGCGGAAGTGGTGAGTCTGGCGCGAGGTACCTCGGGACAGGGCACCTCTAGACGAAAGACGCCGTATGAGGCAAACCCGTCATTGAATGGCCTCAGCGGATGATGATTGACAAGGATGGCGGCCTCTGTCTCAGAGCTTGGGGGGATGGGAGCAGTTTGGGATTTGCAGTTGATGTCGGACTGCAAGCGATGATCGCTGCTTTGGTCGACGAACTTGGTCAATGGCGAGGGTCCAGAACATATTCGATTCGTGCGGTTGCAATGGCCACATCTCGGCCAATTTTGGTCACACTGTTGAATCATCGTCAGTTGGTCGTTGCCTAGGTAGCGATGCATCAATAACTCCTGATTTACGTACCTTGATTTTCCTTGCGCGGCAGTTCTGGCATCTTTGCGATCGGCGGACTCCTGTCATGGCAAGATTCCAAGTTTTGTCGATGGGCGAATTGGTGTTTGGGAAAGTGAATTGTTGATGGAGGGAAGGAGCGTCCCGTCAATGTTCATTGGGTTACGCGCGCTAGCAGTTGGCCTGATGAGTGGGGCTGCCAGCTGGAACACAATTGACCACGCCTTGCTACCCTATAAGTACAAAAAGACCTTCGCAGCTGTTCTTACCTTGAATCTGATAGTCTTACTGTACCTAGGTAGGTATTATTACGAAGGATGAGACTTGAATAAGGTCAATTAAAAGAGTTAGTATTCCCGTTCGTTACGAGCTACTATAATCAAACGTCACTTGATTTGAGATTTAAAAGCGACTCGATTCGCCAACATATTGATTGAGTGGGAAATTCTATCTATGGCTACCTTACCTACCTATGGTAGGTATCTATAACCGGCCGGAGCTTGCTGAAAATATTATAGCAACCATCTATTCCGCGGGTCCCTGCTCTGCTATGTTTCTGAAGAACTGAGCAAATTCCTGTGCTGCATCTTCGCCCCCAAACATTTGGCCGAGCAACTCGTCTGTTTCTTTACCCAACTTCTTTGCCCGTTCTACCAAACCTGTTTCATAATCTTGAAGCAGGGGATCAAAGGTCTGATGGAACAAGTTGACATCCTTCCCGGACGTTTCATACGACTTTTGAATGGCTTTGAAGAGCATGAGAGCGTCAAACATGGCAGCATTGACGCCTTCGCCGTTCGGAAGCATGACATGGGCAGCATCCCCCAAGAGGGTCACTCCAGATGCGTGTTCCCAAGAGGTACCGTGAGGCAAGGCGTACAGCGCGCGGATATCGAGATTCTCCCCGCTCTTGGCCTCTTCGTCACAGGCAGTTTCTACCAGCTCTTTCGACAAGCTCGTAAAGGTCCCTAGAAGCGCGTCATCGCTAAAGAGCTTCTCCTTTGCAACTGTAGCTGGCTTTCCAGCGACCCCGGATGAAGTGCCAAAGTTTTCATCGGGAATTGTGAGCCAGAGATATAGCCTAGATGAGTCGATCGGCCCTCGCTGAGACATGACGCCATGTTTCTTTCCAAGCGACGAGAAAGATCCTGTGCCGACAAGCTTGGCTAGGTGTGGATATTTCGATGTTATATTTTTTATTGTGAGCGTGATGATGTACATGTTGGTAAATTGCGGCCGTACATTCGTGAGAAGGCCCCGGACCTTTGACCAAGCTCCATCAGCACCAATCACAAGATCGAAGGCTTGTTTCCCATGGACGCCGAAGTCGAGCTCCGTTTCAACATGAGTCGGTGTCGTTCGTCTTGTCGCAGAGACGAGCTTGTGGCCCCATTTGATGTTGGCGGAGGGGATGTTTCGGGACAAGAGCTTAGAGAGGTTATTACGAGAGATTTCAGGACGTAATCCATCCCCGCCGCCGTGAGTGTAGAGAACACTCCCGCTCCTGTCTGCAACAATGAAGTCCTGGCTGCATTCGCCAGTGAGGGGCAGGAAATCCTCGTATAGGCCGCATTCTTTCAGAGCTGCCAGGCCCGATTCTTGATGAAGATCAAGCATGCCCGATAACTGTTCAAGCTCTTCATTGGTGGGCTCTGGGCGCAGCTCAAAGATGGTAAATGGAATGTTGTGTTGATGAAGCAGGACACCGAGGGTCAGCCCAGCAGGGCCACCACCAATAATTGCAATTCTTGGCGGAGAGTCCATAGCGAGGTATTATTGAACTTGGAGTGTTGTTTCTGGATGGAGCGCAGTTTGATCGTGATAATGTGGTGGTTTGCCCTTGGATCTCGAAGTTTTGTTGTGGCTGGTTGGTTATAGTATTCGAGTGTTAAAGTTTTCATACCATGTGGAAGAGCCTCTCTACTTATAGAAACGAGAATAAACATCTAGAAATCGCATTTCCGGGCACTTGATGGGTCCAGTCGGTTTCGGGGATCGTTGAGGCTCTTTTGCAACCGATCTCCGGATCATAGAACCGGCCGAAGTCTTCTCCACTCACTAGAAGCTGCACAGCTCGGGCATGGCTACAACCCACCAATCGGCGGCTACATTCATTGAATTTACTGTCTGGTTCTGCGCGACTGAACACTTGCCATAAACTCCGTGTTGGGCTCCCTCGGGGCCGATTGGCACCACCAATTAGGCTCCTCTCAAGCCCCGAAGCACTGGTGATTATGCCGAGTGCTTGCTACGTGTTCACAGTTTATTCGGGTGTACCAAATCGAAGTGACCTTGCAATCCTACTCTACGGGACCGTCTTTGCACTGTTTGGTAAATAAATATGCGCGTCGCAGCGACTCTTTGGGGGGTGTCGGTGGAGATATCGCCTCACACCATTGGATCTCACATTACTTCAATAGCTTTTTATTCGCTGATTCCTCCTCCACGACGAGCCTTTGCTCAATTGAGACGGGAGCGAGAGGCTTGTTCGGTGTCAGCTGGCGTAGCTTTGCACATCAGATCAGCCCATATAGCTTGGCGGTTTGCGAGGCAGATCGGCCATAAGCTGCTTGGATGCTACACACCTTGCACGCTCACTGGGGGAAATTTGCCAAAGATACAGAACGTAACAACTGCGATCCCGTAAGGGTGGAGAATGCTTTTATCATCTTCTTGTCTCCTGCAAGCTGGTAGCTAGAAGATTCCAACGAAGTACGCGCCATGTTTTCGTAATTTACTAGGGAAAACGCTACGACTCAAGCTGAATAAAAACCATGACTACTATTAGCCTGTCTTTGTGGTTGACCCCTTTCTATTGTCACTCAGCAACATAAGATGATACCGCAAAATTAGATATATCGTTGGAGGCAACACAGCAATCATCACGAACTGCATAATACCCCGCTTTGTCTTGCTTGCTGCATGCAACTGAGCGGATGTAGGTAGGTGAGCATGACAATAGCAAATGATTTTTAGGTTCCGGCGGAGAGGCATATTTTGCAAGCGACACAACCCCAAGTCATCCATGATTAAAACAACATTTCAAAAGCCCCCCCCTCTTCACCAAGTTCAAACCATCTTGGGTAGGCCTTTTATGATCTGCCGTTCGACATGGCGCATCAATACCAAAGAAAGTTACGCGTCGTTGTCGACGAAATCAACGCATATCAATACGAAAGGACTTTAAGCGTCGTTGACGACGAAATCAGACTGCTTCAGATCCAACCATCCACGGATATGGTCTCAGAAATCAAATGTCAGCTAGTAACGACATCTCTAGGAAAAGCAGGAAGCTACATTGCCCTGTCTTATTGTTGGGGTGACCCTGAGACCAAGGGGAAGATCATTGTTTCCAAAAGGCCTATGATGGTCACGAAAAATCTCATCAGCGCGCTGCAAGATCTGCGTGGCCGCGGGTATCTCCGCATCTGGGCTGATGCAGTCTGCATCAACCAACACAATCCGGAAGAAAAAAGCCAGCAGATTCTAAGAATGGCAGGGATATACCGCTCGGCTTGGAAAGTGGTGGCGTTTTTGCACGGCGCGAGGTTTGCTGAGGCGAAACTGGCGGCAGCGCTCATCATACGGATGTATAATGAGGAGAAAGCGGCGAGAAAGGCAATGGAGGAATATAAAAGAAAAAGAAAGATGGAAAAGGACCTAGGACGGTTCAAAGATGAAGGGGAATGGTCCAAGGAGGGAACATGGTCACTACTGTTCAAATGCCATCAGCCGCGCGAACGCCATCAGCCGAGCGAACTGCGACGCCCGGTACGTCTGCCTGTTCAGATCGACGATCGTGAGCACTACGTTTTGTACAAACTACTAAATAACCCTTATTGGTGTCGCTCCTGGATAATACAGGAAATCTCTGCCAATACTCAACTGGAAATAATCTGGGGTCACCATCGTTTCAGGCTGAACAACTTGATTCACGTTGGGCGTCTGGCATCCGAGTCCAAAGGTATTCAAATACAAAATTATGGACAGCTGGCTCATATCCAGGACCTCGAGAGGATTCGGACTGCCCAGTTAACGATGCAACCACATTCCATTTTCCAGGTTCTGCCATTGACACGCAACACAAAAGCGTCAGAGCCTCGCGACAGAATATACGCTATTCTCGGCGTGACATCGAATGGCAATATCCTTGTTCCGTTTCCCAACTATTCACTGCCAGATTCTGCCGTGAATAGAGACATAACGTCACGGATGATCCAAAGAACAGGGCGGCTAGATATTGTGATTTTCAAGCACGGTGAAGTGGGACCATGGTGGCACGATTGGTTCAGCCCGGAATCGTTCTCTCATCGGCGAATGCAATGTTGTATCAATCCTCCAATAAAGAGTGAAGACTCTAGCGAATATGAAGACTATTACGATGCTTGCAACAAGAGGCCCGCACACTTTCAATTTCGGAACCACTCGCTCTTCGTTGAAGGCTTCGTCGTGGATGATATCATGCAGTGTTCCCCCACCCTACCCGAAGCTCTGCAGGGAGGAGTGAAGATGGAGTCTTGGAAGTACATAAAAGGGCAGAATCGCCGGATCGATATATCATGGAGGAAGATGAAAAAACAAGCGCGGATTCTCGCTTGGCTCCTGTACGGTGTCGACTTACAAGACGACTTTTCGGCCTCTTATCAAGTACGCGAGGCAGATTTGGAAAAATTGCTATACAGCCTCCGGAAAAGCCGAAAAATTGAGACTCATTCAAGACTTGCTAGGGAGTTGATCCAGTGGCTTTATTGTTGTTGCGTAGAATCTTTCGTCATCAAAGGCTACCCTCTCACATCCTGGCTTACTGGGGAAGAAGCGAAACCTAATGTGAAGCTCGACGCATTAACACGTTTTCACACCAATCTGCGCTGGCAGATGCGCCTAGGAAGTACACACCAAGGACGTCTGGGATGGTTCAATAGGAATGCCCTTCCTGGGGACAAAATTGCGGTTATATCAGGTTGTCGCTTCCCGGCTGTGCTTCGAAAGTGCGGTCAGAATCGCTACTGTGTGGTTGGTGAGGCCATTGTGCAAGGACTAATGTTCGGCGAAGCCATGCAAGAAGTGCAAACAATGGAGCTGGTGGATCTGCATCAGAAGAAGTAGGGAAGAAGTGTGCTTTTGACTGCTCACAAATAAGGCCCGCTGTCTATCAATCGATCGAAATACCGTTGTCGGACCGGAGCAAACGCAGCTGGCAATTCACGTCCACGCGATCTAGTTGGCGTCACGTCAAGTTTAACATTGATTTGGAAATTCTTAAGAATGGTTCCCCTGTTGGTTTGCGATACATATATTGGAAGACTTTATGCTTGGTCAGGGCTGCCTTTCTTATCGAGAGGCTTGAGACAGTTCTCTATCTCCCATTTTTTTTGCAATATTCTTATCCAAAGGGCTACAAAGTTGAATTTATTGATGACAAATACCTAGTTTCGAGATTGCAGAATGCAATATAGTTATACAGGTACAACCAAATCGGGTTGCCTTAGTAAAAGAAGTACTAACGCTTGTTGTTGTCCCACCAATATGCACTCATACTGACTGACGATGGGTACTGAAAAGTTATTCCCTATTAGGCTAAGCCATGAATCCATGATTCAGGTGACGTCGCCAGCCCAGGCGTGTATATAAATATACCTTGATCTCCTCCCCCATCACAATCACTGACCTGAACAACTCAAACACCACGTCTTACTCTATCACCTTCACCCAGGCTATTCACACACCATTCACTCAACATGAGTAAATTCACTACGGTCTCCAATGGCGAATTAGTGACCAACAATGGGGTACATTCTATGCCCTTCCCAATTCTTGCCGCTCAGTGTGACTGACAGCTTCAATTTAGATCCCGCCCCCAGTGAATTGGACCAATTCGTATGAGGATATGGGAGGGGACATGTTTTGGGGGGATGGTGAACAACTGGAAGACGAAGTCCGTGGACGTGGCATTGAGGGGGATATCAGGCCGCACTACGGTATGGCCCCCTACACGGGAGAGGCACTGTACCTCTTCGAGGTTGGTAGCGGCCAGTTCTTCTTCTTCAACGCTATTGATGGGTCCTTGTTGCGGATCGGGGGCCATAGCGATCTCAAGAGCATTGTGGACATCCTTGATGATCCCGACCAAGGCTTACCCGCGCTTGATATTGAGGAGGTTTAGCTCCACACTTGAGGAGTACATTTAGACCATATTTCATCATCATACGAATAGAACAATCACACAGTCTACGACTTATTATGCATCGTGACTAAATAAGAAAGCAGCGAAGACGCTACAATAAGTTTGTTTCAATCTTTTACCAGTTTGGACAGTCAGATATCGTGTGCCAAGCGGCCTCCAAGCAGTCTAGACAGTCAACTGGAGACATGCTAATCTCGCTTAGTCCAATGCAAGATCATGTCAACCAACAGCACGGCATCTTCTCAACGACAGGCTCACATCAATTCTCCCTCGCGTCCTCATCATGGAGCTTTGACCTCCGATTTCAGCTGAAAGAGCGTTTTAGGGCAAGATCTACCGCCAATCCTTGGTTGTCAGTCATAAAAGCGGGATACTGGAGATCAGGGAGCGGGATTCTAAGACACTAAGATCCAAGTTGGGAAATATCGTTGGCTATCCTAGGCATGTTGACAGCTGAATTTGTACTTGCAGATCATTAAGATGGAAGCGGCAACGCCTGCATATACCAACTATGTCACCGCGCAGGGGCTGGGAAAACCAACCTGGCAAGGTTGGTGTCGCTATGCTGTTCCTGGCTTGCTGCATGCCCACAGCTAAACGTACCCAATCTGTAGCATCGGTTGAGGGCTAACGGAAACCCTCGGCAATGGCTTCATGCCTGAGGTAGCACTTCGTTTAGTTAACTTTACACATTACTTGGTGTAGCTTCCGATACCTTCATCATGTAGTTCAACTTGCAAAGCATAGAGGTGTTTCTGTAGGTGCTATTAAAGTAAGATTGTAAAATTCCAACGGCCCTGCTCTAGTCTCACAACAAAAGTTTCGACTACCTACTACTCGTGGCTTGATGTGAGGTGCAAGACTCAGACTGTGCCTATAGGGCATGGGCCTGCAAGATTCAGTCTGTCAGGCTCTATTAATTAGGTGGTGAGGATAGCTTTTTGCTTGACCTACGACAGCCTCTGTATGTGTACAATTTCTAGTTGTCTGTGAGACTGACCTTAGCAGATGTGTATAACTTTATTGCAGGATTGGATGTCAAGCCACAAGTGTTAGGTGGCTAATAAAAAAGATCTGTGGTTGGTGTAGAGCGGACCCTAAGTCAAATTTAGTACATCTAAATACAACGCTCTAGGCGGATAATGGCTTGAGATCAAGGATGCCGATGCTAGGGGGCCATGGGGGTTGATTACGTGCGGCAGCTCACTAAGTATATACGTGGGATTCATTTTAAAAGTTGTTTTGAGAGATATGGATACCATCAGATTCGGTGAGGCGCAGCTGAGATACCTGAGATAACCACCTCTTGTTTTGGTCGTGCTGGAGAGATGCAACTACGTTATCATTGCCACGGCACTTTGGGTGGATATGTTGCGTGCAAGTAGAGTGTTGAGGGTCCATCCAGGGCAAACCGCCAATCAGGAATTGGTTGCCGAAAAGGGAAACCAATTCCTGATTGGCCCTTTCTCTTAGCTTTGCCCGAATTGGCGAGACGTTAGGTAGTTAATGAAGCATGCGGTGATGAGCGAATCCAAGTGACTCCGAGCAAACCGGAATTATGAAATGAGAGCGAAAATCAAACCATCCTGGCCCTGTGTTCTATAACTATATAAAGACCTGTGCTGTCGAAATGTGGCATTCTTCTCTTCTTCTGACCAAGCTCAGACAGACTTATCTTCTTCTCAATATACCTCCCTCCTACACAACCGCAATAATTCTTTTTCTCTAGATTTAACCTAACGAAAACAAATCAGAGATTCGATCATCATGGGCTTACTCAATACCTTTCGTCACCAATACACCAGCCTCCCCATAACTCTCACCCAAGAACAATGCTCCGGCAAGACCTACATTGTCACAGGGGCGAACATAGGCATCGGCTTGGAATGCGCCAAGCACCTGGTGCGCCTCCAGTCGAAGCGCGTCATCCTCGCAGTGAGGTCCGAGTCAAGAGGCAAAACCGCTCTCGCCGAGCTCGAATCTGAGACGGGTCGGCCTGGTGTCGCTGAGGTCTGGATGCTCGACCTGTCTTCTTTCGGTTCAATCAAGGCATTTGTCAATCGTGTTGAGGCACAGCTCGACCGGGTAGATGGCCTGATCTCAAACGCGGCAGCTGCAAGTGCTGAATGGACTCTCAACGAGGGTATCGAGAGCACGGTGGCAGTCAATGTGGTGGGGACCATGTTGCTCTCGGTCTTGATGCTGCCATACCTCAAAAGCTTTGCTCAAAGGTCGGGCACAAAACCGGTCATGAATATTGTTACGAGTGATCTCGGCTTCGTTAGGCAAGAAGACCTGCGGAAAATGGATCAGAAAAACATCTTCAGCGATATTAGTGACAGCCGAAAATGGACGATTGATGGGACGAATCGGTAAGTTTTGAAATATTCCTTTCGAGTTTGGTCGATGATTCTCGGTATGAACGTCATCTCTGGGTTTCTAATATCAACTTCATAGTTATGCATTCTCAAAGCTGTTGCAGATTTATGCTATCCGCCAATTCGCCACGCTTGCCCCTGTTTCAAAGACAGGCGTGATTATCAACTATCTCAGCCCGGGGCTCTGCAATACAGGCCTTACCCGATACTATGATGACGGCGTAAAGGTAATGGTTGCTGTCCTCAGAGGGGTGATGGGTAGAAGCGCAGAATGGGGGTCCCGCAATTTGTTGTATGCCGTCTCTCTTGGGGAGGAGAGTCATGGGAAGTATATCTCGTATTGTGAGATTGTCGAGTAAGGCACCTAGCTGAAAAGGAATTTCCCGAGAACAATGCTCGTATGCTAACATCCAAACAGGAAAGAACTGCCATCGTTTATAACTGATGCTAGTGGTCGTGAATTAGGCGAGAAGATTTGGGATCAGCTTGTGGTGGAGCTGGAACGTGCGCAGCCCGGCTGTGTTAAGAAGGCTCTCTATGAGAACTGAGGAGTGGGCGGGAGATAGGCGCCAAAGCTCTGTTGATGCAGATGGTTTCGATTATCTTAGTTTGTCCTTTGTGATCCCTGGATGTTGGGATGTATATTCGAATTAATAGCACGTGCTGTTGTGTAAAGACGTGGCCCCAAAACAATCGCGCCAAATCTGAGAAGCTGATTCATCGTGGAGAAAGTCAACCCAAGGGTAGTAGTTGAGCAACGCACGGCCAAATTTCCAGTCTGTTGTGCCGAATACCGACATGACTTCCAAAAGTCGTGGCCTAAGCCAGGTAACGGAGATAGACTTGTCAAGCACATGCATACCGGCAACAATGAGTAGCCAAGCGTGAGTTGCCGGGTCGACGTTATTTATGAAGTCAGGATGATCCAAAGCTTCCATAAGACTGCTTTTGAGAACAGGGTAAGGTATCTGTCGTTGACGGCTGAGTTGGGTTACAAAAGTGAGCATGAAAGCGAGAAGGCCACGGTGGACTGCTGTTGTGACAGCACCGAAAAGTTGACACCCATCAACGGAATCAATGTCGAGCAAGCGATAAGTGAGGTGTGTGACAATGTCTTGAAAAGCGGTTGGATACAGTCTGCTGGCCGGAACGGTTGAATTCAAGATGCGCGTCACCTTGGTTATGTCTTGAGTAATCATGAAAACTCTCAGATCCCCGTGTGCGACGGCGTTGGCCAAAGGCGACGGGGACTCGAAGGCAGGGTCGCAATAATTCGGAAGAAGACTGTCAAGCCTTTTTGTTGTCGCGCTTAGCTGAGTCTGGCAGCCTAGTTGGAGGGCTAGTTCTATGTCGAGTCTTTTGGGTAGGCGTTAGTGGCAGCCTGGGAACGAACTATGAGGAGGGAGGTTGATACATACCGGTGGGCCTTTTCTGTGAGAAACGGATTTTCTTTAAGTTGGTCAAGACCGCCCCGTAGATTGATCATTCGACACAGGCCGTCGAAATGAACCTTCGTCTGTGATGGAAGCGTTCGGATGGACGAAACAAGGCAGAGCAAAATGACGGTACAAATGGCCAAATCTGAGAGGGCGTGGACTCCCGATAGCTTGACGTTGATGAGTTGCAACCCTCTCGTTAGATGTTGGGTAAACTCGGCCGAGTCCTGTTCTCGTTGGACTATAAAACCAATACATGCTTCAGACAGAGCGACAAGGCAATGGTAGTCTGTGCGAAAGCGATGAGAAGAAGTCCCTGCATCTGTGCAATAAATGGACATACTCACATGCCTCATCAACGAACATGTACCTGATCCAGATATCTTTTACAATGTCGTATGGTTCTAGGCACAGCTCCGGCGGATATATCGAGTCGGCAACATAACACATGACTGATATTATGCGGTTGGTTAGCGACGTTGGATCTTCTGCGAAAGAATGGGCACAAACAGTCATGGATAAACCTCCTTGATTGACGCGATACTGAGCATGGCATCTTGACGCCTGACAACTCATTTCCAAGCTGGACGAGGAGCTTAGGAGAGGATCTGGCTTGGAAGAAGTCGATTTCGTGGCTTATGGCGGGTTCTTGGGTGCGGTTCACATCCTTGGGTTTCGAGGTAGTAGCTACAACCGCGCTGGTAGCAGCCAGATGTCGTCGTGGAGTGCGCACCTTACCCACATTCTTGCCTTTCATAACATGGCTGCGAATGCTTCGCCGGGCCTTTTTGTCGATGGCTGAGTGGTCAACAAATTGAAAGGATGCTGGGACTGCCGGCATGGTGCAGTGCTGATAAGTATATCTTGGTTTATTTGTGAGGTGAGACGAAGAGGATGAGCCAGTCGTTCCGGTCTTTCGGTGAGACGAGGCAGTTGGTGATTACTTAATCATTCCTGCTGTAGACGCCAAACTGTTTTACCTACCCTAGAGCATGAGATCAGAGACTCATCAGCAGCTTTTTCATGGCTACCGACATAGAAATAAAATGCACTGTAGCCTTACCCGAAAAGAAAAAAAAGGCTTGTTTTATACGTATACCGTCTGAATTTATTTGACCCTCACAGCAGCCTTCGAACATAGTCCCCGGCGGGAGGCAGAGTCACCTCAAAGCCAGACCCAGACAAATAGCATCCACTTTCAACATCACGACGAGATTCCGGGATTTGAGATCTTGATCACTATCAGGTATCGGCAACATCTGTTTCAAAGTATATCTAAATGGGGTTTGGGTCGGTGATATGACAAAAAAGTGAGCTCTTAATACCTTTAGGAGTAGTAGCTGAGACCTAGCCTTCTAATGTGATTATTCTAGCACTGAGAGCTCACAGCTAAAACTTCAGAACGACCCTCCTCAATAGATTTGCCCCGAGCAACAGCCTGCACGAATGAACGTTGACCTGGGACAGCAACCATGGTTTCGAAGCCAGCCTTTTCTGCCTCGCTAGCCGACTGGAGATTGTCCGGGGAGTCTCCAGCCAGTACACTCCAGGTCTGATGCTCAGTGGCACCGTTCCAGCTCATATAAACCTGGGTCTGATTGTCGGCGTGGCAAGCGAAGACATCAGGAGGTGCTGAAGGGGTGCCCACCCAGGGGAAGCGGAACGCGCGGTACATCTGGACTTCATACGGCTCTCCAAACTTGACTCTCATGACAACGTTGCCGTCGCTGTCATATTCCTTCATCTTTGGCGAGAAGCCGTATCCCACAAAGACATTCTTGTTGGGTAGAACCTGCATGTTGGCCTGGGAGCGAGCGATGACGCCATCCTCTGGGTCCTCAAACTTCTGTACCAGGGTCGCGACCTTTGTTTTCTCATTGACTGAGAGGTACATCCCGGTGGTGTTGGTCAGGCCGTTGTGCTCGTTGTTGACACTGGACCAAGCATTATCTAGCAGGCTGATGAGATATGTGCCGTCCTCCTCGCTATGGATGCGGGCGTCATGCTGGTAGGCAAATGCGAGTCCATTGGCAAGCTCGAAATCACCTCCGCTTTGTCCCTATCAATTGAAGTTAGCTGGGCGTCCCCTCGAAAGGGAATATTAAATTGAACGGTAGCTTACATCGAGCTGCCATTGCACTGCGCCGTCTGTGCCGATTTTGAAAATGGAGCAATAAAATCTTGAGGACACCAGGTAAGAGCCGTCCTTGAACTTTTCAACCGAGTTGATGTGGAAGGGTCCCCAAGGATAAGAGCTGTTCTGGCCCAAATCCTCTAGGGGATAGTACTTGAGGGCATCCGTGTAAAGGATCTCATCCTCGTGATCGGTTGCTCTCCACTCAAAAACAACCTCATTGGTCTCGACATCAATTTCAAAGAAAACCCCGTCCAGTACATAACCATCTTTGAGGCCACCGACTGAGCTCAAATCTGTCCGAGTGTTGTTGTACGCAGTGACGAGCATCGTGCCCTCGGATGTCATCTGGGACTCGTGCATGTCAATGTAAGACAGCCAGTCGTCATTGGTCTCGACAAAACCCAAGACAGTTATGCCCTCCTCGACAGTGACGTTGGTAATACTCTCGTAGTTCTTGTCTCGTACCTGGACGATGCCGTATCCCATACCCCATGGCTCACCGTATGTTATGCCGTGGAAATAGGTCAATACTTCCTGGTCCTTGTACGGTTGGGGTTTGAAGTTTGTGTAGGCCCCCATCGCGCTTGAGTAGACCAACTCTCCATCATCCGTCATGATGAGTGTAGAATAATTATGGGCGGTCGATCCTGTTTGAGTGAAGAAGAGGTAGCCCTCAGCGGTGGTGCCGGTCTTGGTAATTTCTAGGACGGGGGGCTGAAGGTCTGGCCTTGACTTGAAAACTTGATATGGCCAGGATTCCGAAGTCTCATCGGCAGCAACTGAGGCGAGCAGCCCCAGCCCAGCGACTGCACATGCTGTAAGGATTGGGGGAGCCATGTTTGGGCTAAGAAACTGATGAAGTGTAGCAGCGAAAACGAGGAAGGATGGAGGATAAGGATTCTCCTTGGAAATTCATGCCTTTTGGCTGTCGATCAACTCTATATAACACAGTCATTACGGATGTCGGCGGCTAGCTGTTTGATGCAGTGAAGATCGACACCCTCCGGATCGGACCACAAATCAGACGGGATTGGACGTTCGCATTGTCGGTGTCGGGAGAAGGAGAAGGTGGTCGACTGCGAGTGAGCTTATCCCCACATATATTAAAATTTCAGCTGCATGAGTTATCAAAAGAATTGATCACCGTGAAGTAGAGAGGTAGATTCATGTTGCTCGGAGAGCCGTGAACCGATGTCTCGCGTTGTTGTACCGTCCGGCTGTCGGTTTGATAAGGGACATGTGCCGGCGCTACTACGTAAGAAAATCTCCGCAGAGGAGGACGGTGGAGAAGAATGCAATCTGATAAGATGATCTGATAAATAGCGATCCTCATTGAGAAAAAACATCCCCTGATCTGCCGCTGCCGCGATGCTAGAAGGGGCATTGGTCCGCGGGCCCATCAGACACTGAATTGGTACCCACGAGGAAGCGACTGCGCGATTTCTGAATGCATCTTCTTTGGGTAGTAGATCGACATAGAAGGATTCTTAAGTCGCCTGGGACCGGCTTCGATCAGTTCCCCTGGTCGATCAATTGGGTTTCGCGTGGTGTTTTAGTGATCATAGCATCCGAGGTGAGCTCATGAGCGAAAAAAACCAAGTTTTGAAGTCAAGGTTGAGATGAACCTTGCAGGCCCACACGGAAAAGTCCGTTGCCTGTCTTCAGACTGGCGATTAGGACCGAGGGGCCCCGTTGATTTTTTTTTTCAAGAATAAGTCGTGAATTCTATCGTGTTATCAGGTCTTATGCAAGCTTGGATCGATGTACATTGAAGTCTTGCTAGAGCTACCTAGCCGTGATGCACTTGAGTGATGCTCTACCGTAGACAAGCTACTAGCTCTATGAAATTCATCATAAGCACGCAACTTTTAAGTGAATAACTGCAGTTTGCAGAAGCCCCGAGTCAATCTGGGAAGCACTGGCCACAATCAATTTCAATTGACCTGCAAGGTTGCCATTTTGGCAAGAGAAGTGCAATGGGTTAGGATTTAAAACCAATCAATGGCTTTCCAAGAGCTTAAAATTCTTCAAAGGGTACCTACGTAATGGGAATTCTCTTTTTGACTAAGGCATGGCATGACCTCTTCAACTTTAATCCAGTCTTTTCATTTCACGTTGAATGATTTGGACTTGAATTGCGCCCAGGTAAGTAGTTCCACGGCTTGTAGCCGACCAGTCGCTGAGATTCATGTTTTGCTGCGACTCAGTTCTATCATCTTCTTTCGTTAGACAAAGTCAAGTATCATTCGGGATAGATTGTCTCTATATTACATACAACACAAAGAATCCCCTCAGGGTCAACAATAAAACTTTCAAATAAAAAAAAAAGATCTCAAATATACCTGAAAGTGAAGACAGCCGAGTAAACCTCAGATTGTAAACTTCCAGTTTCTATGAACCAAAGTGACAATAGAAAACAGGTATATTTTCAGACTACATGAAGGTATAATATCCATGGACACGGAGTCTTTGAGTGTACACTCTCAGGATCTTGTTTTCTTGATCCATGCGCATTGTTGTCGGCAGTTAAACAAGAGGATTCAGAAACGGTGTTTTCTTTGTTGGATATTGCTAGCGCACAAGAGCTCGGACTCATTGTATCTCGATCATATGGGAATCCCTTGTTGTGACATTTATTGTCGATTCAAACACAGGTTCGATACAGAATTCCAGATCAAAGTGTGGCTCAAAGATGGGCTGTACGAGCAATCGCATCTCCATTGTTAATCGGTTGGATGGACTATCGCGATGCTATGCTCTGCAATGGAAATAAATTCCAACATCCTTCCCGAGGAGACTGATGTCCAAACCAACCTTCTCAGCAAGCTTCTTCTCGGAATCGTTTTGCAAGACGCCCTCTTCACAGCCCCGGTGCACTCTGCCCAATCGATATTGTGGTCTCTAACAATCTTCACCAACTTGAACCCGCTACCAAAGTCGGACCTTCAAGACAGAAGCCAGATTCCAGGTTTCAAAGGAGAGAATTGGATACTTGTATCGACAACCCTTGATAGTTATCAGCATCAACATTCAAAATGTCTGACGATTTGAGCAAGTACGGGTCGGCGCTTAACTCAAGTATCGCAGACACGAATAGCAAGGTGCAGCAGATGGACGGAATCCTGTCCATCAGCAACCAGGCTAGCGACGCGAACCTGGCTTTACTATCTCGTGCCGGGTCTGGAACAAGGGAAAGGAGAGGCCTGACTCCGACTCCGGAGGGCCAGGCGGCGAAGTCGCAATACGAGACGAGCCGAGGGAACTCTTCAGACAACATTGGGCTGATGTGGATGAAGATTAATGATTTGCAAGAAGCGAGCAAGAAGGATGGAGGCAAGTAAAGAGATGTGGCCATTGTTTAGGGGTTGAGGACTGGAGCTCCTACATTCGGGACATGCAGTTGGACCTCATCATAATGTTGCTATGTCAACTTTCTTGCCTAATTGTGTTACTTCACCCATAGGACATGTGCGTTGTTCTCTAAGACCAACTACATTGTGCTGAGGTCATGTTGCACTTAAGGAGCCAGGAGTGAGCGCATAGGAAAAAAAAAAAGGGGAGATGGACATAGTAGAGAGTGGTAATACTGGTAGATCTAGGGAGGATGAGAGTTTTGTGAATCTAGAAATGAGTTTGGCTGAAGCCCGAAAGGTTGGGCTCGAGTCGGGTTAAATTTTAGGAGCTTGCTCTAGGGGTAACAGTCATGCTCTGCCTGTACTAGAATAACCAAAGGAAAATTATTTGGCCTTTATTTGTTTGATTCGGAATTCCACAGCCAGCCGGGAATGGTGATGAGATGACGTTCAATTGAGATGTCGGCATGCACATATCGATAAAACTGATACTGATGTTCTAAAAAGGCATACTGACGCCTAAATCGTCTAGTATCAGAGTGGAATCAAGACTTAGAGCATCATCATAAAGGAAATCATAATAAATATGAAGTCTAATTAGCATTATGGATTGACGTACACTCTATGCTTGGTAAATGTGCCGCATACAATAAGATAGTTACTAGCGGGACATTCGACATGAGGTGGCACTCCCCAGGTTGTAAGTCAAACCAGGAATGCAGCTTTGCAACAGTTATGTACGATTGTACCTCATTATTTCACCAGAGGCCGGCTTCCCTTTGGGAGGGTAAGCTTGAAGACCAACATCTGGTTATCAACATTATAGCCCGAGGGATCCGCGAAATGAAACTTTCCGAAGTTGGTGACACCTATTGTACGAGTTTAGCTGATATTCCGTCAACATGAAAAGATATTACGTACCGTTCTGGCTGATGAAGTCGTTGTCCGACGACGCAAAGAGGAAGTATTCGTCGTTGCTGTCAGCACCATCCCCACCATCCACAGGGACGAGAGCGAGACCTTCCCACTTCTCGTTCAGCAGAGAGCTGTCCTGAGCGCCTCCGTTATGCAGGCCGAATCGGTTGAGTTGGTCATTGTTGTTGAAGTCGATGAAGGGGCAGACGGTAGCTTGGGTAATGCCCGAGTTGAGAACACCGGCTAGATGACATGAGAATTAGCTTATCAACTACATTTACATTCGGGGTTGCATACCTGAGCTGGCGATAGAAGTATTAAAGCTGTCATGGGCGGTACCCTTGACGTTTGTGGCGGCAGAGATGTCGAAAATGTCAACATGGCGGTAGATCGACTTGGAACTGGACAGACCGTGTCCGTTGCCAGAGTCTCTGGGAAGGAAGAAGAATTGCGTGTCGGAAATGAAATGCAGCTCAGACTGGGCGGCAACAAGTTGCTTGCCAGTGGCGTCCTGGAACTTTGGCAGGGGAACGACGTATTCAGCCTTGTACACGAGATGCTGGGTGTGCTTGCAATCCTTGAGCCGGTACTGGAGCAGTCGACAGTGATCGCGCGTGCTGGAGCTGGATCCGCCCTCCTGGCGCGCTGCAGACTGAATGAGGACCCAGAGGCTCTTACCATCAGGGCTGACGGTCATTCCTTCAAAGCCCTGATTGTTCTGGCGGCCTTGAGTTGGGTTGGCGGGAGAAGGCGCTTTGGTCAGATCATAAATTGGGGGATTGTTCGAGGCGAAGCTGCTGTCGCGTTAGATTGTTTGATGTTTTGGATGTAGATTGGGGAAAGTAACTTACCTCACAACACCATTTCGAAGAGGGAGCAAAGCATCAGGTGGAGCAGTGGCAGAAATCATCTTGCCACTGCTATCGAACTTGTAAATGTAAGGACCATACTCGTCACTGATCCAGAAACCTCCGTCCTCGGCGAGAACCAACGCCTCGGCATCGAGTGTGGCACGCTTGCCGCCTGGGCCGGCACCACCAAACCCGTCACCTGGGTACGTGGCAGCTGGAACGATAGGGAAGCCGGCGTATTGAAGACCACCGGTTTGGTCAGCATCCAGGCCAGTCAATGGCTGGCCATCGGGGCTGGTGAGGAGGATCGAGTCCTTGTACTCAAAGGCAAGGTTTGGCGACGCAGGGTTGGCAACCGTTGCTCCCGATGCGGGTGTCAAGGTGACCTCAAACTTGTGGACTCGAGGCTGGAAATTTAGAGTACCGCCTGTATTATACCCTCTGTCTGGGAGAGCATAGAGTATTCCCTTGTAATTGGAGCCCTGCTTGGTCCAAGAGGCCATGGCGATCGAGGAGCCCATGCTGATGGTCTCGCCGTACTTATCCAGAGCATCGCTGGGCACGAATCCGTACCCGGCAAGCTCATTGTAAGTGTACGACTTTCCCTGGCATGTAGTCGAGAAAACTGAGTCCTGGGTGGTCGCAGGCGCGCCTACGACGGCTTGAGCCGCGATAACGAGAGCTGCCAGCGAGGAGCGGAAGACCGACATTGTGTGTGTGGAGTTTCAGGCGTATCTCGCAAGATGGTTCTTGCCTGTCCTCTGGTGGCCCTCTGCTATTATACTCGGGACGCACATCAGATAAAGTGACCTGCCCTTTGGTCTCGGAACGACGGGCTGTGGAGTGGTTGGGCCATGGTTAAATGAGCCCCCGCCCTTCTCTCGTCGATGGAGTGTGGGGAACAGTCTGTCGACGTCTCGCAGCTCCTCCTCTTGGCACGTGCAGGCCGGTCGCATCAGGGGTGAACGCGATTATCGACTTTCGTGGCTTGTTGTGAGAATTTGCTTACATCTAGACCGCTTTAAAGCCGCCCATCACGTTCCCATCGTCTAATCGAGTAGAGCCAACGACACTGCGAAAGCGACGGATCGCGATATTTCTACGACTATTGGGGATTCTGTCTGGCCTGACAATAGAGCTAGCGCTGCTATAGACTACCCGGCACCTCAGATCCGGGCTTCAACACCCTCAATGCAATGTCTAGATGGATGCAGGGTGGCCGGTAAGTGGGATGTGCTTCGGAATGTCTGGAATAATCCCCGTTTTTCTTCATAAGATTAGATTTTAGGTTGAGTTGGGGTGGCTTCTGCACAAAGTTAATCGCATCCTCAATGGCACCAACTTCACCTCATCCCCGGTGGCTACCCTGTACCTTCGTTTCTTGCGATCAACAAGTGTTCTCTAATTCCTCATTACAGCGCATTCTCCTCATTTTGGATTTTTTCACTAGGTTCTCGCCCTGGGCACTTGAAATCCGTGCATATCCGAATGGTTTTGTTTCTCGCTTGACATGTGGTTAGCCTATGGTCGGTAGGTATTGACGGCAAGACTTCACAAGCTTTTAATCAAGTGTCGGCCTTTAATGGGGTTGGCATCTGAAGCACGTTAAAATGTTTGCTATGCGCATAAATTGATGTATGATCTGAATCTCTGTAGGCCGCGCAGGTTTTTTGAGAGCTACCATTGAGTTGCTCCCTTGTTGTATGTGACTGCAAAGGCAGATCAAGTCTCGATGCTTAGCGGCGAATAAAGCATTGTCTTCACGGAAAAGACATCTTTAGGCTTACGTTTCCATCTTTGTAACTTGGACAAGGACAATGAGACGTGAGCTCACAAATAGACGCGTAGTTTGTTTGACTTATTTTTGGCGATAAAAAGCAGGCTTTTTGATAAGGACATTGTGAGACTTCTCCCTGTTGTTACTAAACATTCGCACTTGTTATCGCGGTTTAGATCGGCTGCAAAAATTGAAGAAGGTGACAAATTTAATAGTTGAGACAAAGAAATTTCCAAGGTCGGTGTGTGCGAAACAACCTACCTTTGTTGCGGACTGAATGTAGGGAGTGGTGTGGCTACTTTCGTATTGATTGTTTACTCCTGACCGTTGATGGTCCATAAAAAGAAGAGTCCTGTTTCGATCAACTTGGAGGAACTTAGTCCTGTAGGCCATCTCGAAAAAAAAAACGCATCATCGATCATCGAATTCCGGAGAAAAAAATGAATAAGCTGGGGGAAGAAATCATTGGCCGCATCTGCGACCATATCGGGAGGAACGACGATGAAGTGTTTTCTAAATTGTGGACCTACCGCGGCCTCTCCAGACAATGGAAAGCGGCTGTTGAAAGAAAGGAGCTCGCATCGTTTTCAATACTCAGTCATGATGTCGAGGACTTTGTTGATGAAATGAAGCCCGACTGGGCTCGCTATATCCAAGAGCTTCATTTCCATGCCATGTCCAATCACCCAATACCCCTTAAGGAAAACCAGGTTGCACGTTATCCGAAGTATGAGGACAGTCGCGTAAATGTATACGCCCCTTATTACCAGGCGAGAGTATTGGCTAACCTTACCACCGCCATTAAATACATGGCCACGTGGGAGTCCGAACACCCAATCTTCTTCTCGATTTCGGGTACTTACCTTCGGTTAAATGAAAAGTCCCTTCTCAGGTTCCCTATTATTAAGAACATAACAACACTCAGCTGTATCGTCGAAAATATGGACCCTATGGATTCGTGCAATCTGGCGACACGAATGCCAGAGCTGAGGAAGTTTCGTTTTGTGATTAAGCACCACACAAAAGAACAACGCTCCGACTTGGCCGATGAGATGGGGACGTGGGGTGAGAAGTTGCCACACCTCGAAAGCCTTGAGATCTTGGGAGAATATGATACCGGAATCAGACAACATCCACAATGCCACCCTGAGGACATGAGAAATGAAGCCGGCGTTGATAGGCTGTGCCAGGAGCTGCGGCTTCTGTCGCAGAAAAGGGGCTTCAAGCACCTCAGGTTAGAGCACTTCCCCATTTCGAGGGAGCTTTTCGAGGACACACTGAATCCCGAAGCAAAGATGAACTGGCCAACCCTGGAAGAGATCATGGTACTGCCTCATGAGATTTCATCCACAGGCGAATGGTTTCTCTTAGAAGATCATGGTAAAGGTGAGCTTGGCGACGTGAAGGGTTTCCGCTACGAGCACGACGATGCAGCCCAAGCCCCGATTATTGAATTGTTTACGAGAGCAACTAGTCTCAAGAGTAGCCCGGCAATGAAAAAAGCGGGGTTGGGCTTCCGAACTGAAATCCAATTGGAAACAAAAAGAAAAACAACCCTCCATATAAACTATACCATGCGGGCGAGTTCCAAAGGGAAGGAAGGCGTGAGAGGCGCGAAGCTCAAAGGGAAGGAAGACATGGACACCTTGTTTAACTTTCGCATCCGCAATAGCTCTGATTGATTCCAATGGATGCATTTCTCTTTTTTCTTCTGGAGTTTGTTCGCAAGTAATAAAATCTTATAGTTTTGAATCGTTAGGTGTCCTTTTTTCGATCGATTCTCACCCCAAAATAACTTCATGCAGTATGTGATTATGCTTCAAATTTTAGGCTTGTAAATACAATTTTGTGCCTCCTAGTCCTATTAAGAATTGCCTGCCCTGTTCCCCTTACAACTGATCGAGCCAACATACTGTTTGCCCTCTTTGTTGTCACTTAGAGGTAGAAATCTCTTTCACGCAAACCCAAAATGGGAAATATAGAGAAGAATAAAAAAAACATCCAAATGAAATCGAGCAGACCTTGAAGTATTCAAATGAGAATTAGTTCATTACTCCGGTGGATTGCAGCTCGGAATGGACCCCTTTGCTATCAGTCAATACCGACAAGAAATTTCGATTAATGTTGAAGATGATAGGGGACAAGTCGAGTACCTTTTTTACCTTGTTCATGTTTCTTGTGAGCCAAACAATCCCTAGATTGCCATTCCTTTGCCTGTTCATCCCCGCTCTTTCTATGATTTTTGCTTTTATGTGCCTAGGGAGTTGTCTCATCTTTAGCCCACCAAAATAAAGCCATCTGCATTATTCGGATTCGAAAACAATCAACAACCCAACCCACGAGGCTGGAATGTAGCATCCGACCTTCTCTATGTCCCGTGGCATTGGCATCCAGTGATCAGCGGTCGCAATATACTGGCGTCTCGCGGCCTTCGCACTCGCCATGTAAGAATTCAACACAGCCATGGCGTCATGATACATGACCACGGCGTTCCCAGACTCCTGATCGCGGAACATGGCAAGGTCTTCTATTCTCTGCCGGCCATGGATCAGAACTTCTGGGAACGAATCCGGGTCCACCCACAGGTAGAAGTTCTCCCTCGACTCCATGTAGAGCGAGAGGATCTCAAGGTCGTGGCTTGGCACCGGGGATAGGGATCCTCCCGGGGGTGGAGGGTCGAAGGACAAGGTCCTGAGCAGGTGCTCGTCTACGTACCGAAACGCAGCGTTCTTGAAGGACGAGAGCACTCGTCGAAAGTTTTCGAACTGCTCGCGATCCTGCGGAAAGTTTCTCTCTTGTGTTTCGAGGGTCGAGATATTGGAAGGGACGTGCTGCTCCTCGCCGGGTGGGACGTGAGTGTCGAGCTCGGAATTTGCATTCATGACGACGAGGACGTCATTTGCGGGGTCGCAGCGCAGGATACGAAAACGAACACCAGGACGCCATTTCTCCTCGTATACTCTCATGGCGGCGGAATATTGCTTGCGGAAGACCTTGCAGGCGTCGCGGCAGGCCAGCTGGAGGTTGAGCAGCAGCGCCCGGAAAGCGACGCTCACCTCGGGGAAGTCTGGCGTGAGGGCGAAGTAGCCGTCCGTCATGCAGACGGCTGGCTTCCACGGGGTGTCCTCGACTGACCTTTCGCAGGTTCCGTGACGGCCGCAGAACCGTCCCGTCTGGACGTAGCAGCTGTGCCTGGTCACCGAGGCTTTGTAGTGAATTGCCATGCGTATCTGGCGTTTCTCAAGACGAGGAATCGCCCAGTACCATATGTGGGATTGCAGTTCTGACGGTAAGCGCGAGAAAATGGTGAATTGCCGGGCCATGGCCTCGTCTTGTGCAAAAATCGTAGTATTTTGCAAAGTAGGAAAATGATGGAGAAACTCTTGTTTGCGCAAAGTGAGTGATCAGTGCTGAGTCACGAGGAGGTGGGCAAAGTGAGGAGGTGAGGACGACGGATGATTGAGTGGAGGGGGACGGGCCGTAAAAAGACTCGTTGGTGGGAAGTCAGTTGGTCCTTCATTTGGGCACAATGGAATCGCTGTGCATCAATCATCTTACGGCGGCTTTCGCCATTCCAGCATCTGTGGCCATTCACGAGCCGCCCAGCAAAATGATGTGTAGTATTTTGGATTCTATTCAGACTAGTGCACGCCGATACTACCGAAAGTCTTTGATTTAGTGGTTGTTGGCTGGGCTCAATGTTTCATCGCAGCGGACGCAGCGCCCAACAGCTTGGCATTGGATGCTTCTCTACCCACTCACCTGGCTCACCCTGCAGATTACTTGGTTGTACTGTAAGCGCCGGATGTGTAGGGAAGCTACGATTCCTGTCATATTCTCGTTTGCTGATCTGTCTCTGTTGCTTTGTGCTATGCAAATGGCCCTTGCTGCATCACCAAACACCCCAGGGCTTTAGGTCACCATTTATATTCATTTTTACCATGAATCTTACCATAAATATTCTTTGTTTTATATGAGACAGATTTATATTGGATGATTGGTGTCAGATTTACCCGATACTTGTGATCTGTCGTCAGAGCCAAGTTGCATATGTCATTTCTTCCCAGTTGGCGGATACTTTGTCAAAGTCGAGGGTCCCATCAATATCAAATGCTTCAGCATTGAGCATTGAAAGATCCGAGTCGTGCATATCAGCCCCCTCCATATTCACAGGGAGTGCTAGGTAAGATGCCCCCTCATCGTCCCCGAGAACAATTTGGCCAGTACCAAAACGATCGTTATGACGGGGACTGTCACTTTCCTCGTCGACCTGTTGCGTGCCTAGCCCCGCCTTGTTCTTTGAATGGGCCATGGTTGTTTCGCCGTCTCTGTACTCAACATTTGTCGGCGGGAAGGACGAATAGCTTGATAAACTTGACCCCCCGGTCGCATTGTGCTCGCCAAAATCTGCCAGCGTTTTCGAGGCTATCACTTCGAAAGCATCGCGCCTACCTTTGAATGCAGGGAAATGTTCCACCATCGCCCACAGAACCGAGGATGTAGAATGAATAGCTGCCTCAAGTGATCGGCGGGAGTATTGTTCCCGTACCGCAGCGGAATGAGCATATGCATATATCAGAGAAGTTCCGGCGTTGAAGACATTCTCGACTGCGTGCCAATAGAAGCGTACTTTGTTCTCACGAAAGAAACGTTTATACAGCTGATTCACTTCCATGGAGCAAGTGGCAAGTTCTGATAATGCCGGATCGGACGGAGCTGGGTTGTTTGGGGATGGGCGGTAGATCAGCATCAAGGCCAGTTGAAAGGCAAGCTCCAGGATTTCTGGTGGAGCAATATTGCTGCTGCCGATTTCTGAGGGGCGGCTCTCCTGAAGAACTGCATTGTACCATGATTTAATCTCATCAGCCATGGTATTTTGCCATCGAGCGTAATCAACCTGCGAGTGTAGCGATGGCATCCTCTCATATAGTACCGTGTGTATTTCGGACTGGAGTTGTCGGTAACGAAGCCAATGGATGCAATATCTCTTCTTTCCTCTAGGGATGCCCTCTGGCTGTGTGGCACTACTAGTGGTGATGTACTCGTCATCTGCATCGCTAGGGTACTGCAACTCTGTTAATCAATGACCCAAATGTGCTTCAATCCGGGTATCAGAAGTATGTTTCTTACCTTGGCGGTGATAAAGCCATCTGACAGATACTTCGGCCTTCCGATGGCAATTGCAGCGCTTCTGTCCATAGAATACGCGGCCCAAAACGATCTCCGCATCATGTCCACTGTCAAGCAGTCGAAGTCCTTGGAGCAAGGATCTTGGTGCAATCCAAGCTCAACCGCAAGTTGCAGGGCTATTCCGATGGTGTTCCACCCTCCAAACTCGGCAGGGTGCAAGTACGAATATTGCGCAAGCAAAATAAGCGCTTGCACGCCCTCGACAGTGCGTGGGAATGGGACAGCTTCAAGGGCCAACAATGCCGTCTGGCAATACTGCTCACACAGCGCAATGGGAATCCTGGGAGAGTCTTGCTTATGAACAGCTAATAAGCCTACTGAAAATACCATGTTCACGAAGAACTTGTCAAGTTGTCCATCCACGTTGATGCCATCGTCGTCTAACGCTGTTTCAGAATAGAGACGATCGAGTTTTTCCCGCAGGGTTGGCTCGTGCAACATGGGCACGCTGAAGTTGACGTACTGAAAGAACATCTTGACGAAATACTCGGCTGATTTACGATCTGGTAATGGTCGAGGTGAAGGAGCCGGGTCAAATTGCTTTTCCAGTACTATGTCATGTGGGCTTATCACAGGTATCATAGGCGTTGGTTTGGGAGACTTCAGCAATCCAGATATAAGCATCTTCGAGAAAATAGGTTCAGGAGCAGTGCTAGGTCGTAACATTTCCTGCACGTCGATTAGGGTTCTTGCTGCGGCATCTGATGTTGTCTGAGCCGTTGCCAAGTTTGACTCAGGGAAAGGATACGTAGGTGAGCTTGACGACTGAGCGATTGGCTCAGATGGGCGTGGCCGGGGTATAAAGGACTGGGACTCCGTTCCCAGCTCGGGGCATTCGATGCCATGTTGCTGGAGTTTGAGCTGCAATGATGCCACTAGTGTTTCCAGGCTGTGTACATAGCTATTGTGAATACCATCCAGAGATTAACTAGTGTTAACTTGATGCATTGCGGAGTCATTGCTATGCACACCTTCGGGGTACTTGTCGCTTGGATACCGAGTCATAGCCAACACACTCAACGCCTGCTGCTTCGCACAGCCTGCAAGCCTTGTCACTCAGTCAGAAGGTGGATATAAGATTTGAAACAGTCAGTCCGAGGAAGTGCTTACTGGTAATCTCCTGTCGCATCGCTTTTTCCGCTGGTGGCAACGGAGACATGCCGTAAAGTTTGACCGGGGTGGTGACTGTGGCCGTGCCTGTTTGCCAAGAGGTGTGATTCCACGACGCAGCATTTGGAAGGGGGCCCAAGAGATGAAATGAGGGAGTGAACTTCCGTAATATGACGCCCCAACGCCGTTCTCAGTATCACAATCCAGGCGGATTAGTAGTCAAGGCCAAGCATCAGTGTTGAGGAGCAACTACCTTAGTGGGAAGAACAGTTGACTAAGCCAGAGAGCGGAATATCTGTAGTGCCGACTCGATTGTACACGGCGAGTGTGGGGCCTGGTTCGCCCTATGGTTTTAGTTACCCTGTAGCGGGACTGATATTCCAATTCCAACCAGCAGACATGATGGCGTCTGGGAAATGCAATGTGGAGTAGGTCTACTCATTCATGCGAAGGATTTTTCTTGTTCTACCGTGAAGACCTTTGTCAATGAGTATAATCGATGCTGCAGATGGTACAGACAGAGGGCGAAAACTGTTCCAACTGCCCGTTGATTCTACACGTTGAATGCACTGATCACATCTTCCCCCAATAGGCTTCTACTGATACACTCAGTCCCCCAAGTTTCCCATTCTAGCTAGCCGAATGCCATAGTGCATTTTTGAGAATGCAGGGTACAGCCCCAACAGCGAAATGGCCGTATCGTTCAAAGGCCTATCTTCAATGCGATTATGTAGTGCAAGGATCTCTTTTACCAATCAGCATCCCTATCTGTGTCTTTTCTCCAACGTTATCCGTCTGATGTCAATATTTAGATATAGTGCCCACGAATGTATACTTCAATGAGACAAGTGCACGACAACAGCTCCACAATTAAACAGTCCAGGCGGAGGTGGGGCCGCCATTCAAGTGTCGGCGAAGACCGCCATCCATCCACTTTCAGCCAAAATCAACTTCACAGGGGATGATGACATGGGGATGGGGAGTGATACATAGCCAACATGGTACGCATTGAACAGCCACCACAAGAGCGCTAATCAGCTATCGCGAAACAGCCCGGCCAGTCTTCGAAAACCAACTATGCGTCCCGAGCTCCCGAGCCCATCTTCGAGCCTGTCTTACTGGCACCGAACCACTCGAGCATTTCCATATCTCAACTCCAACAGCCACGAAAATGTCCCGTCATCCGCTCGATATGTGATTATAGGTTCTGGTGTATCTGGCGCATTAACAGCCTGGAAATTGATCGAGAGCGGCGTGCCGGGACGAGACATTGTCATCCTGGAGGCTCGAGAGGCAGTTGGGGGTGCCACTGGAAGAAACGCCGGGCACGTTCGCCCTGGTAAGTGCAATCAGTATTCATCCATTTGGTATTTCTATTGACCTATTCTATGGTTAGATGCGTTTCGCGGATTCCCTCATTTCGCTGCCCTCCATGGCCCCGAGCAAGCCCTCCAGATTCTCCAAAACGAAAGGGTCGTGCTGGAGAATATCAAGAACTTCGTAACCGAGAATGGGGTCGAATGCGAATTCCAAGCTTTTTCGACCGTGGAGGTTTGCTTGTCTCAATCGTACGCAGCCCTGCTGGCTGAGACGCTGGAATCATACCGCGCCGCCGGTGGTGACGACTCGCATATAAAGTTCCACGAGGCAGAAGAGGCTCGCGAGCTGACCAGAGTGCCTGGAGCTGTCTGTGCCTACGAGTGGCCGGCGGGATCAAATCACCCAGGCAAGCTGTGCCAATGGATCCTGTCCGACGTCATCAAGAAGGGCGCTCGCCTGTGGACGCATTGCCCAGCGACCAAGGTGATTGCGCATGATGGACAAGGCTCAAGCCAGCTGCGATGGGATGTTCATACCCCGCGTGGCGTCATCTCGACCGAGACGGTGGTGCACTGTACTAACGCCTATGCTGGCTACCTCCTCCCTCATCTCGCCGACTTCATCATCCCTCGACGATCGCAGGTTCACGCCTTTGTGCCGACACAGGCCTTCTCAGGCGCGAATATCGCGAAGAGCTCCATCTCACTGCGGTACGGGCTGCACAATTTCTTCTCCTTCAATCCGCTTCGCAATGGCACCATAATCATCGGAGGAACTGGCGTCAGGAATGCCGAGGACTTTAATCCCGATGCGTTGAAGCGCTGGACTACATTCGATGATTCCGGATATGAAGCAGCCCTTGCAGCTAACAGTACCCGCGAGTTCTTGGACCTGTCGTCTGCAGGTAGTCCGGCACGCCCCGCCCTTCGACGAGGAGAGGGCCTTGACCATGCCTGGACAGGTATCCTTGGGATGACGCCAGATAGTGTGCCGTTTATTGGGCAACTCGAAGGCTTGGATGGACAGTGGATATGTGCTGGATTCAACGGTCATGGTAAGGTTCACACCCAATATTTGGTTTCACATATTTTGCAGTACTGACGGAAAGTGAATAGGTATGGCTAGGATATTTACTTGTGCGCCCGGCTTGGTTAAATTAATGGCTGGTGAGCCCTGGGAAGCCACAGGACTTCCCAAGTGCTTCCAGTTCACGCAGGAGAGGATCAATAAGTTTAACAAGCCAAAGCCAGAGAGTCACCTGTAATTGGGAAGGCCAATATGAGAAGATGGTAGAGCACTTGTAAGATCCAATACATTGCAATCAAATCCCATCATTATTCATTGTGTCGAGTTGTCGGGTCTGGCATCTTCCATTGTTGTTTAACTACATACTCAAACACTCTCATATCAAATCCCATCATATTATAAATTTGCCTCCAGTTCTGCACTTAAAATACTGTTACAAAAGGTTTTGTACTATTGGAGTTGACCTAAGTTCCTGGAAACAAGTCCACTGTTGGAGTAATGCATATGCTGCTGGTAGGTGTGTGGCACCTTTGCATTGTGTGGCCGTCAGGGGAGATGCCTAAAAAATGGGTGGTAAAAATTACACAGAATAGTTGGATTGAATATGGATTTATTAATTTGATTCGTTATTGAATAGTATTCCTTAAAGCTGATCGAAGGCACAGCCGGAGACGAATCAGTCCCGCCGTATGCGGGCATCAGTTTGGTCAGCTCCCACAAGTTCCATTTAAAGCTATTATCTACACTCAAACATGAACAGAACAAAAACGACCAAAAAGGCCCGGAGAAGTTAATCTTCTGAGAAGGGCTAAAAGCTGCTGTGGATCAATCATCTGACTGCTTGGGGTTCGGTTTTGCGTTGATAGACTCCCGTTCATGCACTTCTTCTTCCATTGGATCCTTGCCATCAAGGCTGACGAAGACTGTTAGTGCAAATACAACGCTGGCTGATAAACTGTAGTGACTTACGAGGTGGTTTGAAGTTTGGCTTCGGCATCGGGGTCAGGCTTGCCAGTAATATACTTGGCGCGTTTGTACGCGTTGAACCACGGCCCCTCAAACACTTCGTTGATCTGCTCGACACTCATATTTGATGTCTCTGGTACCATGACGTAGACATAGCCCAGCGCCAGAGCACACCAACCGGCGAAGAAGATGAAGGCACCCCAGTTGTTGGTTGCTTTGAGAAGCGAGGGAATGCTGAACTTGACGCCATAGATGAAGAGCCAATGGAAGGTCTGACTCAGGGCAGCGCCGAATGAGCGGATTCTGTTGGGCCAGAGCTCACTGCCGAATACATAGGACAGGATCATCAACCCTACGTATATTTAGTTGTGATTGCCACAATAGATGGGTCAGGTGTCAACTTACCAACAGCATAGCCGAAAGCATGGATGAAAAGAGCTGCAGTTGCGGCCTGGGAAGCATGTTCGTTGGCGCCGCCATCCTGATGACTTTTGATGAATACTCCGATATAAATATGAGACAATAGTTGCGCAGTGATCCCGATAAAGAGGGATTTCCGCCTACCAAGGAGGTCAACGAAGAAAAATGAGGCTAGCAATGTAAACCCGAGCTTCGATACGCCATACATTCCACTGAGAAAGATGCTGCGTGTCTCATCACCAGCCAAGCCCATGATACTCATAATGGGAACGAAGTAGGATGTTACTGAGTTGGCTCCGGAGAGCTGAGCAAAAGTAAATGATATGAGAGTCTGCTGTAAGCGACGTAGATTGGACGCAACTGTGAAAGTTTCCTTTAGAATCGAGACGAATTCGGATGTGCCACGGCTAGAGTCTCCTCTAGAGCGTGCAAGATCCTCCTTGATGCCATTCAGCTCTGCCTGGATACGAGGGTGCTCAAGAGGAAGACCTCGGAGTGCAACAAGTGCTTCAACACCCTCTTCATAGCGGTCCACCATAATCAGCCACCGGGGGGATTCGTGGATGAAGAAGCTGGCAGCGATCAAGACAGCCATGAGGATGGCGGGGACAAACCAGACCACCTGATACTGGAGTTGGATTGCCGGCATGTTCAAGTAGGCACCATACGCACAGAAGACGCCGCCGACCAGCCCAGCTCCCATCGCAACGACGAACCAAGCAGATAGGAGACCACGGATCTCGCTTGGGGATATTTCACTGAGAGTTACCGGGCCGCTGACACTGAGTGCTCCAATGGCAATGCCTGAGATTATCCTGGACGCGTAGAGTCCGGCCCAGCCAGGGGTGAACGTCGCCACCATCGAAGCTACAATGTAGATGCCAAGGTAGAGACGGTACGACCACAATCGTCCGATGCGATCGTTGATCAAGAACGATAACGCTGATCCAGCAGCCTGGCCGAGATAGACGAATGAAACGATGTCTCGAATCTGGCTGGCCGCAGCCCCGGATGTAAGACCGAATTGCTTTTGGAAACTCGGCAGCGTGGAGATGACGGAGGCAGCGCCCTGATCCCATGCTTGTAGGTGTTAGTGGGCTGACGATGGATACTACATAACATCCTTGATATTTATAAGCACTCACTTCCAGTTATGCCGGCCAGGGAATGGACCAGGGCCGCAAAAAACAATGACCGATTGCAGATGACCTCCCGTGGTGTCTCCCGGATCGCCCTTCCATAGGCGGCGATGGATGATTTTGCGAATATCCCCATGATGATGGCGGAGGAAGTTGGTGAAAGCGATATCGTGTACGGTAGATGTTGCTTGGAACAATCTACTCTTGCCTGGTTGATCTGGCCAGAAACGACGAGTATTTATCGTCAACGCGCATGAAACACCCCAGAGGGATCGTGTTCCCCCGGACTGTGTATGGGGTCCCCGCGATACGACCTTGTCTGTTACGGCCAGCTAGCGGTCTAGACGGTCTCTCTAGATCATGAGCAGCGGCTGCGGCCGCTCTTTTGTCGGAAATGCAGCCGCTTCATGGTTGCCATGATCCGTCGCCTGCAGCGAGCCTCGAGAGAAACTCGCGAGTCATGGGTTTGAACTACCTTACTACTTGTCGGGCATCGCCGCCAGCACGGGGCAGAGCGACGATGCCATAGGTCAGGCGGCGATGGCTCCGACACTGGACCCGACACTGGACCCGCTTGGATGATAAGCCGATGGAACGGCCGAATGTGTCTACGCTTGTTGGGATTGGCCAATGATAGAATATGGAGAATGCTCGAACCCTGGGATTTGCGAATGAGGACGGTGTGAGATAGAGTCGTGGTTTATTAGACTGCCTTTGTGAGCATTCATCAATGCCCTTGTTTGAACCCATGCTCGTCAGCGTTTGCATACCTGTGCGTCACTATAGTCCCCAATTGATGGCGTCCTTTACCTTTGATAAAAAACTGGTTGACCCAGTGCTCGCCGAGTTTATTGCACGTTTTTATGCCTATGCAGATCGCAAGGAAACCATTGAGAAGTGGGCGGGTTGTTTTGCTGAGGATGCGGTGATGATTCGAGCTGGAGGCAATGTAGTAGGACCAAAAAGCAAGTCATCGAATTCTAACCATCCCAGAACCCGATTTTGTTTGCTAATGACTCTAGAAGAGCTTTCCGAATTGAACAAATTAACATGGGAGAACCTCAGCAGCCGAAAACACAACATTCTCAAAGCATTTGCTTTGAGCTTGAAGCCATCAGACGAGGTCATGCTACATGGATACAACGAATACGTCTATACCGACAAGTCTACAGGCCGCAGAGACTGGGCTTCTCGGATCAAGTTTCGACAAACTGGCAACGGAGAGATTCAAATTACAGAGTACCAGTCTTATCTTGTGAGTTTTTCGGGCACTCCTGGTGATAAAACTAAGTTAATGTTGAAATTCACAGAGTCCAATTGCAAAGCTTTGATTGTTTTGGTAGTGGAGATGAAGTGAAGCGAAATAGGTATGCATCATCAAATAGGGAGGAACAATCATAAAATTTGAAAGATAAAATTAATCTGAGCATTTTTTGAGTTCAGAGATAAGTTGCTACCGTTTTCATTTAGACTACCTAGGGAGCGCAAGGCTTGCAATGACCGATCGTTGTCGCCACTCATGACAAACCAGTGCACCCCATTTTCCACGGAAAACAATCTCACGATCCGTGGAAACCAAAACCGGCGCAACTTCATGCTTTACAATCTCGAAAATGGTATCTCGCACTAACGCATTAATCCTGCTTGGTAGGCTGAAAGCTTATCAATCGTTTGGATATAGACCTGATTTAGAAATCCAGAAAGAAAAGGTAGTAGCAAAACAAACGAACTATAAAACACTTGTGTTGCAGCTTCTCAAACTTGATGACTCCAAGCATTCTTCGCTAGTTTCTCATTCCAACTTAAATTTACACCTTGCTAAGACCTCTCAGAAATTTCTCATTGATATTTTTTTCAGCCATGGCCACTACCGCGAAAGCAATTGTGGTTGCTCCCGATGCGGAGACCATCATCATTGCTGATGCTCCAATACTCCAACTTCGCGATGAGTATATGATTGTCAAAGTTCATTCCGTGGCACTTAATCCTGCAGACTGGAAGCGCGTCGTATGGGATAACCTTGACCCGGGAACTAAGATAGGATGCGATTATTCGGGAGTTGTCGAGAAGGTCGGGGCCAACGTTTCCAACTTCAAGCAAGGTGACAGGATCGCCGGCTTTGTTCATGGCGGGTGAGTTTCTCTCAGGGATTTGAGATTTTTCCATTGTTTCGAGCTACCTAGCTGACTTTGGCATTTTCGGAAGGGATCAAACTAATCACAACAATGGCGCATTTGGTGATTACATAGAAGTCAAGGCAGCTTTGCAAATCAAGATTCCAGATAGCCTGAGCTTCGAGCAGGCTGCAACTCTGGGAGTCGGAATCGTTACTTGCGTGAGTGATTACCCAACGACGCTCGGTCGAGGTAATTAACTAACCTCCCGCTACAGGGCCAAGGTCTTTACCAGTCGCTCAAACTTCCCCTCCCCGGATCACCCGCCAAGGAATCATTCCCGATTCTCATATATGGTGGCAGTACGGCGACCGGAGTACTTGGGATCCAGTATGCCAAAGCTTCTGGCCTCACCGTCATCACGACCGCCTCTCCATCCAATTTTGAGTATCTCAAATCTCTGGGCGCAGACGCCGTCTTCGACTATCGGTCACCGACCTGCGGCGCTGATATCAGGGCCTTCACAAAGAACAAGCTGAAATACGCCTGGGACCTCTCCAACGGTGAACTCATCTGCACCACTGCCCTCAGCGATGCCGAGCCCAGTGTGTACGGAGTCACAAACATGCCGCAAACGGAGATATCAACGCTCAACCCCGAAGTGACCGGGCCCTTGATGACTACCGCCTATGACGCTACGGGCGAAGACTCTATGCTCATGGGGCAGAAGGTGCCCGGCAAGCAGGACGGGCTGGAGTTTGCATCCATGTTTTTTGAGTTGTCTGCCAAGTTGATCGAGGATGGCAAGCTTGTCCCGATCAAACCCACTGTTAACAGTACTGGAAGTGGGCTTGAGGGTGTTATCAAGGGTTTTGAGGTGCTCAAGGCTGGGAAGATCAGTGCGACCAAGCTGGTTTATACACTCTAAAGCCTCTAGTCTCAGACTTCAAGATTTTATCTTGAATCAATTCTATGGTACCGGAAACACTGAATAAACAAACATGCGCAAAGATTTTATTTCTATGAGATCAATCTAACCTGCTTCTAATGCAAAAACACTAAATGAAGAATGAGATGCCTTCCATCTCAAGTGATGTATGTGTAGACTTGGTAACGCCCACCCGAGTAATTTGTAGGCAGATTTTAAGAGCTCGTTGTAATATAATGCCACCCATCCCCTTTTTTGACCAATTTCCCGGTTGAGGCGTGATGAATTTTGGTTGCGATGCCCTTATATCGGACCGCCTGATCGTAGGAAGCCGTGGCTCGGTCATCCTTAGAGTCGGTCGCATGTATAGCAAACAGCTCCGCCATGTTCGAGCTCTTGACGACTTCCATGTCGAGCTTCGCCGTTTGGACTATGACGGCCACAAGGAACAGAATGGTAAGGCAGATCTGAGCCGCCAGGAAAGTCAGCCATTCCCAGCGGATCCGCACATATGTCTCCGACTTGTAGGCGATTCCAGTTGCTTTGCCTTCTTTGTCCCCGTTTCTCATACTAAAATTTTGGATAGAGTTAGCTTTTTTTATGGCCATGACGAGGTTGGCGATGTTGGGTAGAAGACTTACAATGCGGTCATGCCGTCTGCCACTGTGTTGGTCATTTTGTTTATATTTTTCCAGCTCTTCTCGTCGATTTCTTCGTCTGGGGAGCCGCTTTGAAGGGAGCTGAATACGTTCAGCCCCAAGTTGTGCCCGTACATGCCGGCCACGCCGCCACCACTACTGGAGCCACCCGTCATAATGTAAGTACTATAGCTTGGCTGGAATATGAGATTAGCCTGCAGGGTGTGGAATACAAAGTAGTTGGCCGTGACGTTGAAAGTCGAGTTTCCGTGCTCATTGGCCATGAGGAAGGAGGCATACTGAGATCCCTGAGATGGGCGCATTTCGTTGATCTTGACAGTATGAGCGGTTGTATTTGTCGAGGCGGTACCGTTGGCGAATGACGACTCGTAGGTGTGGACACAAACGTGCCAGAGAAGCTCGACGGCCCGGAACTTCTTGCTAGGATCCGGGTTTCCATTGCTGAATATGAAAAAGGCTTGGGATATCGTAGCGGGAAGTAAGTCGTCAATGTTCCATTGTCCAAGAGAGTTCCATCTGTCCTTGAGGGGACGCTTGATCTCCTCTGCGATCGGGAGGCGAACACGAGCGCTCAACGGTGATGTTATGTTCAACTGGATTGGAAACTCCGCTTGCAAGTTTGACGTTACCCCCGGTAATGCTTTCCAATACAGATATCCCAAGTCGCCCGGGAGACTGGCGTTGTAATCTGGTTTGTCCCCTTCATTTGGAATTTCCGTGACGTTGAGTCGATCAGTCACGTTGCTAATACTTGCACACATGCCTAATGAGTTGTATTGTGGCCATTCGCATCTGATCTCCGAGCAAGTCGGTTGGGGGAGAGGCCATGACTCGTTCACTGTGTAAGTACCAGCCTGAAATGAACTACGGGTCATGCCGTAGGAAATGTAGTACTCTACTGAGTGTCAGCGCTTCGAGGGTTTGTCTAGATTTCCATCTCGGGGAGCAAATCTTACCCTTCTGACTGGGATCGTCGACTGTAAAGGAGTCTGGATACGATCGGAGAATGGGCGCTGATGCAACAGCTTTTTCCGTAACTGCGAATGTGCTTTGGTATGAGATGGCCGACTGCGTGACGAACGAAGTAATGAGACCGGACAGGAAGACAATGGCCGCCACCCAGGTGAAATAAAAGAACCTGTTCACGGGGATCAGCTGGCGCCTTTCGCCTACTTGAGCGCTTGTCTGCTCACCTCCCTCGTGCTTTGACGATCAGCATCACAGCGCCCCATGGTCCCCGACTCGCTTGGTCAAAATTATACATGTCGTTCAGCGGCCGCTCGCAGTTTGCAAACCAGTTCCACTTGAGCTGCGAAATCGCCTCCGCCAGCGGAATGATGGTCATCGAGCGACATATCGTTGCTAGAAACGCCAGCAGCGTATTCAGGGTCAGATCCATGGGCCACTGAGGCATTGGTTTCCCATCGAAATGCCTGAGAACGGCAACAATGGCAATGAGAATGCCAATGGTCAAAAGACACCAAATGATCTCCGGAGTCCATGCTTTCGTGTAGTAAGTGACAGTGACAGGTTGTTTGGGCTTCGTGTAAAGAGGGATTTGCGCTTCGGCAGAGGGTGTAAAATCGTCTCGGATGGGCGACAACAGAATCTCTTCATCTTTGCCTGCGAGGGGAGTCCTGGAATCGGATGCGAACTTTGGCTGGCGAGCCGATGGCTGGGGAGTCTGAGCCTTCAACATGTTGAGATGGACATGTGAGAAACACAGGCGGCCTGATGGATTTCGAGAAAGTATTATATTAGGAGAGGCAGCCAAAAACGATCGAATACATCCCGTATCTCGGGGCTACGCCCTTATATAGGATCTGGGGCGTACAGGCGTCTAAGGACGTGAAATATAAAAATAAAACCAGACACAGGAGCCAAGTACACCATAAAATGATTGGGTACATGGATCTGCAGTGAAGAACTTTTGAGCATCCGGTGCTTGGCGCTGTCTGATGCATGTTAGTGCGGTCACAGTTTTCAGCCTTAACCCACTGTCATCTCGGATCGCTAAGGCTTGTTTGCATTTTACAGGGGCCATAGGGCCAAATAACCGGTGATAGAAGTCAAAAGTGGTAACAAGATGCAAAGGACGACAGTTGAAGGGGTTGCTTGAGCCTTACAGCGACCACAATAATCGATATGGGGTCTGCTTGGCGCAAGCTGAGTCCGAGCAAGCCAATGAGAAGCTGCCAGCGATGAATTATTGCAGGGGCCTCGGACTACCAGCCAATCATGCATCGTTGGATCAAGTAGAGATGGATTACATGGATTGTCCTCATAGTTAGATACCCTGCTATTAGTTTGGTTGATAAGTGCTTGTAGGTACATGTTCAATTGATTGAATAATCCAGGCATGGAGTGCACAATTATGACTGACTCGACAATGGCAAGCATATGTATGTGACAAACGAGGCAATATCATCTTTGGACTATATCCGCGGAGCCAACCTCCGAGAACATTATAGGTTGACAACACTCATTAGAGGTTAAGAATTGGCGGAAACCAGTAGCTTTAGCCTACGTGGAGGCTTGTTGGATCAAAATGGTTGACTTGGGATGCATTCGCATAGCCAACTTACATTAGATCGCTTGCTAATCATAGGTTTACAGTCTCGGTTTAGACAATAAGATTGCTCTCTGTCAAAGGCAAGAGCACTTACACTGTACTGAAGCAGGTGCAGCCTTCTCTATTCACACATCATGCCAGATCAGATCTCAGTGCCTTCCATCAAAGCCAACCCGTTTACCTGTACCGAGGTTACAAAGCCTCTGATTAGCACCAGCGACCCGAAGTATATGGCTCTGCCAAACATTCCAAGTTAATCAGCTCGATCTTTGTGGCCAAATAAGTTTGTTGTTCTGAAGTGTTCAGATTGGCGTGATAGAAGACGAGTGTACCAAAGAAGCCGTGCCCATGGCAGGTAAGTGAAAGACGGTAGAGTAAATAGGGATCTGATGAGCGGCTCGTTCTGATGGCAAGTGAGTCATCGGTTTTCCTTGTAAATGGTTGCAACCTTGGCCAACAGAGGTTGTTTTTGCCCTTCGTAATCATTGTGTTGAGTTGTTGGATCTGCAATCTTCCGCTGCTGTCTTAAATTTATACCCAGACCCTCTTCTGAACCTCTTCCATTGCTGCTTTTTACTTTGTAATTAAACTCTCTCTCTCATCCGGAGGCTTGAATTTCAAGTGTTGTCTAACCTGACATGGCGTCACATTGTTCTATGAGAAATATTGTCACGATAGCAAGAATTTAAACTAATTGAGCTAGCTAGCTTCAATTTGATTCAGGATCTATTTAACTGACTAGGTAGCTAGAAGTCATTCTGCATTTTGTAGCACATTTTCCCCTCATGAAAAGCATGAATCCCAAAATAATCCAACTCTAACCCCATAGCGTCTGCTCCAGCATAGCGTTGTATCGGCCGCCGTGACGAGGGAAAGACGAGTTGATGGCATCAATCTGGGCCTTGACGTCGCTGGAAAGCGTGACGGACTTTGTGTTCTCTTCCACCCGCGGCGCAGCAGTTGCTCCAGGAATGGGAATGATGGCGCCTGTAGCTTCGGTGTTTGCGGTGGCCCGTACCCAGGCCAATGCCAGCTGCGCAGGCGTGACCTTTTCGCGTGCAGCTACGTCCTGAAGTTTTCGAACGAGTTCCAGGTTCTTGTCGAAGTTCTCAGGCTGGAATCGGTCGAGGTAGTGGCGGATATCGCCTGCGGGAATGTCGGCAGGACTGCGAATCTGGCCTGTGAGAAGTCCACGACCAAGAGGGGAGTAGGCCAGGATCGGCACCCCCAGCTTCTTGGCCGTCGAGGCCACGCCGTTTGTCAGAATGTCGGTGCACCAAAGAGAGAACTCGACCTCAATCAGAGTCAGAGGTGTGTGCGCATGAGCCTTCTCCAGTGTAGCCGCGCCAATTTCGCTCAATCCTATGCCGCCAATCTTGCCTTCGCCAACGAGCTCTTTCAAAGCTGACAGCGTCTCCTCAAGAGGCACACTTGGGTCGCGACGGGAGGGGCCGAAGACATCGATAGTCTTTGCGCCGCCAAGTGCGGCCAGGCAGTTCTCGATGCTTTTCCGTACGCCGTCACGGGAGCAGTCTGGTGCTAGAGTTTTGACATCGCAGCAGCCTTTGACAAAGAGTGTGACTTTGGATGCGTTCTCGGGGTAGGCCTCGAAATAACGGCGAACAAGCTTCAGGCCCGCGAGGGGATCTTCTGGGCCGTAGAACTCGGCAGTAGACCAGATGACAGCGCCATTGTCAATTGCTGCCGACAGAGCAGGGAAAGCTTGTACATCTGGGGTCACCTGGGCTCTCCATGTGAGTCCCATGAGGCCATAGCCAGTGGCGTTAGAGATAGTGAGGGGCGAAGAAGCCATGCTGTACGACTAATGAATATGTGAGATCTTGCTGATATGACTCTAAATACAGACCAGAAAATACTTATTTGCTTGGTGTTTAGTGTTTGAGTGTTCAGCAGGTTCACCTCCTGCTCTTATAGGGCTGGAACGATCCGGAGTTAGGAAATAGTTTGGCTAGTGCTTCCCTCATTACAAACGATGATGAGATGGTTACTGTGGTCTAACGGCTTAAACCCGAGAATCTTCTCACGAAGCGAATTGTAGTACGTTATCTCACAGCAATTATGACATCGGGGATTGGTTTGTGTTCGGGCCCGGACGGGCGAAAGAGCCAAACAGATCCACCAGTCTGCCTTATTCCGATCCGCCAATTACGTCCTCTCAACATTCTATGATTGCGTCTATTGCAGTGCGGACTTACTGACGGGTATTAAAACCCCGCGATTTGCACTGTCAGTGAACGATGGTGTAGTCACGGTTTTGACTTGCTCTTGTTGTTGCGATGTCTGATGATGCTCGCCGTTTCGCTCTGCCGGGAGATGGTGTTGACTGCCGAAGGGATGAAGTGCCGAGTCATCACCCTCCCTAGCTTGATCCTTCGGTTGTTTCTTCCTTCTTTCTAATCCATCATTTCAACCGATAAAAGCTTGACGTGTACAGTTTTGAGTGGCATTTTCTGCTAGAGCCATTGTTGCAGCGACCAACATATGGCAAGTTGGGCTATGGCTTCAGGGTAGCTTCGACGGTTAGTAAGCGGTGACCCAAAGAGACTTCACGAGGGCGATGATGACTTGAACACAACAACCGCTGTCAGGGAATATTGGACACAGTATCTGAAAGATCCTGTGCTCAGTTGGTTGTCCATGAGGCTGAATCAATGTCCCTGCAATATTCCATCACAGCGGCCTATCGCGCGGAGGTCGAACTATTCCGCTTTGTTAATTCTTTGTTCAAACAAACGATCAGTGCAAAGCCGATTTGTCAAGAGCATATCGATAGCTATGTGGCGGATCATGCTCAGCACAGCAAATAGGGAGACCAGCTTTGCCGATATTGCTGACCGCAACGGAAAACAACTATGTCAAGTCTTGCAGATTACCTGTCACATTGACTAACCAGAACAGCCCTATATGATGATTCGGTTTCACGACAAATTGTTGTTACCCCTCGCAACAGCGGAATTCCGTGGAGTTGGAGAGCAAATCGGCCGCTTAGATGAGCATCAGCAAGGCTTGTAAGCATTAAGTCTCAAATGTCCCGAAGAGGTTAGAGGGGGAAAGGTACATTAAACCTCCAAAGACGCCCTAAAAATGGAGATGGTCTGTCGCAAAGCCCCAGAAAAACTACTTCCTTTTCTCTTTCAAGCTCATCACCATCATCGGATGCACGTGAACACCGTGCATTAACCAAACATTTACGACCGAAAGCGAGAGAGACGATGACCGAGACTTTCGATAAGCCTCAACCCCCGCACCAGAGACGGCCCCGACCACGTGTTGTGTTCTCATGCGGCCACTGCCGTTCTGGCAAACTGAAATGCGACAGGAAATCGCCTTGCACGCAATGTGAGCGCAGAGGCCGCTCCGCCGAAGAATGCGTCTATGAACCTCTTCCAACCAAGATGCGAAAGTCTCGAAGCATAGCCGCCAGACTCGGCCAGATTCAAGGCACCGTGAGGGAAATGATACAGGATTCCTCGACTGATAGAGCCCAACAATCTCTAGCCGAGGGAAGGGTTGTCATTGGAGGGCACGGCAAAAGCAATTATGTGGGAGCTACACACTTCATGACAGTCCTGGACGACGTACGCTACAGCCGAGTTGCTTCTAATTCGTCTGTTTGTTGACATGAATCCTAGTTGGAAGATCTCAAAAACTTCTTCGATAATTCAGATTCCGAGGATGACGACATACTGAGCTCGACTTCTAGCGCAGAAGAACGCAACCTGGACAGCTTTCTTCTATCTCAGGGTGCTTTCAAGGGGAAACACGACCTCCTAAGTATTCTACCGCCTTTCCAAGTTCTCAATAGCCTCGTCATGCACTATTTTGCTTCACGGTCTCCTTCAACGGGTAGGTCTTAGGTTCCAGTAATGGTGCTATATGTGATAAAGAGGACTAATGGTCATATAGTTGTCATTCATCGCCCGAGTTTTAATAATCAGGTACTGGCCATTCAACGACAGTGATAGTTAAATGCCGAACTAATGAAGTCTCAAGTATCAATCATTTTGCCGAAATCAGGCTGGCGCTAGCTATGAATTTCTGGCCCTGATCTTTATGATTCTGGCAGAGGCCACTCTCTTCTCTAGTTCCTTTTCTTTTGAGGACATCTTGGCTGAGAGACAGACTCGCCCGACGGCCCGCGTGAAAGCTTATCGCTCTGCGGGAATTGCAGCTTTGACTGCAGCCAACTATACATCGCCCTCATTAGAGACAATGGCGCCCATGCTACTGCATCTCGAGGCAGAGTTCGTTCTCAGTCGATCCACCCCCATAAGATGCTATCTCCTAAGCTCAACATGCATTCGTCTGATGCTACGACTGGGGCTTCATCGTGATCCATGTCACATGTCTAATATCAGCCCTTTCTCGGGCGAAATGCGCCGGCGGATGTGGCACTTCGGTCTACAGATTGAGATGCTTGTCAGTTTTCAGATGGGGCTACCAAACATGGCCAATGGTGTTGAGAGCGATACAAAACTGCCCAGGAACATAAATGATCAGGACCTGAGAGAAGACCTGGATGAATTGCCACCTAGCCGCCCCGATAGTGAGACTGCCCCTCTCACTTATTTCATCTGGAAAACGACAATCGGTCAAATCTTCCGCTCTGTTGCGACGAAGACAAACTCTCCTGAGCCCATGAGTGACTCTGAGGTGATGCGCCTTGACCGTAAGTTGGAGGATGTCTGGGAGCAAGTCCCGTCCTTTCTCAAGGTTCGGCCGCTGGAGGAGAGTATCACTGACGACCCTTTACTTGTCATGGAGCGGTTTAGCCTGGCGTCTGTGTACCACAAGTCACAATGCGTCCTCCATCGAAGCTATTTACTAAAGAAGGGCTCAGGGAATGCCTATAGTTATTCCAGGTCTGTCTGCCTTCGAGCGGCCCTTGTACTGTTGGAGTGCCAGAAGATGCATTTCGCAGCCACAAGACCAGGAGCCATGCTGGCCCAATTCGCATGGTTTCTTCGTCCGATACTCATGGGTGACTTTCTTCTCGCCGCAATGATTGTTTACATCAGCTTGCAGCTCCCCGCAAGTACAGAGACTAACAAGGGAAAATCGTTTGACAAGCCGGGACTCTACCGTGTTCTTGAGGAATCACTTTCGATTTGGAGGAGCATGGCGCAAGATGAACCCAGCTACCGGAAAGCGGCAAATACTGTTTCCAAAATGCTGGGGAAAGTGGAGAAATACCGTGAGCCCGTTGGAACGAGTGCTCCCCATCCACATGGAACCATAGGCGAAATCAACAATGCTTGGACAGTCGAGGGGGCTGGCACCCATTTTCCAAGCTCACATCAAGCAGATGCCAACTCTATGGGGGTCATGTTAGATTCTGGATTGGATATTAGACAGATGTCGATTCAGCCCACGAATGAACTCGACTTTGGTCCCTGGTTGTCCTCATCCGATGCATCCTTCAGTTGGGTAAGTGTCAATCACAACCCGCAGGTTTCAAATTTAATTGCTGACAGTACGTTCATGTAGCAAAATCTCGACGATTTCATGCGCCTAGACGGCGACTCCCAGACCTGGGGAATGAACGAGCCTAGGCTTGGCTCTCTTCCCTCTTAAACAACTCTACTCGGCAGTAGCTCTTGCAAGATGCAATGAGGAAGTTGCCGATGTAGGCTATGTTCTTTTCCTCCATCGAATCTAATGTCTACAACTACATCGTTATGGGAAGCAATTGGTATAAGAAAGATTCAGTTTTGGGGATATAGAGAGTTTCCATCTTGATAGGCCATTGTTAGACACCTGCGCTACGCATCTCCTGGTCACTCCGTCCCATGGGGGAACGGATCACCTCATATAACACACAAACCTCATTCCCGACTGGTGAATGTTACTTGGTGCTTACTAAAACGCGCTGTGCCTGCGATCCTCATCAAGTCAGTAGCCCTGGTTGGTGTTTCACTTATGGCACTGAGACGCCCAACCCTGCAAAGTAACAATCCTTGCTTCATTTCCCGCTCAGGTGTTCCTCACATCATCAAGATTTGTCCACAATACCAGGATGATCGCGTCAACTAGATGCTGCTTCAAGTTTGGTCTAGTGATTTGCATAAACCCTGACGTGAATCAAACAGACCCGTAAAACATCTCAATGCTTACCACCTGCTTAAATAATTTCCCTCCAGTACATCTATTGACATTGGTGACCACAATAATATTTGAACAATAGATTATTATCATACTAATTGTTTGAGTATTTGGCTGCTCGGCTGCTTAATTGTTTGATATTGTGTCGGACGTCAATCTCTACCAACGCAGAATAAAGTGATGTAGCGAGCCAATCATCATTTGCTTAATGCTTTGTGGTGGCAACTCGAAGGATTCGGTCGGTTGAGTGCTTCTAGCTAGCTTCTGAGACGAAACCCCTGAGTTGCTTCTCAGGCGGTCCTACTGTGTCGCTATCCCTCTCATCCGCAGCTACCCTTCTCTTCAATAACATTCACATTCGTTCCTTATCTTTGTTTTTCTGCCTGTTCATTCCTTTAACACTAGCCCCGCATGATAGCTTCCAGCAAGAGCCTTGCCACCCTCATACTGGCGGGCTCGACCTTCGCGGCACCAGCTCCGTCGCCAGCTGACAACACGCAACCCGCAGGCGACAACCCGATCGGCCAATTTTCTGTCGAATTCCTCGGAAACCAAGTCGCCGACAACAGCTGCAGTCATCGGGATCTTGGATTTGCCGGTCATATCCAGGATAAGTGGTACGCTGTCTACGGTGACACTCTGTGGTGCGCGCCCGGCGTATCCGATCAGGACGCCGATACTGATGGCCAGTTCGATGGCATGGTGAGGGACTCGGTCTCGGCATTGACCGACAATCCACTAGTTGTCCATGATCTGTTCCTGAATAATGATTCCCCTGTTCCTCACCAGAAGCAGTTCGTTCCATTCGAAGAGAAGTGGGGAGAGGATAATATGGTTGGGTTTGGCGGAACCAGCCTCGTTGAGACGGATTATGCCAACGCTACTGGTGCCGTCTATTATCTCGTCGTAAGATATCTCCATTTATCCGGATTTCAAACTTTTGAGGGGTAGAGAATTAACCGCTCGAGCTTCGATTGACAGAACCACGCCGAGGACTACCGAGGAGCAGGAGTAGCCAAAGTCCAAGTCACCAATGGTGTCCCGATCGTCACCGAACGTCTTGGTGACAATGGATACTGGTGGGACGCCAAGGAGAACCCAAAGTATGGAGACGTCGCGGCATATCGCGATATCCACAGTGAATACATCTACATTCTTGGCAACGCTCCCGGCAAGATCGCTTCGTGGCCAGATAATGCGTACATCTACCAAACCCGTGTCAAGGCCACCAATGCCTTTGACCTATCCAAATACGAGTATTGGTGGGGGCGAGAAGATGGTTGGAAGTCAGACCTCTTGACTACGTTTACTACCGAGACTGCTGTTCTCTGGGGAGCTGGGCAAGGACAGATTGTGTACAGCCAATACTTCAAGACTTATTTCTATGTCCACCTAGGTATGTTACCCATCATCGTAATCTCTCAACTAAATGTATCCTCTTAGGTTGGACTTAGTAGGTCAGCTAACCTGTGTCTTTCAAATATTTAGAAGGAGCAACGGTTTTGCTACGCTCCGCGCCTTCACCGGAGGGACCTTGGTCAACGGCCAAGGAGATCTACACAGCTACCCCGATCAATGAAGGCTTGGTCTATGCTGGGGTTGCCTATCCTTATCTTGACGAATCTGGAAAGACACTGACAATGGCTTTTACGAACAACAACCACATCCAAGTCATTCGAGTGACTTTTGCGTAGTGGACGCGATGAAAGGACAAGGGGCTAGAGCCAAGATAAGTTACGGATGGCCAATTAGTGCATTACGGCGGCTATATGCCTTCACAAATAGTAAAATGCTACTCATTTAAGGTTAGCTATTTGCAGTGGGCAAAACCCAGGTTGTTTAAAGGAAGATGGCCTACAAGATCCGACCGCACAATGCCTGGAGCCGATCAATCGTCGGAGAAACTGAGGGGATGACACTTAGTCAGCCCGGCCTCTGAATCGGTCCTCTGGTAGTAAACTTGCTTTGGCGCTACTCCTATGCCTTCCGTATGGGAAGATACTAAAGCTGTATCTCTTATGGTCTAGACCAGAGTTCGCAGTGGCCCAGGACGGCACAGCAACCCAAGAAGCCACGAAACTTGACGATAAGCCGGATGTCTGCCTAATCGTATAATGCCAATTTTCTCAGTCCCTCAGCAATGGTTCCAGATCATGAATCAAAGTAGCCACGGTTCTAACTATTATTCCCCTCAACATGGTATTTTGGCACCAGTATTATCACGAGCTTCTGCCATTCACTTTTCATACCTTTAAGCAGATAATGTCCTCTATTAAACACTGTGCTCTTCCTCAATGTATCTTGGCCGTTCCCAATATCTTCAGACAAATGACCCCACGCGTTTCCCAATGATCCAGTTAGGATCATACCTTCGCTTTCCGGTGGTGTTTTGATTCTGAGTAGTAGCGTTGGCAAGACAACCTACTACGACCTAAAGCCCAAGCGATATCTGACCAGCTCATACCCTGGCTTCTGAATTCCATCAAGCGGCTTCCATCCCGTTCTGACCAATTTTGTTCCTGTAGTCTGTTCCAACGAACTTTACAAGCCACCACAGACCGTTCACATAGCTCGGATACTTCATTCCAGCCTAGTCCGTCCTGAATTCCACCTCTCAGCACTGCGTCATCCTCTTCTGACCATATCTGTCCAGCTTTGGGAGAAGGGTTGCCAACGACAGTGTTCCAATGCCTTCGACGGGCTGGGTCCTGCTGCTCACATAAACCGGATAGAGTAATCGTGATGCTCTCCGAAGCTTTATCCTTCAACTTGCGCCGCCGCGATGTGATTGCGGGATAAGTCCGTCCCGGAAGCGCTTCAAGCATAGACTTCCTATCCCGCCCGTGTACTTCCAACAAAATGCGGTCCTCTTCTGCCGACCACTCCAGCCCTGAAGATCGGTGGTTTGCTTGGTTTACCCGCGCGGAAGTCGATTTAAGCCATCTAGAAGAGCGTCTCGGCGTCATTTTGTCTTTCGTCCTTAGTTCGAGATCTTCAATGACCAAGGAACTTGTCGAAGAGAATAGGGAAAATGGTGTGCACTATGTAAAGAAAAATGCTTCTTCAATGCAATTTATATTATACCAGGAAACATGATTGACAGAGAGGGATCATATGTAAATTGGTCGCGAACAATATAGTCGAGTATTTCGCCTCTGAAATGACTTTGAGAACAACATGCCCATTGTGGCAACAAAACCTGCCTGTGCTGTGAGCGTTTGCCTTTGTGCAGTGCATGAGTATCCCAACAAACACACAACAACTGAACAATGATTCTCTTTCTTGAATTTTATTAAGAACATAATATATCTGAAGATCCATGAAGCAACAAAGTTTGGCAATTGACTTTATTTGTTGGAACATGAGAGCCTTTGTAGAGAGACCTCACATTTTGACATAATCCAACTCTCCTCCACAGCCGCTGCTGTTATCATCCCGTTCCACTGTGATCGGTTGAATACGACCCCTCCAAGTAGAAATTAGAGCCTGTTATTGGATATAATTGCAAGGAAATGGTAGGTACAGTCTAGCGCAAGGCGCAGTTGCGTTTATAGTCGCCAGGCCCCTTTCTCGATTTATTCGCGGATTCCCGTCAGGAAGAAGCTCTTTCTTGTGGTCGATTTCACCCCTCCTTTGTTTCCATTGTCTGAACTAAGACGCTCTGAACCTTACCTGCAGAGCGAAAGTAGCCACAAGCTTGACCCCTCACCAGTCAGGCATCTCCCTTCCCATTTGGGCATGGGCCAAGGACACAAGATATCCGATGTTTGGAAAATCATCACCCGGGTTTCGGACGTACCCAAGTCCCCGATTGGATAATGGGATCAAGTTATCCAGATGGCTTTTGGAATGAGGGGCTAGTAAATTAAACTCGACAAAGGTAGAAAGTGGCGAAACACAACGTGTTGTTTTTATTGATTGGAGTCTCGACGTTCTTTGATGGTAAATTCATGTAAACATCAGTTTCAAACGTTCATTCTCTCAATCATCATAATTTAGTGTTCGATAACTCAGTCATAAGACGACCACTCAGAGACAATGGCAACCATAACAGCAACCTACCTCAGCAATGTAGACACTCGAAAGTCATCTGGGCACAGTCCTGGTGCCACAAACACCGTCAACTTTAGCCAGATGGAGGCAACAGACCCCAATGCCAAGGGCGTTGAGCAAAACGGTGTTGAAGTCCAACTTCAGAAGATACCAACACCTCCCGTCTTCAGTGACATGTATGAGAAGCGAGAGTATCTCAAGGGCCGCCTCGCTCTGGCATTTCGTCTGTTTGGAAAGTTTGGTTTCGATGAGGGTGTCGCGGGCCACATCACGCTCCGGGACCCAGTGATGCCGGACCATTTTTGGGTCAACCCTCTCGGCCGGGCTTTCGCCCTCATGCGGCGCTCTGATCTCATCCTCGTGAACAGCGAGGGCGAAGTCGTGGACGGTGGACCCAACAGGCTGCTCAACCGGGCGGCTTATATGATCCATCACGCCGTCCACGCTGCGAGGCCGGACGTGAATTGCGCCGCTCACTCGCACAGCATCCACGGCCGTGCGTTTGCCACCCTCGGTCGCCCAATCGACATGCTTACGCAAGACGCATGTGCCTTTTGGCGCGATGTGGGTGTCTATCGCCAGTTCAAGGGCGCTGTCCTCGCAGCTGAGGAAGGACGAAATATCGCGCGGGATCTTGGCAACCGGAAGGCTTGCATTCTGCAAAATCACGGCCTCCTAACCTGCGGGTCAACCGTGGAGGCTGCCATCTTCTGGTTCGTGTCGCTTGAGAAATGCTGCCAGGCCCAGCTCATGGCCGAGGCTGCGGCTACGAAGCCGATACCCATCGACGAGGAAGACGCTGAATTTACGTACAAGAGTGTTGGTTTGGGTGGTGTGGGATGGTTCAGCGCCCAGCCTATGTTTGATGTGCTCAGTGAAGAAGTTGGAGATGCTTATTTGAAATAGGCTCCTTATGGCTTTGAGGTTCGGAGAGAGAGAGAACACATATACATATTAACTCATAAGTTTATATTTTACGTTCTCATCTACAGAATCGGGTATTGGAACTGCGAGAAGCCGACAAATGTTCAATGTGGTTGAAGTTCAGAATGACAGCATTCGATAGAGGTGGGTGCCATTATTCATAGCCTTCATCACGCGGGGATACAAGTAACTGTTCAAAAAATAAGGGAAATATTGACAAATATATAAATGCTCCCTGCAGTCAATCCTGCTTATGTGACTACTCGTGCAATTGTGTCGCAGGTGGGCTGGCGCATGTGCCTCTTGACCGACGCTGATATAATGAAGTTATCATTTGCCAGCGATTCAAATCACTTTCTGGCCATCTCTTCCTTCCTCAACTTTGCCATTTCTATCCGAGCCTCCAGGACGCTCTTGAGATCAGCCCCAGGCCCCACAATGAGCATGCTGCCATTACGCAGCGTGTTGCCCTCAACACTCATGGTGAACCGGGACTGTGTACTCGGATTCTGGGGTCTTTCTGCAGGCTTTGCCGCTGGCTCCTCCGCTGGCTTTGCTGCTGGCTCCTCTGCGGGCTTTGCTGCCAAGTCACCACCTCTCAAGATAAGCGAATACTTGTCAACATTATTATCTAAAAACAGGTCGCAATCGGAGGAATCTACCGCCTTTCCTTCGGTTTGAGGCCCAGGGTTGTCCTGCTGAATAGTCTCGTTACGCCCGGCGATAACCGTTTCCGGCTGTGACTGGAGGGTTTTGCGCACGAGTACCAGGTCATCCGGCATGGTTTAGATGGTTGTTGAATTTGAGTGCACCAGCGGTAATTTGAAGTCTGTTTGATGTTTGTCTGTTCTAAGCAGTAAATAATCTATAGCAAGGTGGGGGAAGACACAATATAGAACAGGTGCAGGGCTCTGATATATTTGCTGGGGAAGATTGATTTGACTTAAATCCCTCACTGCCAAGCATATGCCTCTTGACCGACGCTAATATATGATCATTTGTCAGCGATTCAAAGCGCTTTCTGGCCATCTATTTATTCCTCAACTTTGCCATTTCTGTCCGATTGTTTAGGAGGTTCGTTAGTGCAGAGTCACACAGAGGCCCAACAACGAGCATGCTGCCACCCATCACCGTGTTGCCCTCAACACTAACGGCGAAGGGGGACTGTATACTCGGATTCTGGGGCCTTTCTGCGGGATTTGCTGCCAAGACACCAGCTCTCAAGAGAAGCGAATCCTCGTCAATAGTGTTTCTTGAAAACACGTCGCGGTTTGAGAGATCTACCACCTCTCCACCAGTGTGAGGCTCATCGGTCTTCTGCTGAACAATATATATCACCACCTTTCCATCAATGTGAGGCTCATCAGTGTCTTGCTGAAAAACATTTTGGCCAAGCCTGACGTGAAGCACTACCGGCTGTGCCCCGGGGGTTCCGCATACACCACATTTGAGTGCCTGATTATTCGACATTGTTGAGATGATTGTTGATTTTGAGTGAATTAGCGGTAATTTGAAGTCTGGTTGATGTTTTTTCCAAGCAGAAAAGAATCTATAGCAAGGTAGGGGAAAACACAATTTGAAATAGGTATAGGGCTCTTATATATTTGCTTGGGAAGATAGACTCAGATCCCCTACTGACAAACTTGTTCCTGTCAGATAAAGACCGTACCAGCTATGAGCTTCATACGATAGAAGTGCCCGCTGCCACACTACGCACTCATCCCTCGCATTAGGAACTGAATGATCCTACAAAGACTTGTAAGTTTACGGGGCGTTATTTCTTTTTTCTTCAAGCATCCCTATGCCTAAAATAAATAATACTCCTAAGTGGCCGTAGCAATGAAACAAATAAAAGGGAGAGAGACTCGTCTCGGGCGTTTCAAATCATCAGCACGGCCTTGGTCAACGCATGTGCGGAATTATTGCGGTTTCTGAAGCTTTCAAGTTGTTGCCTTGCCGCCCAGAGGCTAGGCATCGGACTCTGTCTCTGTAACAACCCATTTGTGAGGCATCCCTGTACAACTGCCAGTTTCAAACGGGTGGAATTCAAGTCGTTTCTCCCAAGGCACAAAGGATGTGCTGAAAATTCTTTTTAGCTGCATGGCTCGAGCGGGGCGGATGAGCGTCGTGCGTCGATAGAGAGATCAAAGACTGAAAATCCGCCCTGAGCAAGATTGCGTGAGTCCGTTGTTCTTCGGAATTTTTCTGAAACGAACTGATCATGTGTGGCCTTCAACGGCATTTCTCCTAATTACTCCAACCCTTTTCCCGCGTTTGACAAACCATCAACTCCTTGCGCCAGGCTTTCTGAGGGAGCGCGTTATGGCTGCATCACGAGCCAGTCCATGACACCAACAGTCCCATGTGCATGTTCATCAAACCTGCCGTAGTTCGTCGATTTACACATCTCATGTTCAAACGTTCATACGTCGCTACGTAAAACACTTCTCTATCTGACTGACTGCCTACGGACACTAAGTTATCTGAGCCTATCATTGTGATAACTACAGAATGCCATAATTCAGAATTTCCATTGATTTAACCAGGTTCCCATAGCCTTCCCATCAATCGGCTGTAATTGCCTCATCGTTGGGCTGACTTCGATCCCGTTGTCGGTGGCATAGACAACTTGCCTCTCCTTGCAAGATTCCGCGTCTGCAGCCAATCCTTGATAAAATTCCGGAAGTCTCAGCGCAGGAAACTTCTCTAGGTCTGTTCCTTGGTCTTTTAATACCCTGAGCCAATCTGAAAAAGGCACTACTCTCGTCAGGGCCGGCTTCCATGCCTCTTGTATTTCCGTAACAAGGTCATCCCATTTGCCCAGGCGAGGATTAACAAGGTTATAAACAGGTGAAGAGCCACTCTGCTTATGTTCATGCTGAACGATCTCGCTGATTATTTGCGACAACTTGTCGACCGGGACCCAATCGATCATATTCATGGAGTCGGGGAGACATCCCAGCGCCTTGGATGTCTGAACGAGTGTAGGCAGCCACTCTGTCCTGTGCCATTCTCCCCCATTTTGAGACAAGGGGCCTGCAATTTGTCCAACACGGAGGATCTTAGCCTTCGCTTCAGTGGTAGTAATAGCTTCCGCGATCATCCTCTCGGCTACCAATTTTGACTCTGCGTAGCCCATAGCAAGTGCAAAATTATAATCTTGAGGCACAATCTCGGGGACTCGATTGACATCCTTGCAGAGGTTTGGCCAATTTCCAACCGTGGACAGCGAGGACACAAAGAAGACGTGCGGTCGTTTTGTGTTTGGGCTAGTGGTGAGGCTCAATATATCCTTCAAGCCGTGAAGGTGATCCTTGAATGAAGGCAGCTTGTGATTGAAATTGACCTTCCATGCGTTATGGATTATGATGTCCATCTTGTTCGCGAGTGTGCTCCAATCTGCCTCACTCAAGCCCATGTTGGCATCGCCGACAGTGATTTGCATAAACTTGACCCTCTCACTCAACGCATCAAGATCTAACGCGATACCTCGGCCATCGAAATCGGCTTGGTGTCGTGTTTGAGCGTTCCGATCGCGATTTAGGCAGTAGATACACCCGACTCCTGGGTCATTGACCATCATTTCCAGTAGATGGGTCCCAAGTGATCCCGTGGTCCCGGTAATAGCGACATGCAATTTGGTTGGGGAGTCAGATCTCCTGATAGCAGCTAGATGGGAGGTGTAGTCTTCGACCAGCTTAGCCATGTATCCCACCCTATCTGTCCCCTCCTCTTCCGATGATGCTTCAATACCATCGCCGTGTAAAATGTTGAAGAGAAGGGTGGACAGTTTTCCGATCGAGGGGTTCGCGTATATAGAACTAGGTGCCAGCTTGGGAGGAGATGAACCGCCGACGAGAGGAGATATGGTCTTCTGAAATGTCTTTGCGAGTTCGGAGGTTTGCAGGGAATCCATACCCAGAACAAAAATATCGTCATCATCTCCACGAGGAACATGAGTTGGGGGTAATAACCATGCTATCGCTGCTCTTACATACTCCCGTATGTGCTCAACCGAATCCCATGAATGTAAAACGGGACCCTCAGAACCCACCGGGTCATTGTACAGTGCATCAATTTCGTCAGCATATAGACGAGTTGTCTGTCCCCGTATCACCGTCCCTTTACCAGCGCGCTTGAATGGTTTCTCAGGCTTCGCAACCATAACTTTGGACCTGAAGATGCGTCCATGTGCCGGACCAACCTTATTGGCTTCTTCCACAGTTGGCCAAATCCGGTCAATAAACTCAGAATCTGATAAGTTTGCGCCGTATTCTAACGGCTCAACAATGAGACAGGCTTGGAAACGGGCCGTGCCAGCGATCAAGGCTCCTCTAACCAAGGGGTGCCCAGTGATTGCGCCTTCCATGTTCACAGGGTTGAACTTTTCGCCATTTGATAGAACAAGGACGTCGTCTCTTCGTCCGACAAAGCGCCAGAGGTTGGGGTTGTTGGGGGCTTGGACAAACAAATCGTTTGTCCGCCAAACATCGAGGTTAGGATATGCTTGGCTTAGATGTCGAATCCAATCTAAAGACGGGTCCCTGTTCACAACCATTTCAAAGGTACCATCGCCCATGGGGTCCATTTCATTTTCCAACAAGGGATGCCATTCAAAATAGTTCCAATTCTCAGGCAGCGGGACTAACGGAATATGAGGCCCCGTCTCGGTTGATCCATAAAGCTGACAGATGGAAGTAACATGGCAGAGTCGGTCTCCTACCCGGGGTGCAAGAGGACCCCCAGTGTACATGATCCAATCGAGTGTTGATGCCTGGTTGAAGCCGCCGGGGAGATGGACGAGCTCTTCTATAACAGTCGGAGGGCACCAGGCCGCACGAATATTGAGTTGTTTCATCGCTCGGCTGAGAATATCCCCGCTGGGAGGTTTCTCTGGGGGGCCAAGAGTCACTGTGCAGCTATAAAATATGGGCATGATAGTCATAGCGAACAGTCCCGCCAACTATTAAGGCACTCATGAATTAGCTACTTGAGGCGCGGGATCACCAGGAGGACGAACATACATGAAAGGGGGGGAAAGGATTGAAGAACTTTCCTCCCCCATCAAACTCCAGTAGATTGTAGCTCTGGATTCGACGGCCTGGAACAGGTGGTATTTTTCGGTGGTTATCATAAGTCGAGTACACGCCGTTTGTGAGCGTCGTTGGTTTTGGGTTGCCTGCATGTATACGGAAATGTGAGTCTCAATTTAGGATTAACTTCAAGGAAGACTCTCATACCAGTAGATCCAGATGAATGAGCAATCAATATCGGGTCTGTCCTTGCATCCGCCCACGTCTTCTCATATCTGTAGTGCGGGGTGCATTGGTTGATGTGGTTATCGAGGCTCTCAACAAGAAGTGTGCGTAGGAGCGGCCTCTCTTTCTCCAATTCTCGAACACGGGTCTCCATCTCGACTGTATAATACAAAATATTGCAGCCCGCTTCATCCAACACCGCCAGATGTTGCGAGAGGGAATTGCGCACGGAGGGAATCATCAACTGAAATGTATCAGCACTATCACGGCTAAAATACAACATGAACCTACAACAGCCAAAAGAGATGAAACGTACCTTGTAGCCAGTTTTGATAGCCGCAAAGAGGTAAAATGCGTAACGAACGTCAGAGACTCCCAAATATGCAATTACCCCAAAATCATGGCTGCGGCCAAAAAGCTGCTGATTGCGCCAGCTAACCAGATTGACAGCATCTGCCAAGTTCCGAAAGGTGATGTCACGAAACCCTTGATCAACATCATGGGCGGATTTGGTCACTGTCGCATAAACCCTGTCAGGAGTTCTTTCTGCTAGTTCGTCCACAACTTGAACAACAAGTCGCTGGCCATATGGCCCGCATGCGGTTCCGAGAATGGGCTCTGAGGCGTTGATCTCGGCATTATCATTCTTTTGAAACTGCTGATAGCCTACAGAAGCCTGATCTGGTAGCAAAACTCGTGTCATCGTGATCGAGCGAAGTCGTACAGTCCGTGAACGCCGCGACGTGCAGCTTCTCAGGATCGCCTTACCACAATAGCACTACTTTTCATCAAAGAAATATCATATCTGACTTCCTCAATAGCCGAGGCTTTTGCTCTTTGATCATCCCATCAGCGTGAGGTTGACGATACCCGCATGACTCGCGAACGTGCATCCTTCGTGACACCAAAACCCCGCTCCTGGACCATCTGAACTTCCAGAGCAGGGATTCCCCACGGGGAATGCGGGCCCGTGGAACTCCAATCAACTTCCTGTATGATCTTGGCCTGGCTCACAGTGAGTTGGGCATTCCGGAAAATTGGCATTGGCTGTAGTGATGGTGGCGGATTCTTATTTTCCGACTGCCTCGACAGTGACGTTGGCAGCTCCCAGCCGTCATCCGGAGAACGAGTTCCCTCGCAACCATGAAGCAGCTGCTTCCTCATCCGGGTTCAAGCTAACATAAAGTTTGAGTCTGATACTAGTATCCAATCTCTGCACAATTTGTGACATCGCGTTCGTCTGGACACTGACAGTGCTGTTGTGTTTTGGGTAATTGTCAGGCACTCAACCACAGAGCCACAATCTTTTGCCTTTTGATAACTTTCGCTTCTGAGCTCAGGAGATCATGAGCTCCGTAATCCGAGACAAAGGGATACCAGGTATTCCCCATCATGACATCATTGTTGTCGGCGGTGGCTTTGGGGGCTGCTACGCCTTGTGGAAGTTCCGACAATTGGGCTTCTCAATCCACGTGTTCGAGGCCGGCTCGGAGCTCGGAGGCGTCTGGCACTGGAACAGTTATCCTGGTGCTCGCGTCGACTCTGAAATGCCATATTATCAGTTCACCATCCCTGAAGTCTGGCGCGACTGGAGCTGGTCGCAGCGCTTCCCAGATCATACTGAGATAAAGGCATACTTCCGACATGTGGACAAGATCCTCGATCTATCCAAGGACGTGAGCTACCAGAGCATCGTCAATGGGGCAGATTTCGATACTAGTTCCGGTTTATGGACTATCACTACCTCGAGTGGCGAGATTGCAACCTGCAAGTGGTTCGTCCCCGCGAGTGGGAGCTCTCACAAGGCATATTCGCCTGAGTTTCCCAACCTCAGCGCCTATGAGGGTCAATTAGTCCACTCATCCTCTTGGCCAAAATCGGCAGTTCATTTCAAAGGCAAGAGAGTCGCCGTCATTGGCGCCGGTGCCACAGGGGTCCAACTGGTTCAGGAAATCTCCAAAGTTGCTGGTAATCTCAGTGTATACATTCGAAACCCCAATATCGCGCTTCCAATGGGTCAGCGAGACATCTCCCCTCTCGAACAAAGATCGCAAAAGGGGATATATAGAGGACTGTTTCAACTGGCGCGCGATACGAATGCTGGCTTGGCATGCGATGCACAGTCAATTGCCGGTGCCGACGTGAGCGCCGAGGAGCGCGAGCGTTTCTGGGAAGAGCTCTGGTCGCGCGGAGGTTTCAGTTTCCAGGCAGGCAATTATTCAGACGTTCTCTCCAACGAGGAAACCAGCAGACAGATTTATGAGTTCTGGGCATTCAAGGTACGACAACGAGTCCGGGATCCCGCCAAGCAGGAAATTGTGGCCCCGAGGGTGCAGCCTTATCCCTTTGCCACAAAGAGAAGCAGTCTAGAGCAAGACTACTATGAATGTCTGGACAGGGATAATGTAGATATCATTGGATTGAAAAAGACACCTATCCGTGAATTCAGCCGATCGGGCATTGTCACGGATGATGGAAAGGAGAGGCAGCATGACATCGTCATCATGGCCACTGGCTACGATAATATGACAGGTTCGCTCACCAGTATGGGGCTACGGGGTAAGGACGGCATAGACATGAAGAAACGCTGGGAGGATGGCGTTTGGTCGTATCTAGGGATCTTTGCAGGGGGGTGCCCAAACATGTTCATGATATATGGACCGCAAGGTAAGCTACTATTCGCGCACAACTTTACTATAACAAGGGCTAATTCTTCTCATAGCACCAACGGCCTTCACCAATGCTCCTATTTTCATCGAGGAGCAAGTTGAGATTGTCGCTGCTCTACTATTGAAACTAAAAAAAGAGGGAGTCCAGACCATAGAACCACGTCGAGCAGCCGAGCAGAACTGGAAGACACTGTGCCAAGACATCAGTGATTCATTACTATTCAGGCTCAATGACTCTTCGTGGTATCTTGGTGCCAATATTCCAGGCAAGAAGCGAGAACAGCTAAACTACCTTGGCGGAATGATTAGGTACAGAGAGGCCTGTAAGAGCGGTCTAAAAGACTGGTCGAATTTTGAGGTCAAGTGGACAAAGAGCAGCAACTCGCCGTTGGCTAAGTCCAACGCTCCAATGGCTAGAATTTAGCAAATTCTCTCTAAGAAATTTTCTAATTTCACGTATTTTTTCAACTCATTTTACAACAAGGCCAGCTAGAGAGCCAAACAGACTTCACGACATGGGAGTATCCCAAGGACAAGCCTTCCATACAAGTAGCAGCAACCCAAATGGCCCTAATGAATATTAATTACAGCCACATCGAAGCTGTATCGTATGTTGACCGAGTACAGCCATTAGTGCCGGGATAACTTTCAGAGGTTATTAGCAGAGTTCGGTTAAGATATCCCATGCAAACCCTCAGATGCCACGTAAAAGAAGTAAACCGCGATAGACTTCCTGGGCGGCTTTCTACCGTCAATAGCACAGAGACCTGGAACGGGAAATGGCTCGACTAATATCCGCACAAACAGGGATGCGGGATCGCCATTGTTCAGGACAATGAGCTTCCGGTACGCAAGAACTCATCCATTAGCGCCACCAAGGAGGGGGTTGTCTTGTAAGCCCTAACCTAGCAGTTGATCTATTTCTGAACGCTGCTCATTGTTGGTTCTGATAACTTCCAGAGGCGAAAGGGGCATCTTTGCGGGGAAGCGGGGTATCTGCATTCACCGGACAAGGATGTGTATCGTTCTCGCGTGGATTTCGTTTTCCCGTAGCCTGGGCTTCTAGGCGTTAGCATCGATGGCCTCTATCCCTAGTTCCTACTGCCCTGGTGTGTGTCTTAAGGTCTTAAGTAGACTAAAACTACGCAAATATGCAGACTTTATCAGACAACCTAGATCGGACCACCGAATCGTCCTCTTGATAACTTTGAGGTTGCTGCTCACTACCAAGAAGCACCATGGATGATGTCAAGAAAGGCGAAGTCGACATGATCGAGAATCGGAAGGATGGTCCTGCAACGGTTCCCCAAAATTCTGGACCGGTAGAGCAGGAAGGGGCTGGTGTTCCTACAGGCTATTGGTACTCTCCAAGGTTCATCGGTTCCACAGTCGCCATTGTCCTCCTTGCCAACAACTTATTTATTGGCTACGCGATGCCTGTATGGTCAAACTATTTTGCTTCAGACCTCATCATATTTTGAAAGCTAACCTTGAGTTAGACAAATGTCCTCAATGTCATCAATGCGGACTTAGGTATGTACCATCGGACCTTCAGAGCCCCAGAAAGCTTTCCGCAAAGTTAACACGTTGTTTTAGGCCCTGACTCCAGCATCTACCTTGCCTCGCTCATCAACACTCTTATCAAAGGCGTGTTCCTCCTGCTTGTGGGCAGTATTAGCGATGTTCTGGGTCGACGATACTTTATCATCGCCGGTCAAGCCCTCGGACTGGTCGGTGCCATCATCGCAGCGACGTCGAAGAACATTAATACATTGATCGGTGCCAATGTTTTCATCGGCTTGGGGGGAGCTACACAAGTGCTGTATCCGCTGCTGATCATGGAGATCGTGCCCAATAAACACCGTGGTACCGCGCAGTCTCTCATCACCCTCTCCGCCTTCCCTTCGATGGGCTTAGGACCGGGGTTTGCGCGCATGATGGTCGAATACACAGCCCTTGGGTGGAGGTATGCGAATCCCTGTAGCCCAAAGACGACGTAACATACTAATTACATGCAGGTGGGTATATTGGCTCAATGCTATTACCGTTGGCACTTCCCTTGTTCTGTTTCTCGTCTGCTACTTCCCTCCGGACTTTGACCAACTGAGCCAAGGCACGAGCAAAAAGGAGCAGCTAAAGAACATTGACGTTGTTGGTTTTCTGCTCTACGGGGGAGGTCTTGTGTGTCTCCTACTCGCACTCAGTATGATATACTTACTCCCTTGGTATACAAACAAGAGCTTGTCTAACTTGTAAATTCGCAGCTTGGGGCGGTCGCCAATACACCTGGGGCTCCGCGCAGGTCGTTGCTACTCTCGTCATTGGAATTGTGGTATTAGTCTCTTTCGTTTTATACGGTAGGCGAAGGCTTCTGAATCACGCATTAATTGTATCAAGCTAATTTAGATTGCTAGAAATATACATGGCACCACGAGCCCCGCTGGTTCCCATGAACCTGTTCAAAATCACCAACTACAATGTCGCTGTCATTGTGGGATCTGTTGGCCAAATGTCTTTCTATGCGCTGAATGTCATATGGCCACAGCAAGTCACCAACCTCTATACCACAGACAATATCAAGATTGGTTGGATGTCTGTAAGTTTCCCGGATTTGTTTGATCTTTGTATTATAGCTCACGCCATTTCAGTGCACAACAGGGGCTGCACTCGCCTTTGGCGAAGTCCTCACCGGCCCGCTCTGCAAAAAGGGCATGCGTGTCAAGCTGCAAATGTTCCTTTCAATGACTGGACTGTGCATATTTTGCGGCATCATGTCTCTTGGCAACGAGTCTCGAGAGGCTCTCAGCGTTGCAGTATGTATACTTTGACTTCACTTGTCACAAGCTGACGAATGTTTCAGCTAACAAACAACCTAGATGACTGTGGTCATTGGACTTTTCGTGGGTTGGATTGAGCTCATATGTATCGTGGTGGCCAGTCTTGTTATTCCACCAGAGCACATTGGTTCTGGCACAGCCTTTTTCGCATCTTTCCGAGCCATCACCGGAACAATCGCGAGTATGACAGCCCTAGAACCTATCTAATATCTTTTTGCTAATACCCTAAGCAGCAAGCATATATGTGGCCATCCAAACTAATCAGTACAACAATAAGGTAGGAGGATATGTTTCCGAGGCTGCTACGGACGCTGGTTTCGCGGCGGATGGCATTCCCGAGCTCTTGAAAGTGATCGCGAAGAGCACCACAGCTCGAGCCATTGGGTCTGTTCCAGGGATGACTGAAAGCATCAGCCAGGCTGTCACTGCCGCAATCAAGCGCGCCTACGCACAGTCGTACTCTACTGTGTATCTCAGCAGTCTCGCATTTGGCGGAGTTGCTCTGATTTCTTGCTTTTTCGCTACTCACGACATGGAGGAGTACTTTACTTCATTCCTCAATAAGACGGTGGATGCGCCGCACCTTCAGAATGTGAGCAAGGATTCAAAACAGGAAGATGGAGAAAACTAGAGGGACATAGCCTCGGCAAGTATTGGAAACTAATAGCCTCGCTATTTCCTTGAATACTCATGTTCACTTTATCATATCTATCATGTAGGTCCGGTAGCTCAGAAGTTGTTTTTTAGTTAGTTGTCAGTGCAACCGTAAAGGTAGTGTAACCTGCCTGAACAGGCAGCCCAATAGAGCATCAGCCAACCGCCTCTAATTATCTCAATCTTCCCCGCAGTGTGACATCAACACAAACGCAGAAGTAACACTGAAACCAACACAAACGCAGAAGTAACACTGAAACCAACACAAGTTCCCTCGCGCCCGACCGCGTATCTTGAGAAATGAAGGTCATTATTACCGGATCGACTGGTCTCGTAGGAAGTGCCGTTATTCGCGAAGCCATCGCGAATGACGGCATCACACACGCGTTTGTCCTCTCGAGAAAGGATCTGCCCAAGGAGATTAGCGACAATGCCAAGGTCACCGTAATTCCTCACGCCGACTTCTCCAAGTACCCGGAAGATCTGCTCACTCAGCTTGCCGGGTGTGAGGCTTGCATTTGGTGCGTCATCACGAGAGACAAACCCCATTCAATTGCTGACGGTTTTTGCCCAGGGCTATTGGCGGACGCGCTCCCCATTTCCCCGATCTCGACACGTTCCGCAAGGTGTCTGTTGACTTCACCCTCGCCGCTGCTCGCGCGTTCAAGCAGCGTCTCGCGCCGGCATTGGCAGACAATCAGCGGTTTCGGTTCGTCTTCTGCAGCGGCATGTTGGCGGAATGGGATCAACAAAAGTCCCTCCTGTTCATGGCCGATTCTCGACATGTCAAGGTACGTGCCATGAGGCTCAACCCATCGTTCTAGTACTCACAGAGTCTCCAGGGTCAAGTTGAAAAAGGATTGTGTGATCTTGCGGATAAAGACGGTCGATTCGATGTCTTTTGCCCCCGACCGAGCGGCGTACTGCCTTCAAATGTCAGCACGCTGGGAAAGCTCACAGGCAAACTTTATGGCGCGATCCAGGTCCAGGACCTTGCCAAAGCTTTGGTTTACATTGCGCTCAACGGAGCGGAGAAGCAGATTATCGAAGCTGGCGAGTTGACGTCTTTGCATAAATAATACACTCAGCTATCTCTTCCAAACGAGCCGCTGATTTAATACCAAATCTACCACGTATATTCAGGCGACCCGAAGATCCCTGTGAAATTGAGGCATCTCGTGATGCACGATGTGCACTACTAACCACCACAGCTCTATGATATTGAACCAACAGCTCATGTCTCTAGTCAGGAATACTGCCAGTTTCAGCTTTTCTCACCTCACACCCAAAGCAAAGCCCGCCTATATACCTCCATAATCCATTGTTTCAGCCTTTGATATCCGAGGTTGCATCGCGACCCAAATCCTATGAGTCTATGACTTCGGGAGTCCACCAACTAGATCAACGCAACAAATGTGCACGGCCTCTCTCACCGTTAATACCCATGAGACTGTTAATTTACTACACCGTAACTTTAAGCAGATAATAGCAGGTGCCATGTCAAGGGCGAAACGCGAGTGTCACCATACCGAATCACAACAGAGCGAGCAGTCGCATGCGCGAGCCCGCTTACTAATCGGCCAGCGTGGTGAGAAGCTGGCATCGAGGTCGAGGAGGATCCGAGGGATCTTCCAGGAGTAAGGATGCTCATTTACTGATCTGCATTGTGTCAGCGGTCCGAAAGGCGAAGGCACGGGGCGCACGGCTCGCTGACAGCAGTCCCCGACACGGATCGTACAGCGATAAATTGGATCTCGGTTAACATCTCTCTCGCGCCGATTACATGCCCAGATGTAGCCGGCGATCTGATAGGCTGATAGTCAATAATATGCTTAATTTCGCCTTTCCGGGGCTCGGGTTGCAGATCTCCCAGAGTTTGCCGAGGAGGCAAGATGGTCAGCCAGCATTGATGACTCCTTCCTCCAGGAGCTCCCGAGGATTCCGGACCTGGCTAGAAGTTGTCAGGGTGTTTGTTTGCTTGTCCATGGCGAAGATGTAGTGAAGTTGGTGGTTTTGACGAAGGTAAGAGGAAGAAGAGGCAAAAGTATATAAGTCGCCAGTCCTCTGCCCCTTCTTGGAGTTCTAATACTTCACCCACCCAAAAGTTGAACAATCCGCTCAAAGAATCATATCTTATCGCCATTTCGAGTCTCTAACAGTTCCAAAGTATCATTCAATATGAACTCAATCAAGAACATCGCTTTCTTCAACCTCATCGGAGGTGCTCTGGCAATTCCCAAGCCCAGTCCCAGCCAAAGCCACACCAAGATCAACTACCCAGCCGACGTTGGCTGCGGTGAAGTCAATGTCTTCTACACGTATGTCACTTGCAAGCTTCTGGATTGAGGAACCGTAACTCACACACCTACAGTGGATTCCCGGCCCACCACCAAATGGTTATCGATCAGGGATACAATGTCACTGCGGTTGATATTTCACTCCGTAACGAAGCTGCCAACCTCGTCAAGGCTGGATTTAATGTCTACGGTATGGTTCTGGCCCCAATAGTCCATAAGGAACAAAAGTCTTACAATATAATCAGTCCTCTTCCAGGGTCCTGACCAGCCCGTGTCCAATATCGCCGACCGTATGGAAGGAACCCAATGGGGCATTGATGCCGTTGGCTGGGGTCAGCGAGGCGCCGGCAACCCTGAAGTTACCTACCGATTCGAGGGTAAGCACGCTATCTCTCATTATTTATTTATGCTTCTAACTCTGTAAAACGCAGATAACCTTCACCAATACCGTGAATCCGCACCCTTGACACCGACCGTCTTTAACTGGGGTCCGGATACCCTGTCCGAGTCCATTACTCGTCGCGTTTCTCTCAAGGAGGATTGCACTAACAAGCCCGGCAAGCTCCTGGTAAGTACTTTACTGCCGACAACAATGATGCACGCGAAGCTAACAAGCTACCTTTCCAAAGGCTTACGAGGAGATCTGTGACCCGACACTTTGCGAGAAGATCACCGTCGTCCTCAATGGGAGTCTGGAGGACCTTCTCAAGGGCCCCAACGCGTAAGCTTATTCTGCGAACATGGATTGAGTGGTTCGTAACTTCAGTCTACTTGTGTACAGAGGCTTGAGAGGGGGCAAGACTTAAATTGGGGCTGACACACAAGAAATCAATCTTGGAGAAGCTCTACCACGAAACGCGAGCTTTTTCATGCTGAGTCTAGGGAAGGAGAAGCAACTAGGAACTAGATTCAATAACGACAAGAAGTATTATCGCATAAAAGCTTTAATTTCTATCATAAACATTAGAATACGGTATTAAGCATTGCCCAGACACACAGTCAAGTATTTAGCAAAACGGAAAAAAGGTTTCAGTGATAACGCAAAGTGCCATCATTTATTCGCTACCCCCAATTCTCTCATGCTTCTTACAAGTATCAATAAAAACTCTAGATATCGCCTGTCGTGAGTAGAGGGATATTACATACTTCATCCCTAGCCAGTGTTTTAGGCCTCGTCAGTATGGAAGACGGACCAGATAAGTGGCAGGGAAGGAATGCCATCTAAAACGTGATAGCTCCCCGAAATTGATTCTAGCCTTGATTTACCGGCCTAGGAGGTTCCCGAACTGGGAGAATCTAGAGAGGGATGTCCCGACATTGTAGGGCATGGAGGCTTAACGCACCCTTCTCAATATGTCAGTGGCCGTTCTGGTTATGAATCCATCTTAAATATGATAATTCTCCAAGGTGGTCTTTCAAATGAATGGGAGCATGAAGCTAGGAGTCGATGTCATTATTTCAACATGTCTCTACACAGTCTATGATACATCTCCTAGTAAGGCATTGAGATTGAATATCTACAGAAATTCATGCCTGAACCGTTTTTAAGTTTTAAATTACAACACCGTCCAAGCCGAGGTGCAATCGAGGCAGGAAGAAATCTCCCGGCAGCAGGCCCAGCCCATCATATGGAAACCCAATTTGTCGCCGAGATCCCCAATGACCTGTCTGCTGCCAGGTGATTGCGCTTCCAGCCCAGTCTCTCTGACTGAGAAACCTTACAGGTCACCAATGGTGGTCTTGTTGCAAGGAGACCTGTTTCCGGACCATCCCATGACACGGTTGGCAATGTCGCTGGAGTAGCAGGCGTTGGCTCGTCCCTTGCCCAGGTTGCCGCTCTCGGGCATGACACCGGAGTTGTAGTATAGAGCGCCCTTGTAGTATTTGCTGACGTCGGAGGCGCCAGCCTTCTCGTTGACGCACTGCATGAATCCGTCGGAGGTGGTGATGCCGAGACCATCGGTAATCATACCTGTCACACGTGTTATTAGAAACTAGAGGCGCCAACTCTTAAGGCAAAATGGGGGGCATACCGATGATCTGCTCATCAGGGCAAGGATTAAGGATCGGGACACCGGCGTCGACGTCGTTGCAGGTGAAGCTGCCGTTGAAGCACTGCAGCAGACCAGGGTTGCGGATCTTCGCGTTGGGAGAGGTGGAGGTCTTGACGCGGACACATCCAGCGGACTCCTGGAAGACGGTGGCGAGGACGAAGCGCTCATCGAGGTTGGCCTGGGCGGCTCCCGACTTAATGGAGGACTTGAGGACCGCGTTCTCAGCCTCGCTGTTGGGAGCAATGGACAGGCCGTTGCAAGCAACTTCGTTGAGAGCAATGTTGCGAGTCCAGCTAAAGACAGGATAAGCATACTCAACTTGAAACCGGGGATTTTGGAATGTGGGTTGGTAAACTTACAGGGTCTCGAAATCCGCCCACTCAGCGATATCGGGCCAGCCCTGGGCGACGGTGCCATCTCCCTTGTAGTTCTTGTACTCGGTAGGCGCAGGTCCGGAGGCGCTGGTCGTGGAAGAGGCACTGCTGGAGCTGGCGGCGGGAGAACTGGCAGGAGACGAGACAGGAGACGAGACAGGAGACGAGACGGCAGAGGAGGCAGCGACGGAGCTGGCCGAGGGGGTCAGGGAGCTGGAAGCAGAAACCACAGGGCGGCTGGTGGGAGTGCCGACAATGGTGCTCGTGGGAGTGACCACTTGGGAGCTTGGGCGATGGGAGTGGTGACCACCGCAAGGCTTGGCCTGGGCAAGACCAAGAAGACCGCCGGCGGCGAGGACGAAGGGAATAGCAGCGACCATGGTTGCGATTGAAATGAATGTGGTTGAATGAATGAAGGAATCGGTGAAAGAATGCGAGAACCTGCCTTTGATGATGATGAACAATCAGTATCGGCAAGAGGAGCCGCCCTGTGAAGGTTATATATCGAGACGATCATGATGTTTAGGCTTGTGGATCAACTCCCAATGATCCGATCAGCCTGGCTTGTGCTGGTGGGCCGACAATAAACGTTGAATAACGTCTTGTTTCACTACGGCTAAAGAGGATAGTCGAACATCCTCGGAATCCTACTGGATCAACACGTGTAGCGCTTGAGTCCTGATTGTACGAGAGCCGAGCCCCCAAGATCAAGATCAACAGGCCCTGTGCCTGACTTGAGACCAGCACATCAACACAACTTTTAACTGGCTGTGGCCCGAAGCTCCAACTAAATATAGGAAACCCCATATGCTTGGAAGGCCCTCTAATAGGGCAAGCGAGTTGCTAGGCAGGGATGTCCCTGGTTGTTCCCCGCCGCTGTGGCCGACGATGGCTCCCCAAGCTCAATGCTCGGGTTATTTGTTTGATGAGGCAAGCAATCACTGAGTCGGCCCCTCTAGAGATAATTTGAACATCCTTGGACCAAGAGGAGAAAGTATGACAAACGGTGCATATTCACGCCTGTCTAGTAGACTTTTGTGGCAACGCCCTTGTTACACAACTCTCAACCAGGATGTTGATTGGGAGAGGAACGACTACACACAGGCCTTCAAAAGCCTCCGATCCGGCAATAAGTGAAGAAAATCCTTTGGCGATCCCGAAGCCTTCGCAAAGATGCATAAAAACGTGATCTTTTTCTCCGAGCTGCCCACTCTCATGTATTCTGGATCCCAATTAAAGGGGCAATGGCATGGTCTCGGCTTGTCCATCAGACAAACAACGGCCAGCGGCGACTAAGGACGAAAAAAGTTCGCAATTGCTCCCGTAACCGCTACTGCTACTATTACATGTAGGCACATTCATCCCATTCCCCCTTGTTTCTGCACGTCTGTCCCCTCGTAACAGGGCCAACGTGAAGAGCATCAGCGCAATCAAGGTGATCACCCACTAGCATGCTTCTTTTCTCTAGTGTCTAGATAAACTTTGTGGAATCTTGCAGCCAGTCGGCTTCGTATACTAACAGGTGAACGTTTAATAGCAATCGGATTCAAGGCCAGTGCTCTCGGGTCCGCATTGTTGAGTTTAAATCTTGGAACGATCTACTTCCTCTAGACTCCAGTTTGGTTTCACGGATATGCCCATGGCAGACCTCAATAAATGCAGATCTTTTACCTTTGCTGAGAAATGTCGATGGGATCTTCTCCACGAGAATTAAATTAACTTGGGATGAACCCAGAAAAAGTTGCTTGCCGAATTTGATCCTACACATTGGCCTCCTTATACTTCCTTCTACCAATTATTGTCAGGATAACTAGTCCTTTAACATCAGCTAGGTTCATTCCGCGCACCAAACCGGACTTTTAATCATCTTTTACTGAAACCCGCGAGGGCACGTTGTTTTCAAGGATCAATACGTAGCACCGCTTCTTTGTGTGGCGTGGGGTTATACTTTTATAACTAGCCAGAACGACTTTGGAAGCTATCGGCTAGGCCCGTCATGGTTGGAGGTGTTTGAATCCTAGCCCCTGGCCAAGTCGAACAAATGTAACCTTAATGTACCTGACTAGAACTTGTTACAGTTGATGAATCGTCTTGCCAAGGTGTACGTTGCGCAGATGTACACCTATTCACTGGTTACATCTGCCAAAGCCACCACACCACATCCATAGGCTTAATCAGTCTTCCTTCTCTTTACAAGCCATCTAGTTTCTCCATCCATAGTTCCCATCTTGGGCCTTGCAATGAATTTCTGCCTTGCTTATGAGACATGGGGCCATTTAGACACGCTGCAAGCTATTTTTGACAATATTACCGCACAAATGACTCTAGATGTGGTGTCAGTAGCGTTTTCCTAAGTAGTTTTCTATTTCAAATCTTCTTTACTCATCAACTTTCATTGAAAATCAAATACAATCAGCCGGGCATTTTTTGTTCGATCCGAGAGCTTAGAACGTAGCAGAAAATAATGACAAGATACGTGAACCTAACCGACGGGATTGATTCAAGGTAGAGCACAAAGCCACTTGCCGAACACTCCTTCGTTCCGGGATGAACCCTACCCCAGGACCTTTGTAATTAGTTTCAGCTATCTCGCAGACTCCACTGCCTCCTAAAGACAGATTCCTCTACAGTCGCTTCCTCCTTGGTTAGGGTCGCAGTCATCCCACGGCATATCGTAACACTTCTCCGGCGCAGGACAATCACCGTCCGCGATGCCTCCGCACAGACGAAGACCCTGGTAACCCTTGAGGAGACAGATGCCAGGCTTGTCGGCTATATTTGGAGGATCGCGAGGGTCCTGCGCGCACTCATATCCCTCGGCACAGCGCTTAGCAATGCTCGGGTAGCCGCCGCAGATTGGGAAGTCGTTATTCGAGACACAGTGGCCCAGGCACCTGTTTAGATCGGTGCAGTTGTTTTTGTTGGGGATGCAGTGCGTTCCAGGCCTGCAGGGGGCGATTTTCAAGCCACATGGTTGGACGGGGATGTCTGCTGCTGCCAGACCAGTCGCGGCGAGGAGGAGGATGGTCATCGAAGGGACTCTCATGATGTATATGGTACGCAGAGGTGATTGAGATTTCTGAGGCTTGTCGTACGTTGTGAGATGATGTATGAGAGTGACTCGAAGCTGTTTACGTAGTGACGCAGAAGAATGCCTGGAAACGGGGTTGAGGCTTGGTTGAATGACAGAAGGGTTTATATAGATTCAAGAGTGAATCCAGTGGTAGAAAGATGGCGGGGAATTGAGACACTCTTGACTCATATGACTCTTTAAATAGTAAGCCCCAGACTGTGCTGGTGGTGAAGTCAAGTGAAGTGAGCTGATGGTGAGTTCAAGTGACGAGGGCTTCTCAGTGAGACTTCTGGCCCGACATTTGCGACGAGGTCTAAGTCAGTCGGTGTCATGTCAGCCTGCGTTGCGCAAGGGAAGGAATTTAGTCTCAGTCATCAAGGGAGATGGATGTCCGCATTCCAGTGATTCGTAATTCGGTGTTTATACGGGTCTCGCTGCGTCACTGACTGTGTCACCTTTAGTCAATTGATGGATCTCTCTATTTCACGGACTCTCTGGCTTGGAGAAACTGTGTTGTGACACGGGCGTAACGCCGTTCACCTAAGTCAGTATTATGTAGGCCGTGTCTTTTTCTTGCTCTAGTATCCCACTTAGAATCCTCTACATACTTGAAGAAAAGAACAGAGATTCATTGACAGTTTTAAGAGTTTTGGCAGTGTCTATCGCGAGCATGTGTGGGATCATACGAAATGCATTTGGCACGCTTCTAGCCCTATGATGGCTGGGTACTATAAACCAACAGAAAACGTATACGATTTAACGATTTCACGACTTCACAAGTTCATAAAATTTCTCAGGCCAGTTTCCAATCCTAATTACGTAGCATCCTACTATTACATGTCTGTTAGACTGCTCTAATACCAAGGATCTTCTCGGTGTGTACTTGCCTACCAAGCGCTCCTCCTGCAACACTTCTGACTGGTCCAGGAGCGCATCAATAGAGCATTGTTGTTCAATCCAAGAAAGGGTACTGTTTTGATGAGTAGTAAAAAAAAATAGCTTGTTACTGTCCACCATTGTTTATAGTTTTGGGTCCTTATGGGCAGTAAATACAAGTGAATGCATAGACAGCTACTTCAAGTTTGGATCTCCTTATTCGCTACCACAGGAGGCCCTAATTATGAACAAATAATTACTCGTAGCCAACAAATCAGCACCGGTAGCACGCGGCCCCCTAATCCAAAGCTTGCAATCGGCATGCTGATAGTGCAAGCGGGAAACTGCTTGACTAGTCGCCTTCTCTGGATATCGCTGTGCATATGAACTAGTCTCATTTCTTCATTGTATACTTTGTCTACGAACCAACGCAGCTTTGACCAGAAAGGCGATCTTTGATAACAATCGTCGCGGAAGAACAAGGGTTGAAAAGGGGCACATCAAAGCAGCATGCTCAGCCGCTGGAACAACCTGCATAGCAGGTGTGGGATTTGGTCTCTTCAACCATTAGATTTATGCTTTTTTTATTCTCATTGTGTATGTTTGTTGTGCGGAAATTCAGTGCAGTGGCGTTGGTGCGCCGCAACTTCACAAGCCATCAATCCACTCAGCTGTGAACAGACCTCGGAAAGCTCGTTTAAATTATGTAACAGCAAATGTCCTTTTGGTGCGGCTGACTCGCCTGAGAGGGTCCAAGCGTAACAAATCAACAATTGATGAGATGGGTCAGACGTGAAGATCCTCGGTGGCTTCCCTGGCTTGTGCGATTGTCTTTGAACTTGGACATGGGATTGCAACGCTTCACAGTTTGGCGGCTTCATGATTGATAATTTCGAGGCTGTTCAATCGCCGTAGCTTCGTGTAGTGTAATGACTCAGTGTCACTCTGTTCTAGCACCTCATGCCCAGCCAATCGTATTTTTAGAAATGCACAAGCTCTGGACACACTAGCATATTCGCTCCATGGACGAATGAGGAGAAGAAGAACGAGGTGAGATTTCAGGAGGTCCTTCGGTTACGAGGTCTCATGTGGTGGCGGGGGGCACAAATTGATCATCCCTGTCGGCTGATTTTCTTTTGCGAGAACCGAGACAACGGCGTTTGAGCTATGCCACCGGCTAGTCGGCAGCTTTCTTGGAGCTACTGAGCAGAGCTTTTTAGGGGATCAAGGCACACTATGCAATGAATATTTCTTGCTTTTTCACTGGAGCTGGTGCCCCAAGCTCGGTCCTCGGCACGCGGCATCTTCCCTCACGAGGAAAAGCGTGTCCATTTTGCACTCCACTGGGCTGAGATGTGGAACACGGAAGTGTTGGTGCACCGACAATCCGACAATAGGCAGGGGCTATACGAAAGTGCTTTGTGCAGTGTAATGTGAGACAGAGGTAACCTTAGATTCTAACTGGATCAGCTGGATACAGGAGACCTCGGCGAAGAAGTGTCCTTTTGCTGGGCGTGTCAGCAAATGGAGGGCGGGATGAGAAAGGGGACGCTTCCAAGGAGAATCCAGAACATAATATGCACAGTAAGAGGTACTTTGTGCTTTGAGGATGGGCCAGGCAGATCCGATCAGCCGCTGTATTGTATCCATTTTTGGAAGTCCCGAGACATCAGATCAGCCTTACCATGCATAATGCGCTGTACCTTGTGCTGGGTCCAGGTGGGCTGCCCATCTCTGCCCCGGACACGGACTGGAAGAGGGCTGAATTCTCTAATTTGATTCTTCTTGTGGGTGAACACTCTCTACTTGATTCCCCGTCTCACCTTGTTTCCTCCTCCAGCTCGTCACGTTTCTTCCTTGCACCACCCTCCTGCTCTGCAGCCACTCCTTCCTTGTGGCACCCCAGTTTCTCCGTTCTTCTCCGTTCTTTCTCACGTCTTGTCCTTCTTTTATCCCTGCCAATCTGCTACATTGATCCACTCTCGATCTTGCATTTCTTTTCTTCGCGGGTAGGCATGGGCCGAGCCGAAGCCTCCTCTTCCACCCAGCGTCGTCCTTCACGATGCTGCTGAACCCCAGATTCTATGCTCGGTGGCTGGTCCACGCTCTGGGGCCACGTCTTGCAAACCGTCGCTTTGCCTTCGCGTTCACTGTTCTAGCAGTTCTAGGTGCCAAAGCCGTCCACATCATCGCCCGCCACGATGCCTTGTCGACAAACCAGATTGGGCTGTGGATGTACTCCTTCCTCGCCCAAGACTTCGCTGTCCTCATCCTTATTCGACTTTTGCTCGACGACTGTATTACCGCCGTCTCTTCCTCCGCACTTCGAACCGCCCTAAGCTACCTCGGCAATGCCCTTCTTGTCTATAATCTAGTCCTTGGCTTCGCTGCGACGACCTTCTTTGTCGTTACCGGGTCCGAAATTCACTGGCACCATGCTGCCCTCGCTAGCGTTTCCCCGTCACGAGCTTCCATTCTCACCGACATCTTTATATTTTGTGGAATTACGTTGGTTATGATCGCCCTGAGTTGGATGCTCCAGGATTTCTTGTATGGCATGTTTGGCTTCTATGCGAATGTGGTCAGCGCCTGCTGCTCTTTCGTATCGCGCGTGCTCAGTCGCTGTGTCCCTTGCTGCCGCCCAACGCCGTACACAAAGCTTCCTGGCCAAGATATCGAACATAATCATAGACCGAGCGAAGACTACACAGACTCCAACTCCGGCTTGGAAGGCCTCATCAACAGCGGCAGCAGCAGCGAAATCTTGACCCAACCACCCATCGTATTCCGACTCCTGTCACGCGGGCTCGCCAGCGTCAAGATTTCTATCTCAAGCGATTTGCTTTACTCAGCTTTCAATTTCATCATGCATTTCCTCGCTACGGCCTCTCTTCTTGTGTTTATTGGCTTCAGACTCGCCCGGCCCGACGACGGCTCCTTAACCTTCATCGCTTGGACGACAGGTTTACTTCCCTTTGTTGGCTATAAATCATTATCACCCTCGCTCGAAAACCTTCGGCCAACCTATGGGGTGGGCATCCAGCACGACTGGGACCGTGTGACTGCCCTTACTGAGCCGATTCCTATGCCATGGCTTCCCAAGGAGGAGACGGAGGGTTTTGAGGATTGGTACAGGGACATACTACATTATAACGCTTCCGCAGATCCGATGAAGATTGACAACTTGGACGAGCCCTTGCTCCCTGAATTGAAGAACAAGCTCAAGGACCTCGACATTCGACACGTCGTCCTCTTTTTCATGGAGAGTGTGAGAAATGATGTCTTCCCAATCAAGAAAGACGGTCTGGTTTGGAACCGTCTTGCGGAAACCTGGCCTGAAAATAAGCTTCCGCAACACGTCCAGGAAAGACTTGCGAGACTCACCCCAACAGCCAACTTCATCACCGGGGACTTTGATGATGGCTTCGATCACAAGGAACCCCACAGGAAACGAGGAGGCGCCCATTTCACTAACTACTACACTGCTGGGACTTACACCCTCAAGAGCTTGCCTGCCACGATCTGTGGCATGGGACCCTTAATTGGCGACTTTAACCTTGATTGGAAGCACCACATGTATCAGCCTTGTCTTCCACACATCTTCCAGGCCCTGAATAACATGACCACGACCAACAAACAGTCTGGCCCTTACGCCAAGTCCAAATGGCAGTCATATTTCTACCAGACGGCTACGCTCCAGTTTAATCAGTTTGATAAGCTAATGAGGAAAATCGGTTTCCTTGAAGAGAATACTATTGATGTCGAGTACCTCCGTTCGAGTAAGGCCAAGCATGGCCCTGTTACTATCCCTTACACCAACTATTTTGGCTTCGAGGAGGAGCCACTTATCGATTATATCCATGATGCTTTTGCATCCGCAAAGGAAAAGGACGAGCGAGTGTTCCTCACTCACATCACCAGCACCACGCACCACCCGTTTGTTTTGCCATTAAACGCAAAGGACAAGTACCTCCCTCTATCGAACGGGCTGGATGAGCTGTCACATTATATCAACACGCAGGGATATAGCGATCAATGGATACAGAAGTTCTTCAATATCCTTGACAAGCAGGGTGTGTCTAACCAAACTCTAGTCATTTTCGTGGGGGATCATGGTACCTCGCTGGCTGAGAACGACATCGCGTCCTCCTATTACAATCCGAATATTGGGAACGATCATGTTCCACTTGTCCTATCCCACCCACAACTGCCCGCTTTCAACGTGGACAGCGCTGTTTCAGGGATCCAGGTCCTCCCCACAGTCCTCGATTTCTTGCTCGAGACGGGCTCTCTAAACGAAGCAAGCCGCGAAGCCATCAGGGGTCTTGTGCGCAACTACGAAGGACAGTCCCTCATCCGACCCCAGAAGGTGGTCAATAAGAAGACTGGGCAGGGGAACTGGCAGTTCACCACGGTCAACCCTGGGCGAGCGCAGCTCGTGGCACGAGATGCACGTCATCCCGAGCGGCGCCTCATCATCCCTGTTCTCAACAGTGTTAAGTGGAGGCTCAGCAACGTCAACGAGGATCCGCGCGAGGAGAACCCGGTCCAGGAATCCAAATTTGCAGCTTTTTTGAAGAGTGTAGGAAAGAAGCACGGCATCGAGGTCGCCAAGTGGGCTGAAGAGGGCGCGTTCGTTGCCCGATACTTTGCTACCGAGAATGCGAAGAGGTGGCACTACGGACCATACGCTACATAGACTTGTTTCTCGTCTTGACTTTTATAGGCGTCTTGTTTTGTTGGTACATTGGGGTTTTCGAGTTTGGCGTTTGGGGTAGCATAGCCGGCTGGTGTATATAGAGAGACATGTCATTCCCTGCATATTAGGGCTTATTCGCTGTTAGACGTGGTCAACCCTGATCAGACGAGCATATACACATAGCTATAGAAATAGATATCATAATTAGACCATTTTTGTCCACAAATTCTATACGGCTTCGTCTATCTATGATGAATTTAATATGACCGGAACTTTATATACAGGGAATAAACGTGCCTGGGCCGTGGGCGGGCTGTCTCAGAGTGTCTATATCTAGAAGAGCAACTCTGACTGAACTCCGGAGAAGTACTCGAATGCGTCCTTTCGGTCATCGTCCGGCGCTACGACGGTCGCGTTATCCAAGAAATGAATCGACAACTGCTCATCCTTATCCCACTTTGGCCAGTGCGGCAGCTTCTTCCCACATTTACCATGGATGTCAACGTTGGGATCCAGTGAGTTGATAAAGTTGACGTAGTACTGCACAATTGCCTTGTACGGCAGAGCAGGTTTCTGTGTCTGCAGGAGCGTCAGGTCCGAGCCATGCATGGTGCCCAGGAAATCAACTTTGTTGTATTTGCTCAGGTAGTCCCAAATTGGCACCAGCCCATTCAAAGCAATGTAGGACGCTCTCTTCTGGAACTGGAAGACGAGATCTCCCAGGACCGCCGAGTTGCGCTTGAAGCTGGGGTAGAGCTCGTTAGCGGAACCGGTGTTGAATAGGGAGCCGGCTGCAGGGTCGGTGGGATAAAAGCTAATCATCCGCTCAAGGACATCGTCCGCGGCTGTGTGGAAGAGGCCTTTGAGTTGCTTTACCAGAAGAGGGGATGTTGTGTCGTTTAGCAGAGGCAGGGCGAACATGGTCCCTTCATCGTCTTGGTTGCCCGAGAGGAACGGGACGGGTGCAATTTTATGCTGCTGTACTGCCTTCTCTGGCGAGAGCGGGAAGAAGTCGTCCGCGGGATCTGGGCGAGGCGGGAAACTGATTCGGAACGCCTCGGGGCCAAAGAGCCCCGGGATGACCGCCGTTGCGTTGAGGAATTCCTCGTAGGGCAGCTCGCGTAGACAGGTCAGCGCATCCTCAGATCCACAGCCTGCGGCCGCAGAGAAGGTGTCAAAGAAGTCCTGAGCTGTAGGGCTGTCGACGGCTTCCGTGGGGAACACGGCTCCCGAGTCCATGATTCCGCCGCGGAAGAGGGGCTTGCCGTGGTAGGTGCTGTTCCCGTTGTTGATCAGGGCGTGATACATGACCGATAGGCTACCGGCGGATTCTCCCCAAATGGTGACCTTGTCTGGATCGCCTCCAAAGGCAGCAATGTTCTCTGACACCCACTCGAGGGCCAGTCTCTGGTCTCGAAGGCCGAGATTGGTGCTTCCATCGTTCTGGAGCTCCTTTCCGGGCAGGAAGCCAAACGCCCCAACACGATAGTTGACCCTGACCACGAGGATGGGCTGTCCTAGAGCCACTGACTCTTGAATCAGGGTGGAGTAGTCGTATCCAACCGAAGACCCGGTCGCGAACCCGCCGCCGTAGATCCAAAACAGCACGGGAAGCTTGGAGTCGGGCGTTGTTGAGGAAGGTCGCTGGATGATCAGGTTGAGGCAATTCTCACTGACAACAGATGGAGGTGTTGCAGATGACAAAAGAGGACCGTAAACTTCTGGGGGAAGCTGGGTGAAGACCTCTGGGTTGACTATGAGAGGGTGCTGGGGACAGCTGGCGGGTATTGCTGTAGCGTTGAGTGCTCCAAATGGCGATGAAAGACGCTGCGGGGGTCGGAGACGTTTTGGGGTGTCCGCGTAGGGGATTCCGAGGAAGTTGTCAATTGAATTGTTCGTAAATCCTATCACAGTTCCATCGGGAATTTGTACGGTTGGCTGTTGAGCGGCCGCCGTCGCGAGACCGCATGCTGCGAGAGCGAAGAGGATGGATGAGGGTACCATCGCGAGGAAGTCGAGAAGGAATTCTTTAGTTTTCACTCACAATGAAACTGACTTCCTCTGACAAGAGCGTTGAAGTATCTATTATATAGGTTTACCTCCCCGGCAAACTTGGCCGAGTCTCGGCGGACTTTATGCGCTAGGCGGACTTTGTGGACTCAACGGAGTTTATGACCAAGAGCAATTCCTATATGTCAGATTATTCGAGTATACTGGGGTGGGAAGCAGTGTGAACATCTCCAAGTGCGGAGAGCCGCATCCGACTCGCCTGTCGGATACGCCCTTCATCCTTCCATTCTCTTGAAAATCAACAAGAGGTGACTTGAGACATCTACCGTCATCTTACAAACAACGGAAATCCTAGACAACTATGACGTGTGGGCTTTCAATAGACGAGAGTAAGCAATAACGCTATACGCTCATCCTGCTGAACCGTGCGCATAAACCCTGAACACTTCGGAACTGATAGTCGGGGACAGTGAAAACAGATATTCATTATGTCACACCTCCAGCAAGCCATCGGATAATCTTATTTCTTTTTCTTTTTCTTTTCTTTCGTCATTTCTAAGAACACAAGGCTCAGTCTATGGGCAGCAATCTAGCCTCAGCATCAAACCTGCTTACCAAGCTGTGGTAGAATCCTGTCGGCCAAGTTGGCCGAGACAGACCAAGTTCTCCGAAATAATCAGATTAAGGGATATGAAAAACTTACAGACGCATCCATCAAATCGAATATCGCCCGAGCGGATTCTTGCTTTGGTTCGCCAATGTGTAAAACAAGATCACTGAGTGAAGAAACGGGGGGACGCCCAACTGCGTGGCGGCCGAATGACGGTTAATATCAGGACGCTTCAGAATGAGAATCGAGCGCGGGTTTCTGCATCAAGCTAAGAAAGGCATGTCATCTTCAATGGGTTAAAGAATGATGGCGACAGCTTGACCGAAACTTTCCAGAAGAATGAAGCAGAGCACGACAAGCCTCCAAACGCCCAAAAAAAAAAAAAAGGAATAGTGCCATGAAAGCCTTGCTTCTATTGTCTTGACGCTTTATTGATTCCTTGTTGGTTAAATCCAAATCGAATAGACGCCGTCTATAGCTTCAGATATTCGTATACTCGGTCAAAAGACAAAGACAGCACGGGTCCACTTCTTGAGCTTCTATTCGTATAGTCATAAATTTTGTTGAACATACCGTATACTTGTTACTCGCCGTATAGATCAGAGGCCGCTCTCCGGTTTTCTCTATTCAATAAGAAAAGTCACCATTCAATAAGAAAAGTCACCATTCAATAAGAAAAGTCACCATTCAATAAGAAAAGTCACCATTCAATAAGAAAAGTCACCATTCAATAAGAAAAGTCACCATTCAATAAGAAAAGTCACCATTCAATAAGAAAAGTCACCATTCAATAAGAAAAGTCACCATTCAATAAGAAAAGTCACCATTCAATAAGAAAAGTCACCCAAAGACTCGAAAACCCCACGCGAGAGTCTCGCGTCGGGTTTCTTTCTTTTCTGCCAGTAATGATCGACTGGAATCGCGCTCTGCGGTCATATTCAATCTTTAGATATCCATCGAGGCTCGTTTCTCGTCCTATTTCTCAATTGAGAGATGCAGTTTCTGGGCCTAACCTGTGCTAGGATTCGCTCTGTCAACCTATCATGGCCACTGGCTTCTATATTCCAATGAAGGAACCGAAGTAGGTTTGGAAAACCCGCTAAGTATTGCTTCTTGGCCTTTTAGCTCACCGCAAGCAGCTAAATGCCGTGGCAGCGAAGTTGAAAAGGATTTTTTATCCACGATTGTCCCTAGGTAGAAAGCGGGTGATCGAGTCCGACGGCACGTTATGGCAGGCAAAGACGAAAGTAGCCCCTTATGCTTAAGTCGTTTGCCAATAAGTGGGAAATCTTCACCAGCCGATATGCGCTCATCGGGACCTCTTTGTATTGCGAGCGTGAGAGTTGCTTAGTGGGCTGTAGTCGAGTTGGACATGGCATTGGTACAGCCCAGTAAGTAACTCCCACGCTCGCAATGCAAATAGCCGCGTCGTTTTCAAAGGCACAGCAGTAAACAATTGACAGGTTGTCATCGCGAAGATCAGTCTCATGTTAGTATTCCCGAATCGCCGGCTTTCCTCTGCGCTCAACGCCTACAATACGTCGAAAATCGTACGGTTAGGCAATAGCAAGGTGCGTTTCCCTACGATACCACTGAGAAGAGAGCTTCGCTAGTACCAGACTCTGAAGTGATTCTGCTCATGATTCAATGTCGGCTCTCCTAGGATCCTGCTATTGTCAGCGGCCAGCCCGTGAAACTGAACCTTACAGCCGTAGCCAAATCAAGCTTCAGACGCCGCCATAATAATCGAAGAAGGCTACACATTTGAAATCGTGGAGAAAAGCATCTGAGAAAGGTTCGAATCTTTGCGCTGTGAGCTTCAAATGCGTAGCCTTTTTAAATCGTTTTCTTCTTTTTTTTTTTTTTTTTGCCGAAATCACTGCTGAATGGGAGTTTTCGACAATACCTATCCAGAAAAAGACTCGATTTCAATCTTCAGCAAATAAGTCTGCCCTCCAATTTCGTGGATAGTTGGGTTTCAGGAATCAGATAGCACCACAACTAAACGACAAGTCGGGCATCTGTACGCTCTAGACAATGCCACACGGGCAAGGCCGAATGTTTATATCAGGGAGGGCTCTGGAGCAGCTATCCGACTCGGTACTTTCCCAAGGTTCTCGAAAATACCCATCGCCGCCAAAACTGAAATGGCTTATCGGAGACTGCCATCTTCTCGAGCCTTGTTATGCCCCTCATACCAGGTTGCCGCTGTCAGGTAGTCCCAAACATCGCTGTTTTGCCGTCGAAGGTGCAAGTCGCCGCAGATCCTGGCATCGGGAGGAAATGTGATGTTTCGAGACTGGAAAATTGAAACGATCACGGATTCACGGTATGACATCACGGAGAAGCGTGCTCCTAGCCCGTAAACGTCATGGGAGAACCTCACGACGTAGAGACCTGGTCTCCTGGGTGTTGGGCACAAATCAACAACATCCCGGATCCTCAGGCTGGACGGCAAAAATGACTTCATATGCTCGTATCTAAGCTTTTTGCTGCCAGCTGTCAAATAATTGGAATAACAGTAGCGCAAGAGGAACTCGGAGCAATAGTGGGGACTGCAGATAAGAATTGCCTCAACAATTGGGAAATGCTCGATCGGAAGATCCCATGTGAATATTGGGACTGGAAAGTCGTGATATCATTGGTTTGCAGGGCGGTGCGTTGTGCAGCTCGCTATCTTGAGGCTTGCAAGGGTAGACTTTGTGTGGCGGCAGTCTAGCAGGGCAGGTCATCGCCATACCGCTTTTCCTGGCGAAATGTCGCTGGGACTGCAGCCCTGGCCCTTCCCAAAAATGCTGTACTTGGCAATTAAGATCAGAGATCAATTGATTCTCCAGGTTCTGGAAAGGTTATTTGGAATTGTCGTCATTTGCCGTCGCTGGGCTCGCTGCAGGGTAGTTTAGGCTGCTATTGAGCTGATGAGTAATGCAGCCGCTGAGCTAGTAGCTACCCTAGGCCTGGGTTGCAGGTACAAACGGCTAGGCCCACTTCGGCTGCGTCATGGAAGTACTCCCGGCGCAGGTACCTGCCCAGGGCCCTCGGCGCAGAGCTGGGTGCGGTGGGCCCCGGAAAGTGGCCGACGCTACTTGGCAGCAAAGTATCCCCGAGAGTCGAGGCCGCTCCCAGCACGCTCTTTTGGCTCGAGCGAGACCCAAATCATCTTGGGCTACCGCCAGCCAAACAAGGCTCACCGGCCGTCCCTTGTGCCGGATCATCAATTCCAACTAGTGCCGTCCGCTGAGTCGTCGTCCTCCCTCAAATACGTGCTACCGACCGACGCCCGTCTTCATCGCTGGTCCGTGTTTCCCGGACCTTCTTCTCTTTGCCATTCGGTCGATCGCCCATGCACACACATTGTCTCAGTAGCGGCCGAACAAATTCCACATCGGGTTGGGCTGGGTCTCGAACCCACCACCATGACGGCAGACCACGCGGTGGATGGCAATGCCTTCCTGCCCTCTGGAGGTCTCGACGAAAGCTCCTGCTACTACAAGCCCATCTTCCCGGGCGGCCCCGGAAAGAGCTCCAAAGACACGCCATTCTCGCTTGACGGCCCTTCCTCTCCGCTGTCGTCGTCAACCCTCCTCAGCCGCCGTAACCAGTCTCACCAACCACCGTCATCCGCCACCGGCAACGTGGCCTACAATTCGATCCCTCCCATCTCCCGCTTTCCAGACCCTTCGCTCTCCTCATCGGGTTTCCCCAAGCCTGGAGCCGCCGACGCGGCCCCAAACCTACAGACGCTAGACCACCATCTGCTTCGTCGTCTGGTGCAGCAAAACGAAATCATACGCGAAGCGTGGGAGGCAGAGCGCAAGTACCTCGATATCAACAGGCGTCGAGTCGAGCAAGTCTATCAAGAAGAGAGGCTCATTATGGACGAAGTTTGCGAGACGTGGGAGAAAGAGAAGGCCGCGTTATTGCAGGAGATTGATATCCTCAAAGGCCGTGTTCGGGGGCTAGAACAAGAAAACCTCGCTCTCAAGGCAGGTAGCCCACGAAACTCTTCTCAGAATCCCGCTTTCCCAGCTCGAGGAAGTCAACAGGATGGCGCTGTTGATAACTCAGGGACTATATCGCTCTCAAGTCCCAACTATGGGCCTGGAGTCGGGGTCCACTCTCCTAACCAAAGACCGAATCATAGAACAAAGAACTATTCTTGCGATCCATTGACTTTGCCTCCTGGCCTCGACGGCGCATCTCGACGGCCTCATTTCGCATACCCAGGTAGCTCCCGGGCATCGCCAACTCGAGCTCCTGAGCCTGTTGCGTACCTCTCGCTCGATCCCCGTGTACAGCCCGAAACCTCCACCAACCGCGACTTTCTACCGACGTCATCGAGTGACGACAAGGATAGCATCCCTGTAATCGACGTGAGGGAGCTGGACCCCAAGCTCGAGGGAATTCCACTCAAAGCTCCTGCCGTGCAAAGAGCAACCTTTGGCACAAATGGATCCAGCATCACCTCGCCGGCGTCACCTCCTGCCGCCACAGACGAACGAATGCACACAGTTGAGCAAACTTTGGCACCTGATCAAATCCCGCGAGATGCTGCGGTTCAAGCGCTGCGGGATGAGGAATTAAGACGGTTAACAATGCATGCTGGCCATACGCCCAATCACTCGCTCTCCAAGATGGTTTCGATGAATGTGGCGGACAGTGGGGGCGTTCCTGGATCGGATGACGAAGGATCGTCGCCGTCACCTGCCATCGGAGACTGTTCTCTTCCTCGAACCTTTGGCCAGCGAAACGCTGGTCACGGGATCGGCGAAGTGGGTGGCGAAGCAAACGGCAAGGCGCCAGAGAGGCACAATAATGAATCGTTGCTCGACCATCCCGAGGAGCAGCTGGATGCTGCAGACGATATCCGCCTCAAAGGCCCGCTCATGATCAAGAATATCCCAGCACAGGACGAGATTTTCCTCGACCAGCTGAATAAAAGACTCGAATCGATTGGCCACGGCGAAGACGCATTGCCAACCGTCATGAGCTCACCGCCTCCAGACGACGACGAAGATCCGGTATATTCAGTGTCTGGAAGTCCCGGCCAAAAACCATGGAAGGCGAACCCGCCAGTTGGCGGTGACGCCTCACAGGATGTGTTTCCCGAGGCCTCCGGTGCTAACGGCGGCGAAGACGCTCCTGCGAAGAAGACTGACGAGGTGGAACAAGACGTCCCGCTGAAGCTCAAAGGAACCTCAAATTTTGGAGCGCCGTTTGGCGTAGCATGATGCTCGGATATTATTTTGAGTCTAGGAAAATGAGAACGCCCGGACTCTCTGGCCTATATTTTTATGAACTCTTGACCCACCCGCCTCTGGATGACCGCAATTGCTGCCTACTTATATTCTACAAACTGCCTGGTATCAACAGCCGAATTACATCACAAGACCGTGCTCGTTGATTGATGCATCATACGTTAGAGGCGACTTCGGATTCAATCAGGCCTAACCAGTGCGCTTGGCCTCGTGACCGTTGACCCCCACTCACCGAGACTCCAGACAATCGGCTTGCACCCTGTGATCCAGACCGCACTAGGAAGGCTTACGCGGGAGACGAGGCAAAAAAGACCCTATTGTTTATTAGGTGCTAGATGGAAACAACTAGATATAGTATCTCTACACTTGGCCGAGGGATAGACAATGCAGGGTTACCACGGCGCCATCACAATACTGGGGCTTACCCATTACCCCGGTGTAGGAAATCGAGTATTAGATCATCTATCTTATAATTCATTTGCTTGGCGGGACAATCCGACAAGAAGCTGCAAAGCAAGAGAAACAAGCCAAAAACCCAAAACAACCCAAAATCATCGTTTCATTTCAGCGCGCTCTACACACCCATCGTGAAGTCGTGCTCAATACCAGGAGTGACGCTGGCCATGAACTGTGATTTTGCCCCCTTGTTAGTATAATTTCTCGATGCTTCTCTCGAGGGGTGTGGGGAACGGATGAGTGACATACCTTGAGGAAAACAACCAAGTACTGATCTACCCGAATGGCCACCTCCTGGTCATCCACCTCGGTCCCCTTGACCTCCTCCCACTCCTCCTTGTCCGCGGCCTCCTGGGCACTCTTGATGTCGAGGCCGTCAATCTCGTCCACGAGGCCCTCCATGCCGGCGGCGGGGGTGTCGGCCTGGCCGGCGCGCAGCTTGTCGCGGCGGATGCGCAGCGCGGCGTCGGCGCGGTCGAGGAGGGTCTTCATGACGGAGGCGTGCTTGCAGGGGTGGACGGACGCCATCTTGATGTTGTTGGCGAAGAAGGGGAAGTCCTCGAGGGTGACCGTCTTGTCCTTGTAGTCGCCGACGATGTCGTCCATCATCGACTGGGGGTTGAGCGGCTGGCCGTTGGGCAGGTAGCCGGAGAGGTAGAGCCGGGGGGTCCGGTAGTACGGCGTGTACATGATGTAGAGGGTGTACGTTCTTCGACCGCTGCGCAGCACGACACCAGGGTCAGTTCACGGTCAAAACTAAGACAGCCGAGGTTCTCCTCTGGTGTTTCAACTCACCCGTTCTTGGAATCTGGGCCGGCGTCGCGGATTATCGCCTCGTCGTCGTCCTCATCCTCCATATCTGGGATGTCGTCATCGTCGATGTCGTCCTTCTCGGCGTTGCCCGCCTCGTCCACGGTCCGGACCTGCTTGGCCTTGAGGGGCTGAGAGCTGGCGAGGCCGCCGGTGCGCAGCCAGCCGTCGTCGTCGCCGCCGTCGTTGGCGGAGCCGGTCTTGAAGTCGTCGCCGTCATTGACGAGAGCCTCCTCGTGGCCCGCGTCGCCGGCGAAGTCGTCGTCGAGGCGGCGGTGGCAGGGGACGTTCCTGGTGACGAGGAACTGCTTGCCGGGGGGAAGATAGCTGACGCGACGGGACTCGGCGTCGGCGTCGCCCCAGGACCAGGTGGGGAACTTGTAGACGAGGTAGTCGCCGGCGGCGACGAACTCCTCGGGGGTGATCTGGCCGGTCTCGCGGAACGTGGAGGTGTGGGATACGGGGGTGTAGCGGTCGCGGAGGGTGTTGACCGTCGAGTAGATGTAGTTCATGGTGGGCGGTCGGAGGAGGGAGGTCGAGGGGAGATGCCGTTGATGAGCCTGGCGAGCTCGGTCTGGGAGGAGAACAGCTGCTGTATGGTGGGTGTGGATGACGTCGCGGGGTACGCTGCAGGGAATGGAGGTCGATGTCCTGGTGGGCGGGACGCTGGATGGGCGAGAGAAGGGTCTTGGTCGGGAGATGGGAGGTTGGATGGAATGCGGGAAGAAAACGAAAGTCCAGATGGAAAAAGGCGAGAAAGTAAAAGCCAAACAGAGTCAGTCGGTCACTGCCTGCTGCGCGTCACCGGCCGCCATGTGACTGGCTGGGCGACCGCTGAGGGGGATCATATGGCGGGGTTCCTCTGCCTTACGTGACACCAAATGCTCCAGTGACTGCTGCTGTTGCCTCTGCGCTAAAGGTGGTGCCTGGTGGTGCGGGCCGGTACGTACCGATCTGCCGATAAGCTATCGGCTCCACGGGGTACAGGGTAGTCCTGTGCTGTTGTGTTCGGCCATGTCTCAAGCTGCAGTACGCATCTCATAGAGCCATTCACAGATGACCAACCGTACAAAATAGGCATTATATCGAAACAAGTGTAACTAGGCCTCCTGCACTCTTTGTATGGGCCTGGGGAACCTGGTTGAATCCCCACACTGCCTTTCTACTTGTGCCACGTTGTCCAGCTTGCTGTACAACCTCTCCTTGCGTTGGAGTGAAATATTGGCTCGGAAACGAGAAACATCGTCGCTTGTGCCGTGATCCTGTTCGTGTATGGCCACCAAGTATTGGGTTTCACCTGTGTATATGGTTTCCTAGAGCTGTCTAGCGAGGCATGACAAGCGATGAATGTCTTGGCGCTGTGTCACCAAATCCGGTCTCTGTTCTCCATGAACATCGACCTGAATCTCTAACTTCTCGTCCATGTATCCTCGATTAGGAACTTAGATGTTCGTCTGGGATAGCCAATATTCAGCCACATGTCTTGCCCAACTCGCATCTACGCGCTGCGGTAGCCGCGAAACCACCGATTACCCACTCGAAGATTAGCTAGCATTTCCACAGGCAACAAAACAGGCATTGACAACGTATATTGGCCTTCTGAAACTGTCTAGCGATGGAAATGCTTGCCAACAGGAGCCTAAGTTACGCAAAGGATACTGAAGTGTCTCGCGGCTGGACAATCAAGAAGGGCCCGCTAGGGACTCAAACTGATAGCGTAGCGATGACTCCCCGGCAGTAACTGTCTGGGCTTGCTACTGAGTCGACACTGCGAAATATACCCTGAGTCTTAAGCAGATTCGCTCTAGGAAATATTGCGAGAATTTCGAGCTTTTACTAAATTTAAGATCAGGTTGAGGATTTCTAGGGGAAAACCTTCGGGAGCCTGAGTGTGTCGGTCTTCGATACATTCGAAATACAGAAGCAAAAGATCATATGAACGATGATCAAGAACAAAAAAAAAAGAGTTGTGCGGTGCCGACTTCTTCACGGACCTAAAGAGTCCTCGAACATTCGGCCAAATCCGATCCATACTCTAGCCATTACGGTGGGACACTCGCTCGTTTCAAGACTTTTAGGGACAAAAGAAAGCTTCGGACCTGGTACATAGGTATCTGTTCTGAGGGAAGTAGAGGTGAAATCTGAGTATTTCTGTTCTACACCAGATACTAGTGTCATGCAGTCGATTCGCCTCTAATATTCGATTCCATTAGGGTATCGATATTCCGTACAATCAATTCTTGATATAGGACATGAGGCATAACCAGACCCTGCTCCTTACCGTTAGAACTCGGCGTTCGATTGTTATGGAGATTTCTTCTAAGGAGCTTGCCTCTGCATTGTTATTGCATAAATAGACAAAGATATGATTTCAAGTAGTGATAGAATAGTCAGTCTCATGTGCAGTGGGTTTCGTTTTAGATACCCGTTGGCCCAGGCGAGCATGGGCGTTCAACACAGTGATAGCTCTAAATGGTGATCTCACACACCGAGAAGTTTGATTTATAGAATATCTCTTTCTCAGAATTGGTTCGAAAAATATCACTCCGCAAGGTGGCTTTATGTCAGCCTCGCTCGAGTTCTAAAACATATGTTCACTTCGGCGACAATATCGCCTCTCTTATATAAGTGCTCTAGTCAACGCCATAATAAGCAGTCAATTTCTGCAGCATAGTATCTTCATGAAATGAAGATCAAAAATGATACATTAATCAAAAACACCAAGGTGGTGTTTCTCCTTTCGGGAATGCCAAGTTTACTTTCATTGGTAGAGTTGGGGTTCCTTCGTTTTAGTGATGATAGAGGTAATAGCCTCCGCCTTGTTTCGAAACTGAACAGCCTACGATGTGATGAACAGCCCGAGAACGCACGGCCGAAAAGTTACAATGGCTTTACATCTTCCTCTCAGAAAGATTGGGCGAGCAACTTGGGTCCCTGAGGAGGTTTTTGGTTTTATTCTCAAGATCAAGCATAACTCTACTTAAAATACGGTGCGCTCGACAGTTCTGGCGTCATATGTGGCGCTTTCAACTCTGTAGTAATAATCGACCGGCGTCATCGACTAGGAATAGAACGAGACAGATACTCTTGGTGCTACTGGGGTGGCGCGAGGGACTGAAGTAGGGTGGCGGCTCTTCTTTGCCTACCCAGTCTAGCCTAAACCAAGTGTGAGAGCTCTGAACTACTGGTGTCTAGACTCAGAGTATGGCAAGGGATCTTCAACTTGATGAGTCTGCTTTAGCATGTCTAGAACAACTCCTGTAATCATATTGGGCTTGATCTAGACCGTTTTGTCATAGCTCCGTCCACTATTTATTATCTTCTGCATGGAATATCTCAAGAGATCTTACGACTTGCAGTCTTCTATAAATTTTGCCTCTTCTTGCCCTTCAGCCAGTTCCAAGGGTGCAACTGTACGCTGTGATTACTGACCCGTATACTGTATAGCTGGTTAACTCATTCAGATGCACAGTTTGCTACTTTTATATCAAGGACACGACATGGTGAAACCAAGGTGATTTACAGACTGATGGGGAATCCAGCTCGTGGCCAGTATCAGACATCAACACAATCAAATAATCGCTCGATTCCATTCTTGCCTAGCGTTGTGAGATGGTCGGCATTAGTTTATTGACGGTGGAAAATGATAGTGATGAGCTTAAACAAACCTCCGAGGCATGCTGTGTCTACATTTTCAATGAGCTCAGGTCAAGCAGATGCAGCAAATAGCTTCTGTATGCCCTATGCTCAGACGTCAATAAATTGAAATGAACTGTCGGTTTTCAACGCGAGGAACTTCCAAATTCGAATGACTGCCGTTAATGATGGTGGCTGGCCTGGTAGTTTAGTCGCCACAAACGCTCGGCCTTATTTGTTTGATGTCCAACCTCTTCCGGTACCTAGATCGGATCTTTGTCCAGTTTCTCTCGTTTGTGGCCGGATGAACTACCGTTTACATGTTAATCAACAGTACCGAGGCTCCGGCGTCTCACCAGGTTCATGGCGTTTTTTTATACTAACGCTTAGCACTCACTTCAATATTTATTGTCATGACAAATCATCAAATCAGGATACCAAGAAATGTCACAGGCGTTTAAAAGTGACAGATGCTAAGGTGAGATTGATGCTAGCTCAACTCAAAGAGAGGGGGGATATCGATTGCGCCGCCAAAACCCGGTATCACGCAATTTATCCTCCATTCGGGCCCGCTTTCCACGCGGAATTTCTACAAATCTTGGGCGTCTGATCCAATAAGGTTATCCTGATATATGCACGTATGGGTTACCTCCCGAATCAAATGCCGTTCATCAGGCAGGGGGCAGATGGCGTTATCAAGATGTGAGGTTCTCTTAAGGCCCTCTTTATCCTATGCCTGGTGGTGCTCTGAATGGCACCCTGATCGCTAGCTATTGAAATTTTTCTAAGCAACTGAGATTCCCAGTCAGTTGTGTCCTTTGACAGTTCTACATCATGAGCAGCGAGACGGAATCTCCCTCGCCGCCGGCGGACGATATCGTCAGACAACCCGCATCGCCAGGTGAGAAATCTTCTGACTCTCATAGACTACCAAGATCCCATACGTGATTGGCTAACATGGATAAAAGCCAAATGGAACAGAACCCCATTTTATAATGCCACCATCCTGGGCATCTGCAGCTTCGCTGCACCGGGCCTGTGGGGAGCCATGAACTCGCTCGGCGCTGGAGGGTTACAGAAGCCGTACCTAGTCAACACCGGAAACGCCCTGACCTTCTGCCTCATGGTGGTGTCGTGCTGGCTCACCAGCGGCCTCGTCAAGTACGTCGGCATCAAGGGCAGCCTCGTCATCGGCACCATCGGCTTTTCGGTGTACAGCGCCGGCCTGTACCTGAACAACAGATACGGCGTCGAGTGGCTAGTCATCTTCGGCGCTGCCTGCTGCGGTGTGTCGGCCGGCATATTCTGGGCGTCTGAGGCGGCCATCGCGATTGTCTATCCGGAGCCGAGGAACAGGGGCCGGCTGGTCGCGTACTGGCTGTCCTGGACGCGACTCGGCCAGATCGTGGGCGGCGCCATCAACCTCGGCCTCAATGCGGACAGGAGCCAGGCGGGGCAGGTCTCTTGGAAGGTCTACCTTGTCTTCATTGTTCTCCAGGCGCTTGGTCCTTTTGCTGCCCTGCTCCTGAACAAACCCTCCCAGGTGCAGCGAGCAAGCGGTAAGCCCGTGGATCTGGCCATCTTTGACCACCCATGGAAGGAGTTCAAAGCGACGTCCAAGACGTTTCTCAAGAAGGAATTTTTACTGCTGGTTTTGTGGATTGGGCAAGGAGTCTACTCGGAGGCCGTCTTCTTCAGCTATATCGCTCTATGGTTCAGCGTCAGGTCACGAGCACTGGGTTCCTTCGTATCAGGTATCGTCGCAGTCATTGCCGGGAATCTCCTGGGGCTGTGGTTGGATCAGAATCAAATCGCTCTGCAGAAGCGATCTCGATGGGCATTCGCGGTCATCATGACTCTGCAGGGCGGGTGGTGGATTTGGCTGACCGTCAACGTCACTCAGTATCACCGAGAGCTGCCGACCTTTGACTGGAGTGATCCTGGTTTCGGGAGGGCCTTTGGCGTATTTGTGTTCCTCGTGGCCGGCTTCCAACTCAACTACAACTTCGCCTTCTTCTTGATTGGACAGATCTCGAAGAACTCGCAGGAGACGATTCGGCTTTCGGCGCTTCTGCGCGCGACTGAGTCGGGCTGGCAGGCGATCAGCTACGGCTTGGGTTCCGTCCCAGTCTTTGCCTCGATTGGGAGCGTCTACCTCAACTTTGGGCTGTGGGCTGTCTCTATTGTACCTGCATGGTTTGTTGTCAGCCGGGTTGGAGAGCTGTACCGTGCGCCGCAGGATGAGGAGCAAGTGGAAAATACTCAGCTGGCGTCTAGTGATGAGAAGGGACACTCAGCAACTGTTAGTGCAGGGCTGTAATTGCAGGAAGGTTCTTCTATAGATTCCGCTAAAAATGGTCAGTTGGACCGGGTTTCTTTTACTGAGCATCATCAGGTTTCTTTTACTAATTTTTAGTATGGCCTGCTACTAACATAATATGCCCGCTACTTCTTCTCTGGCCACATGTTCTGCCTCACATGTTTGCTTTGCAGTTCAAATAGTTTTAGTGTGTTAGATTTCAAAACAGCAATAGTAAGCCGGTGATCACATGGCGTTCAATCGATACAAAAATCAAGGGAGCCTCGTTCATCCAACAGTGCTCATAATCGGCCCAAAAAGGTTGGATACGCGCCGCCGAACTGTGAAAGAACTTCGAGAATCGGATGGGGGTATTTTGTGCTTATACAGAGCCGGCAATTCTGTGGTTAGGATTTAGAGATTATCTTGAAGTCATCAACTACAAAAAGCCCCAAGAGGATCTGCTGACTTCAAAAACAGGTCCTGCAATTGTCCTCCGATTGTGACTTATGTCATGAGTGAAGGAACCCTCCCCATATGCGAGTTTTTGAGCTAGTAAGCCCCAAGACTTGGATAAATACCGTAATAATTATTATTCGAAGTTGCAGATTATTAGTAGATAATATATTTCCAAGTAAATTCAGAAAGTGAAAGGCTGAAGCTCGCCCAGAAGAGATTAGCCAGGAGTGCACCACGTCATTGAATTATGTCAACAGGTAGAGTGGACCTTGAACTTTATATTGATCCAATTCTTGTAGAATTAGTGAATTGATATAAATTGATGTGTATTTTAAAACATTCTTTTAGAGCTTTGGGTGTCAATGATCAATGGTGGTAGGGGAAGAGAGACAGTATAGGGTAGGTGGGCATCGGAAATTTAGCTCCCCGATAAATGCATAGATCTGAGAAATTCACTACTCCCCCGATTGATGCAACCGGTAGAGCCTCGCGCGGTAGCCCAAAAAACGTCGCGATGACAGCATGATGCAAGAACCGCGACGTGGCGACTGTCTTTTGCATGTGCTGCAGAAATGATCGCCGCTCTGATTTCTCTGGTGTAAGGCTCTGTTTCAAGGGAAGAGCATGCCGGCGTCACCGCTCTTTGGTGGGACATCATCCCCAGTCAATTACGAAACAGGGCTTCGTCGTTCACGCTTCACCTACCGGCAATTATCGCAGCTTGCCTCATACAACACGTCGAACCCATTACGCGTAGTTGCCCACATTGACCTCGATGCATTCTACGCTCAGTGTGAGATGGTCCGCCTCGGCGTTCCCAGAGACCAGCCTCTTGCGGTCCAGCAATGGTATGTACCACGCACGTTGGTTTGCTTCCAGCGCACGAGAGGTGCTGACAGGTCGTCATCAATCGAAGGCAAGGGCTGATTGCGGTCAACTACGCTGCCCGGGAGGCGGGGATCAATCGTCACTGCCAGGTTACGGAGGCGAAGAAGCTGTGCCCCAACTTGATCGCGCAGCATGTCGCTACTTGGAGAGAGGGCGACGACAAATGGGCCTACCGTGACGACGCGGCCGCCAATATTGCCAGCGACAAGGTGTCTCTTGACCCTTACCGGCTGGAGTCGCGCAAGATTCTGTCTACTATCAATGCTACGCTGCCTCCCGACCAAAGACGGGTCGAGAAAGCCAGTATCGACGAGGTGTTCATGGATTTGTCGGCGCAGGTGCACTCGATTCTCCTCAAACGCTTCCCGGAGCTTTCCGGCCCGCCGCCTTACGATGACCCTACGGAGAGATTGCCCATGCCGCCGACGTCAGCTCTGGATTGGGGAGAGGACGCGCTCGTGGGGCTGGATGAGGACGAGGAGGCTATTGATCCAGACTGGGACGACGTGGTCATTCTCATCGGGTCAGAGATCATCCGCGGTGTGCGGGCTCGTGTCTGGGAGGAGCTCGGCTATACCTGTTCAGGAGGCGTCGCATGCAACAAGCTCTTGAGCAAGTTGGGCTCCGCCTTCAAGAAGCCCAACCGGCAGACCGTCGTGCGAGGGCGAGCGATCCCCGCGTTCCTACGAGACATGAAAATCACCAAGATGCGAAACTTGGGCGGCAAGATGGGGGACAACGTGGTGTCCACATTCAACACTGAAAGCATCGCGGAACTTTTGGAGGTCCCCTTTGACACAATGAGACAGAAGCTTGGTCACGAGACGGGCACATGGATATACAATACGATCAGAGGGGTGGACACGAGCGAAGTGAACTCAAGGATGCAGATCAAGTCTATGCTGTCCGCCAAATCCTTCCGCCCCAGCATCAACACGGTTGACCAGGCCCTGAAATGGCTACGGATCTTTGCGGCCGACATCTTTGCCCGACTCGTAGAGGAAGGAGTGTTGGAGCATAAGCGCCGCCCAAAATCGATCAACCTACATCATCGCCATGCAGGCCAGACGTATTCTCGCCAGGCTCCAATCCCCCCCGGCAGTGCAATAGACCAAGACCTCGTGCTCAACCTGGCGAAGAACCTTCTTGATCAGATCATCTCCGAGCACAGGGTATGGCCATGCGCCAATCTGAGTTTGAGCGTGGGCGGGTTCGAGGAGAACGTGAAGGGTAACATGGGCATCGGTGCGTTTCTCGTCAGGGGTGAAGAGGCCGAAGCTTTGAATGCTGCTGCGTCCGTCAACCACCCTCCCCCGACTGCAGCTGCAACTCCAACTGCAGCCGAGCCCGACCGGCCATCCAAGAGACCTCGGGTTGAAAAGGCAGGTATTGCGCGTTTCTTCACGAAGCGGCCACCTGGCGACAGTATAAAGGGTGGTGACGAGCCTGCATCCCGCACATCAGAGGCCAATCACGCGGGAGCGTCGGACGCAAGCTCGTCCAGCGAGGGTATCCCGAAGGATGACACGGGTGACGAGCAAGCCCTGGCTGCAGGAGTCTCTTGCTCACGGTGTAGCAGGCGCTTTGGCGATGTGGAGGAGCTGCAGACTCACCAGGACTGGCACATGGCCAAAGACCTGCAGGATCAAGAACGTGTCGCTCCTGTATTCGCCAGTCGGCCGGCGACTTCACGTAGCTCAACCCCGAACAGCTCAGACGGGCCAGGCAGGCAGCGGCCAAAGGGGAAGCTCGAGCCAGGACAGAAGCGCCTGCAGTTTGGCTGAGCGGTCATCACCAAGGGGGCCCAACGCCGTTGATATTACGGCGCGGCGATGCGCAGCGAAGGGGAACCGGGGGAATGATAGGCCCGGAGGTGGTGCGAAAGTTACTCCTCTTACGCCGGGTCACTTCTCAACTTTCCATCGCTTTGAATCCATCTGAACAGTTCTGCCCGGAAGATGCAGGGCCAGGTCACCGGTGGAGTTTAGCACCAGGTTGGTAACCGCCGTCGTCTCGCTCTCCACCCAAAGGAGGTACGGCAGCGGTGAGAAGGGCAGTAGAAGGCAGAAGCATGGCGGGGTTCCGACATTTGCTGGAGGGATTTCCCCGGAGAGGATGCCGCCTCCTCTCACGATTGCCTGAGACATGATCCGCTGATTTGAAGCGCACAATGTCATCCAGTACTCCACACCAGGTCGTGCCAGTTCCACCAGTAATGGCACAAACCGTGGGCGATTCCTCGGCATCTTGAGTCGATGGTTACATGAGGCATAATATGGTGCGCGCTTGTGCGCGGTCGAAGCCATGGATCCCCCGACTGGGTTTCAGACAGGCCATCACAGGTCGTCATGGCTGTCAACTCTCACCGATTCACTTTGCGATGGCGGGCAAGATTTAGTGGATACAGGGCCTATCGCAATGTCAAGAACCCAGGGTGACAATAGGATGCCAATATTGATTTCGGGATATGTATAATGCCTTTTCGGAGCAGAGGGACAGAGCTGGGGGTTGGTTGGGAGGTTGGTTGGTTCCGCTTTGGTGAGTTATCGAGGTACGTACTCCATCCACACACACACACACACCAACCTCATGACGGCGGCATTGATACCCAACTCCTTCGAGCGGGCATGGCGCCGCGGACATATCCCCAAGAGTTGATATCATACGCTGAGGGACACATGGAGGCAATGGAGCCACGTCACCGCGCACCTACTGGCGAGCGCGAGCTGGCCTCTGCCATCCCTCACTTCACTTTTAAAACACTCGGCCACAATGAATCACACACGACTATCTCGTCGTCGAATGGCATTCGAGCCAAAACGCCCGCTCGGTCATCTCCTTCCGCCGTGACAATACATCCTCAACGTGATGAGCTTGCTCTCGTGTGCCAGCCACTGGCATTATCCTGTAGCTGACCTAATATATCGATCCACCACGTTCCATTCCCGCCGCCTATCTTATCCCCAGACTGGTGAATGCGTTGTCCATGCTTACCCAAGTGTCGTTTTTTTCATGCTGACCAGGAGGACGAGGATTCCAACCGGGCGCTTCGGTGCCCCAGTGTCACTGTCCGAAGGCGAGATGTGGCAGGACCGTGTATGATGGGTGGCAGGTCGGCGCACACACGGTAGGGAGAGCGCTCACAAAATGACATGTGGTGAGAAGACACAGGCCAGAAACCGTTTGAAGATGCATGTGGGTCGCCACTCACGATGGAAGAAAGGGTAACCTTGTTGGTGATCGTCAATCAGCTGGGAAGAAAGCAAACTGGTGCCCAAGTCTTGCTCGAGCCAAGAACCACGGCACTGACCGTTGTTTATTCAGTGTGGTCCGGCTGGCCCTAGCGCATCTGGTGGAGATTCACGGTCTCCTTCCAATTTTTCACATATATGGCACAATGATATGATTCATGTCCTTCACAGTGTCGAGAGTTTGACTGGTCATTTGGGCTCGGCACAGATATGGAAAGCGCTGGGATGGGGATGGGATGGGATGGGACGGGAGACGACGCGAAGAAGCGAGGCGAAACTACACGAAACTCCCCTGCATCATCGAGTAGTACCTACCATCCTTATTGTGCATACATTCATGTGTGTTTTTGCTGATCACTGACCCGGGCGTCTACCTGGCTCGTCAATGGCCGTCGTCCACGTAGTCGAGGCGAGCGACTGTGCCGGGCCGAACGCACGTCCGGATGGCTGTCACATCCTGTCACTGCGAGATTGGCCAGCGCGCCGGGGACGACTCCGTCCCCAACGAACCCCGCGGACCAGTCGCAGGGAGAGGCGGGACGTGAGGGCGGTGGCAGGGAGCGGTGCGGTGCGGTGCAGACGCATGGCGCTGTGCGTTGCTGCGGTGTGCTGGCAGGATCTGCCTCGTCGTGGGCTGTCAGAAACCTGCTGGTCGCACGGCACCGCCCACAGGCAGGCCTGGCTGCAAGCGCTCCTCCCAGGGTCAGCCGAATGGATTGATGACACTGACGAGTCGGTCTTGTCCGGCCAATACTGTGCGCGTGCTACTGCGCTGCAGCCCAACTGCCTGACCTCATGGCTTGCCTGATCTGTGCCAACGCTGCCCAACGACCTGGTCGCCGCACTAGGCCTCAGCAGCCTCAGCCAGTGAGCGCTGCCGGGTGGAGCGCCTGCCAGCACTCGCCTGCTCGGGATTGGCTGCAGCGCCCAGCCCCACCGCCCGCGCCTGCAACGTCGCTGCCAGCTCCGCCTGTACTCAGCAGGTTCCCCGGTGCCGCCCAGTGCACCTTATCGGTACATGCACCGTACCTCAGGGTCCTTCCTTGCTCTCAATGTTCTGTGCGCGCTGCAGGCCACCCGTGTGTCGTTACGAGTTACAGAGGCAGACGCGCCCCACCCCTCCCAATCCACTCCCGTCGGCTGCGCTGTTCACATTCTGGCTCCATTGAGATCTCGACGTCTTCCCTCAACCCGCCATCCAGCGCCTAGCTCCAGGCGTCCTGGCCACTGACTGGACCGTTGAGGGAATAGAAGGGGCTGTCCCGTCTTCGTTGGCTTCAATCCAACCCCCCCCTGCCGGGACCGCTTCTTTGGTCGGGAGTAGGGCTCCAGGACCAGGAATCCATTCGATTCTGGCCTGCTTTTCTGGCTTGGCTGCCTTTGATTCGATTCTGTTGGATGGATGTATTATGCTCCCACTCCGCTATTCTTGCCCAGCCCGCCACACACCCACCACACACCACTGGTGCCTGCCCGGTCGATTTTTCTGCAGTCTGGCTCCCCTCCTGCCTCCCCTGTCGCCGCCAGGTTACTTCTTCCCACCTTTACTCTGACTCTCCCATCCGTAGTCTTCTTCTTCTCCTCTCCCCCCTCTCTCCCTTCCTCTTTTTCTCCTCTTTATTCCGTTCTTGCACACGGTAAAATCTTCTCTCATCTATCATCTTCTCTCCCATCCTCCCATCTTTCCTCCCCCCCTCATCTCCCATCCGTGCTCTTCGCCCTTTTTTCGAGGAAAATGTCTAGACAACCCCGCGGCCAGGGCGCCTCCGCGCCTTCAACTTCCCGTCAAAACGAATACTTCGTCCCCCGCGATGGCATCGACCGCGAAGTCATCTCGGCCGACATCTGCCGCTACCTGGGTAACGATGCCCTGGTACGGCCTGGCCAGTATGAGGTGCGTCTCGACTTCGTCGCGGCGTCAGATTGGGCCGTTGCTGCTCCAGCGCTGGTCGCACATACCAGGGCCACCTGCAGCTGCCCTTTGCATGCCAATCCGATCGCGCGCACCGTTCATCCAATACTGACCTTTGACCGCCTGTAGAACCCCCAGACTGGCCAAGTCGTGCAAGGCTACTACATCACTGGCTATCGAAACCTGACGACGGTGAGCACGCCCCCCCGGCCCACGAAACCTTTGCTCCCGACCGTTCTTGAACCCGTACTAAATCTGTTCCCAGGCAATGATTGAGGATCTCAAAGCCGACTCTGCGCGCTGGGACGCCGAGAGGCGTGCGCAGACGTCCCGCAATACCCCAGGAGGTAGCTTTGTCGTCGGCTATCCTGGCAGATCATCGTCTAACTCACCTTTAGGCCAATATCGTATGTCCGAGACGCACCAGTCTCGCCAGAACCGTGGTCCAACCGAAGGTCACTATCCACCGGATGCCTATGGCCACGACGGGCCTAGATACCCCGGAACTGGCGCTCCTGGCTACACTGGAGCGTCCCCCTCATACTCACAACCTGGCTATGGAGGTCCCGGCGGTGCTTACGGCTACGGGCAGTCCCCTCCGCCAGACCCAAGGTATTCGGGATCGTACTCGCAGGGTGGCCAGCCTCCCATGGACGGGTTCGATGACCGCGCTTACATCCACACGGGCGCCAACCTCAACCGGACCGGTGCCCCGCCCCAGCCTACCTATGTCACAGCTCCCCCAATGCAGCCGGGATATCAATCTGCTCCTTACAATTATCAGTCGCAGGTGCCTACTACCAACGGGCCGTCGTACTCGAGTATGCAGGCTCCCGACTCATCCTTCAGTCGAGGTGAGTATAGCACCAGCATAACCTTACAACCCCCTCTCCAAAAGGGTTTTATCTGATTTTTTAGTGTCACCAGCAACCCAGGTCCCCCCCGCAGGATATTCCCAAGGACAGTATGCAGAAGTCTCAAGTGGTCGTGCCTCTGTGGCTCCCCCTTCCGCACCCACTCCATCAAACAGCTCCTCCAAGCGTCGTAGTGACCGAGATGACGACAGGCACACTTCATCTGACCGCCACCACCGGCAACCTCGTCGGTAATCTTGCATGATATTGGCTATCAACCGGCCTGCCACGCAGGACAGGGTCCCAAGTTCCAAGCCAGCATAGCTACTTGTTGTTTTCTGCTTTTCTCCCCTGTGGCGTAATAACCTGGATCCCAGCGGAGTTTCACCCTTTCAAGGACCGGCGTTCTGTACTTTGTTATCATTTTTGACCCAATTCCACCGGACCATGGATCGACACAACCCATTCCTGGAGTTTGCAGCATTTTCTTTCTTTTAATTGTGGGCTTGAAGCCCCTTGAGGTTGCGTCTTGAAATAAAGACCTGAGATGAACAACATCGCAGACTGCACGAAGTATGAAGAAAAGATCCCTCCCTTACCAAATGATTATATATTTCTCTGGCCAGGACCCAAGGATCATCAACTTGTCGAATGTGTGCCCCATTCCAGGAGAAGATCGATTATTCCCCGTCTCGGATTGGCATACCTTACCTCAAGGCCCTGGATCCTGGCTTAAGTGCCTTGACAAAAATTTCTCTGGCGTTTCTTGATGAGCACAAACCCCCTGGCACCACTGAGCCATTGCTCGATTTCTCCCTTCCCTGGATTGGTCTTCAAACCCTTGTTGCCCGGATTCCCAGTGCCGCTTTCCAGCTCATCGTTGACCAGGTCCAGCCATCACCTAGCGCACTTCGGATCACCTTCTTCATTGTTGAAGGAGGGTTCTATTAATGACCTCACATCTTGAATGAGAGATGGTGAGTCCGGGCAGCAAGGTAAGTCAATTTCGGGTTTGTATATATGAGACAATTATCTCAGGAACACCCACACTTGTTTTCTATCCTCGCTCTATCATTGAGTCTCGGCGCTTGTCTTGTATCTCTTCCTCTCCGGAATTGATCTTTCTGGTTGCTGTTGAGGATAAACCTCTGGCACCGTGCCTGCCTCCACATGGATCTTGGTCCAGGAGGTGTCGGGAAGTCGCATCGTTTTTTTTTTACACATCCTGCGACAACTTGTGTTGCATGGTGGCACAAGGGGCTGGCACCCCGACAAGAATCGGCAATGCGTAAGCTGCATAGCTTTTCGCACTCGCCCTCAAGCCACCTCAGCTGGCGTGTTTCGTGTTCCGAGAGTGTCCAAATTAATCTGGGTGACAATTCAGCCACTGTCCAGGAAATGCATCTGATTCTCCCAGGACTTGTTGGCTGTCTCCCATCAAGCGTGGCACAACTTTTGGTAACGCGCACGGAATTTTCGCACAACCCGACCTTTGTCTCTTTGTATTTTATTTTGAACGAGGACAAACGCGTGTTGTGCGTCGGCATCTTGGTCCTCTGGACTGTCTGCATTTAATTGGGAACACGCGACGCGACATGCAGGCAGCTTCAAGCACGCATCACTATTCCCATCTTGGATCCGAACCTCGGACCTACCATTTTGAGGCAGGGGCCTGGACATTTGATTACGTTTGAACGATTTGCATGGCGGGCAAGGAGTGCGCATCCAAGAAATGGGAGGCGTTGGTCATGTTCTGAGCATTTTTGGGTATGGGCCGGTATTGGAGTAGCAGGCTGGGGGCATGAAATTGCTTTCCGTTTTTTACAAATTTTGTGGGTTTTCTCGGGTCTTTTATTTTTTTATTCTTTATATTGTCCTTTTTTTCTATTGTTTGTCACTTTTTTCTCCTTCCAGAATGGATGGTCTATGAATAATGGCTGGCTGGCTCTTTTCAGTGTATGAGAGTGGGCTTCAAGGAACGAAGCTGTTGATTAGAACAAGGGGCATGAGAGGAAATGTCTGATGCCTAATGATCAATGCCAAACCGCGATGGGTACATCGCTGGATTTTTTATGATGACACCATGCATACATGTCTACGTACCGAGTGATTGTCTGACTGCCCAAAACGTGGGATTGCGAGGTTCCCGCAACAGCGGCGCCGGGGATTTCTCCTAGCTGAGATGAGTGGCTGCCCTCCCGAACCGGTCTGCATGTGGGCGTGCGTGTTGGAGGGCTGGCCGACCACCGGGCGCGATACTGTAGGATGCTACTCTGCATTGCAGCAGTCAGGTCGCACTGCCGTTGGTGCTGGTGCATACGGGCCAAGGATATGGCATCTTGGCGCTGGGTGATGGGTCCCTTTTGGTCGCCTGCAAGGCAACAAGTATCAGACGTGGATGGGAGTGGTTAATTACTGGAACTAGGTGCTGTCAAGAAGATCTGGCTGTTTGCTGTCAATATAGATACTCTGTCTGGACTGAATGGTCCGGGCTCTCGGCAGGCGACAGAGACGATATCATGGGGTGGTATCTCCTTCACTGGCTTCCCCACTATGACTTCAACCCCCACGGAACGGACAGGTGCTGCCGTGCAATTTCCTCCGTCGCTCGCTGCAGTTGTTGGTGGTCGTCGAGTGGGTGACAGAACAGATGAGACACCAGATTCTTCGGTTTTCTATTCAGCCCATATACTACGGTCAAAAATGCTCATAATTCAGAAGGAAAAAGAAACAAAATCTTCTTTAGCCTTTGGATTGTGTACCGGTATTTTTCTGATTTTATTTATTTGAGTTCAGGCTGTCAACATGGCGGGTAAAAAGCTTCTTCGTTATGGACGCTTGAGGTACTAGGTAGTTTGGTGTCTCATGTTATTATGTCACCCCAGCAAAACGCACCAGCCGGCAAACCGGGAATAGGCGTGATTAGTAATGAATGGGATTCAGCGAACCAGGATTGGGATGGGCAATTAATGCTGTTAGGGCTCTGCAGGGAAGCCCCCTTGCTCCTTTGGGCGCTGTTTGGGTGGGCACCGAAAGCCCTCCTCTCCTCTCCCAACAAATCAATGCACGGTCCTCTTTGTATGGGAGGCTATCGCGGGGTTGGTTCCGTGGCACATTGCACGCCAGGTGGCGGTCGCGCGCTCACATGGGTGTCGCTGGATGACTGCTGCTCGCACGGATTTGCTTTGAGGAGATGGAGATGGGAGCATTGGCGGGATGATGGGGGGAGCAGGCTGATGGACGGGCTGTCGTGCCAATATGCATAAAGGCGGTCACCTCCCAGCGCTATGCTGTGATCATCATGTGCCAGCCATGGACGGCTGGGTGCGTGCTAGCTAAATGGCTAGCTTGCCTTGCCAATCTGCTCCTTTCTCGCCCCTTGCGTTGGAATTGTCCTTGTTTACTTAGCTGCACTGATTGACTGGCCGGGTTTCTGAACGGGCTGGATTGCTGTGCGAGAGAGCTGGTTGCTCTGGAACTGGGCAGGGATGGAAGCCTGTTCTGTTGCGTTTTTTAGTGCGTGCAGGCTGCCACTGTGAATTGACGTGAATGTGAACGGGAAGAACCACGTTGTGAGAGCCAGGTACATTTGAATATGTAACTCTTCACGTAATTAATGTTTCGGTATACTTGGGGAACTGGTACTGATAATGCTGGGCCAGCTCCGGCGTGCCCTGTACAGCGGTGTTGGGCTCGCTACAGGTGCAAGCTACAGCGGCGAGCCCGTAGCCTATGGCGGCAGTCAGAAACCAGGCCCACCAAAACAGACGTCAGTCCAGGTTAGCAGCAAAAGATTATGTGCGAGTTTCGGTAAGTGTGTGTGTGCGGTCGATTGGATTGGTGCTGCGTGTGCTCCGTCGCCTGCGGTGAGATTCAGGCCTCGAGACAGCCAACACCGGGCCCATCTCGCTGATGGCTGTCGGTCAGTATTTCGCATCCGTCTATCCATCCATTCGGCATCGACCGTTCTGCTAGGCCGGCCATGACCAGATGCCAGCTTCGGTTTATTTATTTTTCTATCTGTTGACGGGCGCCTCTGCTGCTTTTGCTTGTTTGGGTTGACTGACTAGGGCCTGGCAAACCAGCCAGTGAGCGTCGATCCATCCTCCTACCATTTTTTTTTAGTCCCCAGTTGTTTGTCCCCCAATGCCCCGCCATCACTATCCAGCCCTCCCTACCTGATCACTCATTCATTTTGTTCCTATCACCGCCGCCAACACGGCCCAACAGGACCAGATTGATTCCCTCCAAACAGCGCATTCGTCATGGATCCAGTCGCCGTCAGGGCCTTGCTTGTTGCAAGCTTGGACTCTGATGCCGACAACAGGCGTCGCGCTGAGCTCCAGCTGAAGCAGGTACGCTCTTTCTGAACCCCCCTTCTCCGATCAGCCTGGCCGCGTTGTCCACCTCCGGAACTGTCTCGTCCATCCAATGACTTCATCCGGCGGCAGGGCCGACCTCCGACAGCCCTCCCCGAGCCATGCCTTGCCTCCCCAGCCCCTGTTGAGCGTCGCTAACGTCTTGTGCCGCCGCAGATTGAGGACCAGACGGGCTTCCTCGACTGCCTCTTCGGCATCCTCGAGTCGGAGCAGGAGGCGAGCATCCGTCTCTCAAGTATGTAACCCACCGCCGTGGCCTCGCCGAGGTGCCCAGAATCAAGTTGCGTTAACGATATCCCGTCCCCCAGCCGTCATCTATATCAAGAACCGAGTCAACCGAGCCTGGTACGCTCCCGACCACAAACTCCCCGACAATGTGGTTCCGATAAACGAAGAAGAAAAGTCCCGCGTGCGCGATCGCGTCGTGCCCCTCCTGGCATCGTCCGAGCCCCTCGTCCGCCAGCAGCTCATCCCCGTCCTGCAACGAATCCTACAGTTCGACTTCCCCAGCCGGTGGCCTCGCTTCATGGACTTCACCATGGAGCTCCTCAACACCAACACCCCCACCTCCGTCCTCGCCGGCGTGCAGTGCCTGCTGGCCATCTGCCGCGCATTCCGCTACAAGTCGGTCCAGAGCCAGGACAGGCAGCACTTTGGCAAGATCATCGAGGCCAGCTTCCCCCGGCTGCTGGCCATCTGCAACGAGCTGGTGACCCAGGAGAGCGACGAGGCGGGCCAGATGCTGCACCTCGCCCTCAAGACGTACAAGCATGCCACATACGTAAGAGATCTCGCTGCCGGAATTTTGGTCTCCCGCCGTTTTGTTTTGCTAACCTGTGAGGCTTGCAGTTGGAACTGACCCCCCATCTCCGCCAGGAGCAGGTCAACATCGGCTGGTGTACCGTCCTGCTCCAAACAGTCTCCAAAACGCCACCGAACAGCGCCATGGCAGGTGATAGTGTCGACCGCGAGAGGAACCATTGGTGGAAGGCCAAGAAGTGGGCATACTACAACCTAAACCGTCTCTTCATCAGGTACTGTCCTTGACCCTGTTTTTTCCTCGGCTTTTTTTTTGTGTGAAGGGGGTTTGCCGATCCCATCTGAGACCTCGTGGTAGCTGACTTCCATCCCAGGCAAGGAAACCCAACAACGCCGGGAGACGGCGACGTCGGCGCCCGATTCGCGAAGAACTTTATTGCCAACATCGCACCCGAGATCCTGAAGCACTACCTGCAGGAGATTGAGAAGTGGGTTTCCAAGACGTCATGGCTGAGCCGACCCTGCCTTACATATACTCTGGTCTTCCTGGATGAGTCAGTCCGACCCAAGGAGATGTGGACGCACCTGAAACCCCATCTCACCAACCTCGTCACCCACTTCGTCTTCCCCATTCTATGTCTCACCGATGAAGACCTCGAGCAGTTCGAGGAGGAGCCCGAGGAGTACCTCCACCGCAAGCTCAACTACTTCGAAGACGGTTCCTCGCCCGATATCGCCGGTGTCAACTTCCTCGTCAACCTGACAAAGCACCGCCGCTTCGAGACCTTCTCAATCCTCAAGTTTGTCAACGACATTGTCAACGAGTATGAGCAGGCCCCGGATGACAAGAAGAACCACGTGGCCAAGGAGGGCGCCCTGAGGATGATTGGTACGCTCGCTCCCGTCATCCTCGGGAAGAAGAGCCCCATCGCGGGCCAGGTGGAATACTTTATCGTCCGCTACGTCATCCCCGAGTTCAAGAGCAGCCAAGGATATCTCCGAGCCCGAGCTTGCGATACGGTCGAGAAGTTTGAGCAGCTTGATTTCCAGGACCAGAACAACCTGATGACCATCTACCGCCACATCCTCGACTGCATGGCAGACGAGTCCCTGCCCGTACGGATCACGGCCGCCCTCGCCCTCCAGCCGCTGATCCGCCACGACGCGGTCCGCAACACCATGCAGACGAGCATCCCCACCATCATGCAGCAGCTCCTCAAGCTGGCCAACGAAGCCGACGTCGACGCCCTCGCCAACGTGATGGAGGACTTCGTGGAGGTCTTCTCGACCGAGCTGACGCCCTACGCCGTTGCTCTCTCTGAGCAGCTCCGCGACACGTACCTGCGCATTGTCAACGAGGTTCTCGAGAAGGAGAAGGGCAACGACGACGGCGAGGCATTCAGCGAGTACGATGACAAGAGTATCACCGCCCTCGGTGTGTTGCAGACCATTGGTACTCTGATTCTGACCTTGGAGAGCACTCCGGACGTGCTGCTCCACATTGAGCAGGTTCTCATGCCCGTCATTAAGATTACGTTGGAAAACAAGCTATACGGTAAATTTGTCTCTTTTCCCTGCACGCCAGCTTGAATTTGCTGCGGTGGTTGTGGTTGCTGTTATTGAAATGGTGCTAATGTGGGACAGATCTGTACAACGAGGTGTTTGAGATCATCGACAGCTGCACATTTGCGGCCAAGAGAATCTCGCCCAACATGTGGCAGGCCTTCGAGTTGATTCACAGCACCTTTAAGGCAGGTGCTGAGTATTACCTCGAGGACATGCTCCCGGCCCTCGACAACATCGTCCAATACGGTGCGCCCCAGCTGGTGCAGAAGCCCGAATATGTCCAGGCTCTGTATTCCATGATCACCGACATGTTCACCACCCAAGCCCAGGGTCTGGAGAGAGTCAGCGCCTGCAAGCTTGCCGAAGCCATGATGCTGTGCCTCCGGGGCCACATTGACAACTGCATTGAGGGCTTCATCGTCGTGGCCATGAGCATTCTGGCGGCCGAGGACGAGGTCAAGGTGCTGAGCATCCGGATCCACCTCATGGAGATGGTGATAAACGCCATCAACTACAACCCCCTCCTGGCTCTGCAGATTCTGGAGAACAAGGGCTGGACCAACCGCTTCTTCACCCTGTGGTTCGGCAACATGTCCTACTTCACCCGGGTCCACGACAAGAAGCTCTCCATCATCGCCATCACCGCCCTGCTGAACCTCAACCACGACCAGGTGCCGGCTAGCATCTCTGTGGGGTGGCCCAAGCTGCTGGAGGGCATTACAGAGCTATTCAGAACCCTACCCGGTGCTATGAAGAGTGAGTGTTGACCCACGGAAATGACCTCGCAGACACAGCCATAATGCTAACAAGAAATAGAGCGCAACGACGCCCTCCAGGACGACTTCCACTTGGAATCATACGACTATGCTGACGATGAGGAGTGGCCCGAGGACGGCTCTAACTGGGCCGGAGAAGAGCCTGCCGAACAAGAGACGAGTGCCGATGTCACAGATGAGGGTGCCGCTTACCTGAAGCTGCTACACGACGAGGTTGGTCCAGATGAAAGCTACATATACAATTACGCAAGCATGGCGATACTGACTGGTGACACGGGAACAGGCACAGAAGTTTAGCAGCGTTATGCCATCGGATGATATGGATCTGGGCGAGGACAACTTCCTCGACTCGCCTTTGGACAAAGTTGAGCCATACGGTCTGCTGAAGGCCACCATGATGAGTAAGTGGAGAGATGTGCCCGTGTACATGGAGGACGGACAGAGACTGACGAGGTGATAATAGGAATGCAACAAGAGCAGCCAGAATTCTACAGCTCGCTGACGAGCTCCCTCTCCGCCGAGAACCAGAGCGTGATTCAGAGCGTCATGGTGCGAGCGGACGAGATCGCGATGGAGCAGCTGCAGTTGGAACAGCAGGCGCAGGCCAAGCTCCTCGCTGAGCAGCAGGGGGGGAACCCGGCCGCCAGCTAAGGGATAGCTGTCCCCATGATGAGCGGGTGATAGGGGAGGAACATATATACCAAGATACTGTCGAGTGGAAACTGTCATGAAATCATCTGAAAGGGACCAAGCCGTGTTCCGACCAAAGCATTGTCACTTTTTTAGAGCTGTTGGAGGAGCCGAGCCGGGAGGAGGGAGCAAAGCGGCAAAGCAAAGCAAAGCAAGTCAGAGAGGAAAGACCAAGCCAAGAAACAAAAAACAAGACTAAAATTCCCATCCCACCAAAAAAATTGATGAAAATGACGAACTGCAAGTATTGGGACTCACCAGGGAAGGAAAAAAAATTCAAACAAGACAAAACAAAAACGCAAACACACACAAAGAGAGGGAGAGCGAGAGTGAGAGGAGGACATTACTTAGATAGCGCACACATATTCGAGGCTGGGAGGGGGGGATTGGCCCGTCTGCGCGCGCACACACCCGGGACATGTCTGGAAACTTGAGTCTGGTAGGGCACAGTTTTGGCGATTGTGACAATCTTTCGTGTTATATACGTTTTACCTAGCCTACTAATTTTGAGCCTGGGTGGTTTTGTTTGTCGCGCGGACGGGCTCGGGGGAGGGAAGAGGGGAGGGAGGCATGAGCGAATGACTATTCACTGTTGATTGTTCCAACGAGTGTGATGTCTCTGTGAGGAGTGTGAGCGTGAGTGTTACATCTTGGCAGTGAGTTGAGGATCTCCTTGTTGCACAGGACCGGGCTGCTATGCGTAAGCCCAGCTGCATGGACGGACCTACGTCCGTGGGTGTACGGCTGGGAGGATATTTATAAACTGCCGTTTGACGAGACGGACGGCAATGCATCATGGCCAGGGATGCCATGCCATGAGGAGCTGATCTGCCGGAGGATCGACTGGGGGCGTTTGTGTGACGGGGCCGGGATTTGGCAACTCTAAACAAACAGCGAGCGAGCCACATCTACCATGGGTATGTTGGAAGGGAAAATATGCCCTTCCCTCATTTCAACAGGCGGGACTGAGGCTCACGATATCGGCTGCCTCACCGCTGCCCACCGCACCTGGGAGATTGGCCAGGAAAAGGGGCAGAGAAGAAAGGAGTCATGTGCCATCTGCAATATGACGGACAGTGTCTCATCTCGGAGCTCAGCGCCACACCAGATGCATAATATCGGTACTTCGGAGAGACTTGTGCGCCCACGCAGCATAGCCTGGTAGCGGGGTACCGACAAGTAGCTCCTGCTAGTGCGGTGTCGGAGCTCGCCGCTGCCACACAGGTCAAGCCACTCACGACCACCGCCTTTCCCCCTCACCAGCCCAACTGCCATCTCGGCGGCCACGACGCCCATTTCTTTGCTTTCCAGCGATCAATTCCCATCTTCTCTTACCTCATTCCGGGGAAGCAATATATTTTAGACAGCCTGGCTCCCCCTGGACCAAATTGAGGACTGCCCGCATCCGCCCGGTGACATCATCTGGGAGCTCAGCTTAGCCCCTCCTTCGTCCCTCCCTCCTGCTTGCTCGACCTCACGCGCCCAACATGACGACCCGATATCGCGTCGAGTGTGAGGCTACCACCCCAACCCGATCTCCACGGCTCAATGGGTCTGCTCTAGCATGATCGCTGACATTGCTGCCGTCTAGATGCTCTCAAGACGCACAGGCGTGACCAATTCATAGGTGAGAGGCCGCCCTCGTGTGACCCATGATCAATGGACGGGCATATCACAAGTCCATTCTTCTGCTCCCACAACACATATGCTGACATGGAATGCGCATCCTAGAATGGGTCAAGGGCCTCCTCGCCGTGCCCTTCGTGCTGTACTCGGAGCCCACAGGAGTCTTTGGCGACGGCACCAACGTCGACAGGATGGCCGAGGAGTCTCACCGCCGCTACGCTGAGATTATGCGTGACGTCGAGCGGATGATTGACGACCACAGTTCGTAGCTCCCTTTACCTCGAGCCTTCCATGAGAGTAAATGAGTCTTCCAGGCTAACCATTAATGCCCGGGCAGTGACCATCCAGGGCCACGACGAGGCCTTCCCCTCCAAGCTGCTCATGCTCGTGCCCACGGCGGGGCCCTTCTTCACCCGCCTGCCCCTCGAGGCCGCCTTCAAGTACCAGGACCGCAAGCGCCACATCTCGTCGCGGAGGTACGTCGCCCCGTCCTTCAACGACGTGCGGCTCGTCCTCAACTCGGCGCAGCTCATGGCCGTGACGGGGGGCGCCCTCCAGCTGGCCACGTTTGATGGTGATGTCACCCTGTACGACGACGGGAAGAGTCTGGAGCCGGACAGTCCTGTCGTGCCGAGGCTTTTGGGTTAGTATTTTCCCTCCTTTATCTTTATTCTGTTCTGGGCCTTCAATGACAGAACCTTTGCCAATGGATGGATGAATGTGCCTACTGACCGTAACCAGACCTCCTCCGCAAGAACATCAAAATCGGCATCGTCACAGCCGCTGGCTACACCACGGCAGACAGATACTACGAGCGCCTCCACGGCCTGCTCGACGCCATCGCCACCTCCAAGGACCTCGACCCGATCCAGAAGCAGAACATCGTCATCATGGGCGGCGAAGACAACTACCTCTTCGAGTTCTCCCCTTCCTCGCCCTACCGCCTCGCCCCCGTGCCCCGCGCCAGCTGGCTGACCCCGGAGATGGCCGCCTGGTCCGAGCCGGACATCACCGCCCTCCTCGACGTCGCCGAGTCGGCCCTCAAGGAGTGCGTCCGCACCATGAAGCTCCCCGCCACCACCCTCCGCAAGGACCGCGCCGTCGGCATCATCCCCACCGACCCGGACACCCGCATCGCCCGCGAGTCCCTCGAGGAGACCGTCCTCGTCGTCCAGCGCATCCTCGAGTCCCACTCCCTCGGCATCTCCGCCACCACCAGCACCAGCCTCGCCCCCCGCGCGGCAGCCGCAGCAGCCGCCGGAGGGGGAAGCGGAGGGGGTAACCAGCCCCCCAGGCGCGGCGTCCCCTTCTGCGCCTTCAACGGCGGGCGCGACGTCTTCGTCGACATCGGCGACAAGTCGTGGGGCGTCACCGTCTGCCAGCAGTGGTTCGGCACCGCCGGCGCCGCCATCCGCGGCGAGAACACCCTCCACGTCGGCGACCAGTTCCTCAGCGCCGGCGCAAACGACTTCAAGGCCCGCCGCGTCGGCACCACCGCCTGGATCGCCAGCCCGGCCGAGACGGTCGACCTGCTCGACGAGCTGGCCGACCTCATGCAGAAGAAGCTGGCGTGAGGGGGCATGTTTCTGTCAAGGGTTGTGATGGGATTTGATGGGCGTGCGTGAACCTTTTCGTCATCTACGTGATATTTCTATCTTCTCTACTCGGCATACCTTAATTTGGGCTTGTTTTCTTCTTCTTCTCTTTTCTTTTCTGGCATGGATTTATCATGGGATACCACATATCTAGATAATACTTAGAGGCTCTCTACGCACCATCTCAAGCCCACCGTACTCTACCGTAGCCTACCCTACCTTCGTGTGACCAAAACCAGGGCAGCCGCTGGGCCAAACGCATGTCTCGGAGCCAGAGCCTAAATACTCTAATTCCCCCATGCCGAACGCACAGCAGCCACGCCAAGTCTCAGCCACGCGGGCCAAGCCAAAACTACGGGGAACGGAGACCGCTCCAGATCAGACGTTGCACGAAACAGGGGGATTAGGGGAAAATGTCAAATAGTCAATTTAGACCACGGGGGAGCGCCAGACCTGAGAGGGATACTTGAAAGAAGAAAGAAAATCACAATTTGCACCTCTCATTTGAGCCCATACTTGACCCCCCCGTATCCGACGCCTCGCTTTCACCAAATGAATTAATTAAGCTCCCTAGAGCCAAGGACGAGGAAGGAGATTAAACAGTCTGCGACGGAAGCCAATTTCGTCTTGTCCTACTCCAACCTTAACCGACCCCGGCTCAACCACCCCGCCACCTGTGTTGCGTCACCGCTCAATGGTCGTCGTGCTGGTGGCATCACGGTTCGAAGGAATGAATATTATTGCGCGCATGCTTAGCTGGTCATGAAAGTTGGTAGATCATAAGGGGTGAAACGGATTCAAATTGAGTCATTTTTGTGGCCAATGTGCCGTACTGTAGTGTTCTATTACAACCATAAGTTGTGTCCCGGGAGGTCTTCTTCCGAATCCCGAGCGTCAAGTATATATCATTTAACGAATAAAGTAGTAGTAGCTTGCTTCTCTTTCCTCTCGCTGAAAAGTGACATGATGCGGTGTAGTGGTGCATTTGTTTGTAAGCTATTGTGCTTACAATGCGGGTAGGTGTACTAATAGTGGAAATCGGGTTTCCTTTCTATGTCCCCTTAGATGGCGGACTTCTTAATATCCTGGCTGGCCAGGCATGGCTCCGAGGGAGTGAGATCCCTTGGTCTTGGGAGGCAGATGGCTGTGGCAGAAGATCTTCCTGGGCCCGTTCCAGGAAGCATCAGGCTTGCTGGCGTCGATGACGTGGGTGGGGTCGTCGTACGACTCCGCCTGGCAACACTCGACGTTCTTCATCCAGCGGTTATTGATCACCTGGTTGATGGAGATACGGCGGCTGGGATCGGGGTTGAGCATCTGCAGCAGCAGGCGTCTCAAGGCAGGAGGGCTGACAGCGAAGTCAAGAGCGGTGCAATGGGGATAATCCGTCTCGGTGATGGTGGCATCGGGATCAGGGTGGTTCTTGTACCACTTGTCCCAGCCTTTTACGAGATTGTCGTACACCTTGTTGATGCCGGGCTGGGCACGAGGCCAGATGGCACCACCGAAGATGAGGTAAATCATGACGACGGCAGAGCTCCAAACATCCAGGGCACGGGGGTCGTACTCGCTCTTCTTGGCGAGCACCTCGGGCGCGATGTAGGGCTCACTACCGCAGATACCGGGTGAGCAAAGGCGGACATCGCCCATGTTCTGGCCACACTGGCCACCGGACTCGCGCACACCGGGATGAGTGCCGCAAAAGACCTCGGAAACACCAAAATCAGTGATCTTGAGCTTGCTGTCCTTGGTAATGAGCAGATTCTCCAACTTAATATCACGATGGGCGATACCGTTGTTATGGAGGTAGTTAACACCCTGGATGAGCTGCTTAAAGAGGCAAAGACGGTCCTTCTTCTTGTCCTCAGGCTTCAGCCATCCCTTGGAAACGAGACTGAACAGATCACCCTCGGAACAGTACTCCATGACGTGGTTCCAGCGCGAGTGGTCGGTGCAGAGGCGGAAAGTCTCAATGATGTTGGGATGATGCAAGCTCTTGGCAATGCTGTACTCGGACTTGATCTTCTTGTCGTAGTCGTCCTTGCTCTCACGGCCCGACTTGCCTCGGAATTCCTTGACGGCGTACAGCTCGGTGGGGCAGCCCTTGCGAGACATGAGGGTGACCTTGGAGGCGGCTCCCTTTCCGAGATGCTTTCCGTGGCGGCCGAGAAACTTGGACTCGTATTCGAATTCCTTTGTGAGCTCGACGATATCGACGGTGAAGTCATCGGGCAGGCTCAGACTCATCCGACGAGCCTTGGCACCGGTACCAGCATCCGGTGGCAGGGGCCAGGGGAGTCGCTCGGGTGGGTAGGTCTGTTGGTTGTCATTCTCGCATGGGGGCTGCTGCGCGACGTGGGGGGAGTCAGTCCGCTTGGTCGAGTCGAAGCTGCTTGCACGATCTCTTCGGTGTCCCGGGCCGTGACCGGTGACGAAGTTAACAGCGCGACCGCGAAGGCCAAGGCTTAGGCCTGAGGAGGATCGGTTCTTCTTCTTCGAGGCGGAGAAATCGCCCGAGCTGGGCATAGACTCGGACACAATTGAATGGGCGGGCTGAGAGCCCATGTGGTTTCCGCCGTTGGAAATCTCGAGAGGCGAGGTGGGCGATGGCGGTGTGTTTGATCGAGTGGTTGCAGTTGATCGGTGCATGGAGAAACGGCGACTCGACTTGCTGGGCGGGGGGCCACCGTTCTCGCGAGCCGTGGCAGTGCTAATGCGAGGGCGAGTAGAGTCGGCGGCTGAGGTCGACATGCGGGATATTACGCCGTCGTCCTTGGGCTGTGTGGCGGGCATCGGCACCTGAGGCGCCGATCTTCTGAAAAGACTCGACATTGTGCGCTTGAAGCTGCTGGTAGAACCTCGAGTAGAGCGTCGTGTAAGGGGAGCGGAGTCGAGCTCGGGCTCTGTCTCGTCAATGGCAACAGACTGGCTGGCGTCGAGGGTGCTGGTGGTTGCCGGCCTCCAGCCGTCGCCTTGCTGGAGGGATTCGGTCGGGGTCGAGGATTCAGAGGCGACGATAGGGGTCTTGGGGAGAGTAGCAGGAGGGTTGGCGGGAAGCTGTTGGGTGGTCTCCTCGGAGGAGGATGGCTGTAGGTAGTTGTAGTGGGCGCCGGTTGGGAAGCTGGCCCACTCTTGCGAATGACGTCCGCTGGCGCTGGCACTTGTGGGGGTCACAGGCTCGGCAGGATAGTCGCTTCCTGACTCAATGCCTTCCTCGAGGATGGGGTCGGGCAGGTCGGAGGGCAGCTGACGAGGCGACGATGAGTAGCTGCTAGAATTGCACGGGGCGAGCGACTGAGACTGCGGCTGTGGTGATTGAGGCGAGGGCGCGGAGCCATTGGCATATATCGGTTGATGGGCTGGAAAATTGATTTGTCAGAGGGGACAGGAAACAAAACGAAACGGCTCGGCACGGCAGGGAAACGAAGCAATAAAAAAACAAGTGTAGAAAAAATGTGGCCCAGAAGACCGACGGGCGAAAAGGCGAGGCGAGGGCGCGGACAATCAGTAGCGGCTCGCGCATGCATGCATGCAGGGCGAGTACAGGTACAAGAGAAAGAAAATAGAACAAGAACCAAACAAGAACGAGGCTGAACAGGGGTGAAATGCCTGGGTGGTGGGGTAGGGATCGAGAACAGGCAGAGAATAAAAATTGAGTCAGATCGTAGGACCAGGTGGGCAGGGATTTCGGTAGCAGCATGAACGGAGGGGAGGGGGAGAGCGCCTGCAGAGAAGCCTGTCGGTACGTAGAGGAGGGTCTGTAGGGGTGTGTGGTTGGGGGCAGTGGATGGTGCACGCGCTGGAGCCGAGGGCAGGCGATGAGATGGTGGTGGTGACCGAGCGACCAGCCCAGCAGAGGCCAGGATTGGTCAAGAGGCCCCGGGAATGCACCGGCCCTGTGATCTGGCTTCCAAGAAGCGTCTGTCCCAGGCGAAAGCCGCACGCTGGTCCAGGGGCCAAGCGAACGCGAGGTGGGAGAGGGGCAATTGGCAGAATTGAGTTTGAGAGCAAGCAGACAGCCAGCGGGGCGTCGAATGACAGCCAAGCCAGACCAAGCGAAGCGCAGATGTCGGCAGGGTCACGTCACTCACCACCTGGCAGGTTGGCGATGGATATTGGCCCACCGACGGTGAATGGGGGTGGGAGCGAGCGCAGGCAAGGGCAGCGCACTGGCTGGGTAAATTGACGATGTTGTGGTGGATGGATGGATGGATGGATGCTGGTGACGGATCCGAAGCGGAGAAAGGGACGATGACGCTGGGCGAAAGGACGCAAACCCAGAAGGCAACATCAGCACCATCGCACTTGCCCTGCCTGCTGGCGCCTGGTGCTGCTGTTTTTGGCCGCTGTGGGGAAACCCGTAAGATGGACTTGGGGCTTTGGATCGCCTGTGGCCATCATCTCGTGCCAACCAGACATCCCACGATGCAACGACCTCCAAGGAAGCACCTTCGCAGTGCGCCGTCCACCGCACGGCCTCGTGTTGCAGCAGGCATTGGCTGTGGTCATCCAGCGACCGACGATGAGATGGATGGGTGGTGGGGGGATCGCCGGGGCCGATTGGTCTGTCGCGGGCTTCAGAGGCTTAAGACGGTGCATTCGAGTGTCATCGGTAGCGAACCCGAAGCAGAGCGCAGCGTAGCCTCAGAGGCGCTGGGCAGGTAGAGGACTCTGCCTGTAGCGACACGCTAGCGGCGCCGTCAAGCACTGTCGGTACGTACCACAACCGAGCTAGCGCACCCAGGTGGAGCTAGAGCTTGGGGGAAGTCTAGTTGGCCTGGGGCAGGTACCACCGAGGGTGCTTTCCACTTCCATCGGAGCCAACAGGATTAACCTGTCAGCCAGGCGAGCTAGTCGCTCGCCCCAAGAGAGTGGCTGCAGTGCATCCTTGGGGGAAAGGTATTGGGGGTGACGCAGAGCGACCCAGAGAAAAAAAAAATGCACATGAAAAGCAATGAAAAAACCAAACAATCAAGTGAAGATCATGGGGAAGGGAAGACCACAAGTAGAAAGATCAACGTACCGTGCGTCCCGGGGATTGGCTGCGGTTTGGCAGCCATTATCCCTGATTCTCCGCCCTGAAGCGCCATTTCGAAATCCGATCCAATCCTACTTCGGTCTAGCGGATCCTGGCTGCTGGTCACTGGTTCTTTTTTCCGCTTCCCTTTTTGGGGAGGCGACGGCCGGGGAGATGACGGTGCGTGCTGGGGAAAGGCGAGAATTGCCAAGGAGGTTTAAATAAAAAAAGAGCTGGAATGCAGGACGTCGGCCACTAGAACCGGAGAGGGGCGTTGCTGTCGATGTCGTCGTCGATTGTCGGGGTGCGAGGCTTCCTTCGGCTTGCTGCTCTGTACCGTGTCGTCGGTGTCACTGCCGTGGCCGCTTCGTAGCAGTGGTAGTCGTGGTGTATCGCTCGTTGAGAGGTGCCCTTCTTCGATGTCGGCGCTGATTGCCTGCCGCTCCGCAAAAATGACCAACACACACACGCAAATGTTGAATGGACTCGTCGGGCCAAGGCAGATCTGAATTGATGCGAGGGTCTGCCGTGGTGTCGGACGCGGGGGGGTCGAGCTGTGTTATAACAGGCCGACGGGGGGCAGTGACTAGGAATGCCTTTCTTCGAGCTGGCGAATGATTGACAGGGAAGGGTGTTCGAAATGGTGATTAAACATCGATACCGTCCCGGCGAATCACCTGGACTGAAATAAGGATAAGAATAAGAACGAGAATCCACAAGGGGTGTCGGATGTGAGTCGGGGCTTAATTCACGTTTAAACAGAAAATCTGAACCGATTCGCTGAGCCACAGCCTCGTCTCACAATCGCTGGAGACGGTCTGAGACGGGTGGGAATACGGCCGGCTGCTTCGAGCAAGAGGTATGTCGATTCCGTGCCAGATGCTGAGACACCGCCGTCGGCTGGTTGGTGACAGCAAATGCGACCTTTCCTCCGTTCTCTCTTCTGTCTGGTGTCGCCTTGACCTGCTGATGGTGTAATGTGTGAGTGACTTTGTAGCAGCACCCCAAGGCAAAAAAGCGAGGCAAAGCGAGGGAAGGTGAGTTGTTGACTCTCGGGTGTAAGCAAACAATGCCTGCGCACAGAGACAAGCAGCCGAGCGAGGACAAAGGGTAAGATGAATGGGAGAAGAAAAAGGTTTAGGTGATCCAAGGAGACGGGGCGATAGTAAATAGAAAATAATTGGGGTGAGTGGGAATTAAGAATGCAGGGCCCAATGTGCAGCTGGCGAAATGAAGTTTGCGCTAATAAAGAGGTCGCGACGATTGGAGGGGGAAGTCATACCTTATTACGCCCGTCCTACAAGGCTTTCTCGTGCAGTAAATGGGTCCTTTGGGTTCGGAGAGAAAGTATAATGCAGTCCGGAAGGTAAAAGGAAGAAAAAAAGAGAGAAGAAAAAGTCTGCACAACCTTAACCGGGCGAAAAATGCAGACCAGATAATTGATAGGCAACACCTATGTATTCGCGAGGCGAGATGAATGAAGCACATTGGCAAATTGGTAATAGCTGCAACTAAGAAATGGTGGGGGGAAATACTGGAGTCACGGCGTGTGCTCCATGCACCTACACCTCAGACGCGGGCGGTACCTGTAGGCGGTAGACAGTACCTGGCCTGCACTGGAGCTGGTCGCTTGTAGCGTGTAATATAGCGACCGTAGCCTGTACCTTGGGACGGAGGGAGGCAGCTAAGACAGAACAGGGCACAACAACGGGCAGCAGACCAAGCTAATGACCTCACCCAGCGCTAGAGACGAGCCCGTAATTGCTCCCCCGGAATTTGGGATTGGCAGCCAGGTAGCAGCAGACGCGAGCTGGCGATTGACTTGTCGGATCGAGCAGACAGAAGAGGAGAGGTGAGGCAGGAAAAGGGGAGGAGGCGTCCCCGAAGTACGAGCACCGGTCACCAGGAAGGTTTCGCGAGCATGCATGAGCACCGCAACAGGAAGAGGGCAGGCAATATTGGTCAGTCAGCCACCGTCTGCCACTCCCACGAGGCTTGCCTGCTGCTGTTTTGTGCTGCAATGCACGGATGCACTACTACACAGTACGTCCAGCACCGTCTGATGAGATACTATTCCTGATACCTCCCTTCCAGCATCCCCTATGCTCTCCATGCCTTCGCTCGTCCTCCCACCCCGTGAGACTCTGGCTTGGGGTCCTCTGCATCTGCACCGGAGAGGGGCTTGAAGGATACCCATGCCGGTCTTGAAATGCTACTACAGTATCCGTACAGTACGCTGTGAAACCCGAAGCCAAGTACACGTTGAAAGGTCGGGCTGGCACCCTCTACACCAAACGCCCCTCCGGCTCCGAAGCCCTCCCACTCAACATCCAATACGCAGGCCCTACATGTCACTAGCAGCACTGATCGACACACAAATTAGAGATGGCCATCGACCGGCGACGCATTCTCAGCACTCGAGATTACGTACTGGGCCTTTTCCCAGCGGCGATCTGGGAACCTCGATGAGAGACTGCATCTGCCCACTGCCGCTACCACGTAGCACAGGCATGCGTCTTGACAAAACACCCAGATGGGACAAATGAAATCGGATCTTTTTCTGCTTCCCTCCCCCCTCCCCCCTGGCCCTGAGACAAACTCGTTCGTTCCCTTGACGTTGATGCCTGCCCACGTCCCGAGCCCCTGCCTGCAGCCCTGACATCAGGGTGTGCTGTGTCAACCGACCAGTCGCAGCGCCGCTGAATGCCTTGGCTGGGAGCTACCGGCCCGGCCTACTGCACGAAGACATGGAGAAGTCCCAGGGGCTAGGGGAGCCGCGATGCGCAGCTGTCGCGCGACACTTGCTCTACGTACCTGTTGCCCCGACCCTCCTCATCAGAGGCAGATGCTCGAAAGCAGGCAATGGCGGCGGCACAGCAACCCTTGAAAAGCCTCACAGGCTGCATGGGAACAGAGCAGCGGATCTCCTCGGCGCCGATTCGCCGTGCTGGCCGCCCTCCAGACGCCAGCTCTCCACCGCCCACGGAGATTCGGCACTCGTTGTGACCAGTCACGGCCGAACACCCCCCTCAACCCACGCTCCAGCTGATGGCCCCCGGATAAGAAGGCACGCTCGGTCGGCCATCAGTCCTTTTCGTCTCAGCTCTCCCACCGCCTCTACGCCCACCTGACCCGTCATTTTGGGCAGACGCGAGGAGGAGGGGCGCGGGCTTCGTGAGGGGAAGAGAGAGAGTAGAGCAAGAGAAAGGGGTGGGAATGGGGGCCGTTGACCTGCCGTTTTCCGTCCTGAAACCCGGACGAGATTCATCCAAGATCGCGACCCAGCGAGCCCACAACGTGGGACGTACATAGTAGATTATCACAGAGTGCAGCGACAGAGCAAACACCTTACGGAAAAAAAGCAAGCAACGCTGCTCAGACGCTGGGTTCAATTAACCTTGAAAGTTGAAACGGGCAAGCAGACATGGAGGCGGCATGCCATGCCGTACAACGTGGGCTTGATGCGCGGCCGTGACGATCAGACATGGTTATCCTGTGATTATGCATCTCGCTTTCCTTGCTTTTTTTTTATCTCCTCTACGCAACAGCGTGACTCTCTGTGAATGCGCCCATCGTCATCGTCATCGTCAACATGCATTTCCCAACAAGGGTTGCCGCGCTCTCTGATTTTGCCGAGATAGGCGGTGATGGTTGCCCTGCTGGCTATTTCCATATCCCGCGAGCCGTTTTTGTCCCTTTTCTCCTTTCCAGGACAGGGATCCAACTTTCTCTAGGAGAAAAAAAGGGTACAATGGAGCTGCCTGGGTCAGTTGCCCACAGAATATTTGCGGAGCAGCGGCCAACGAGACAAAACCAGCACATCAGAACACAGCACAGCACAGCGACAGGAGTCGTCATGAAGGCGAATGGCCTCTGTCCGGGTCGTGGGCGCATCAGGGGCTGCTGATTGATTGAAACACCGATCGCCGTCCACGTACATATAGTATCCCATGCGATTGCGTACTACATTGCATCCAGACAAGCGCCAGAGGCAAACAATGTCATCCGCCCGTCCATCGTGCCCTTCCCAAGTCCCAATTGATAGGGCTACGGCCAAGGGGGGAGGATAGTTAGATGGTCGCTCTCGCCGATCTACGAGGTAGCGCTGGCCCCCCCACAACCAATTTCAGGTCGCACACGGCGTCCTCTGCATGTACCTACTACACCCGAGTACGAAGGAAGCGAGCGAGAGCGAGGGACCAGTCGATAGGGACGGGGTGCTGGTTGAGGGAGACGCGGCAATTGACAGCTGTCTTGCATTGTTTTGCTCTTCCTCCCCCCTATTGTATGTGTTTGGCTTGGGGGCTCACGTCGGCAAGAAATTGAAGACATTTCGCTGTCAGCTGGGCTCAGACTTTAGCGGCTTCCAGGCTAACCAAAGTCCCCTATTTTTTTGCTCTGCTATGGACGGGATGTGCTGTGTGAGGCAACCGGCCCCGTCGCACCAAATCGTCCCTCCCTGGAGGAACATATGTCTCGTCCTCGGATTTGAGCTTATAATTAAGTTTAATAAGGATGGCCAAATGATGCGCGCTGCCACGGCATGCTGTGGAATGTGAGCGACGCTGTGACCATGCCCGCCGCCCAGCGCCCGCGACTCATGAGGAGCAGAAACAGCAAGACCCTTCCGGTGCATATGGTACATAGGTAAGGTAGCCATCGCGAGATGGGTTTGTAGCTGCATGGGATTTCCAGTAGTCTGGCGCACAGTTTCCGTGGCTTGCAGCAGCGAGAAGTGACATGCCGCCCTTCCACCAACCCAACACACCAAGAGTCAATCAGCGGCGGTCCCCATTGGCTCTCTTGTTATGTCCCCAAAGTCCCAAAGGTCGCTGGATGGAAGCGCGGGCTTTGTTCGAGATCGCCGTTCCCCGTCCACACTACACACCACCTCACCTGCAGAGCAGGAATGGGGAAGAGACAGAGAGGCGGGAAAGGGAGGCGTCTGGACTGATTTTCTCGGCAATGCCACCCATCCGGCCGGGCCTGCCTCCCATATTCACGAACGCAAACGTGGTGTGGCAGGTCCTGTGCAATTGCCGGGTGATGGACAATAGCCGTGAGGCAGAGGTAAAACTAGACTATACGACAGGTGGGTGTCGACGATGGAGAAGGGAAGCCAGGCACCAGAGCACAACTGTCCCTATCCCACGCCCGGTCTCAGCTGGAATGCCGCGAATGCGCTGGCCGGCCATGTCTCAACCCGTACGAGGGATGAAACAACACTGGACCAGCAAGTGGGAAGAGGAGGTTCCAGGTCCTTCTACGGATCATCACGGCACTGACACACACATCACAGGTTCGTGAGGGACCATCCATTGAGAGACAATAGACGCGCCTCTTCCCGGTTGCCCAAACCGCCCGGCATGTCATGAGCGCACACCCGGCACCCGTGATTGGGCGCAGCCGGCCGATGGGGGGTTGCGAGCGTGGCATCGTGAAACCTCCCAACGGGCGGTCGTCGTGGTGTTGGGCTCGAGCTACGTATGGCAGTGGAGGCCAGGCAGAGCAACATGAATCCTCGGCTTGCTATTCTTGGCCCTCGCAAGAGAGAGAGAGGAAGCCAAGTGACGTGTCAGAAGCTTCCTGCTTCCCCGGGAATCGCATCCAACCGCCTGGACATGCTAAGCCTGGCAATCAATATAGCCCCAGCAGCATGCACGCGCGCTGCTGCCATATATGCACGCTCGCCTTTTCGGCCTCGTGCTGCTTCGTTCTTCCTTTGTATCCTCCCACCTCCCTTCCAGGCAGCGTCGCAGTCGACGGATAGCCGGGCTCAATACCTTAATCCTCATGTATGCATACATGCGGATGGATGGATATGTTATCCCCCCCACCGTCCCCCTTGGCCCTTGTGCGAAATACATGTATCCCGCTGCCCACTTACCGCCCTGGGGATCTCGAATTGTAAGAAGATCTGGCTCGCATTTCCAGCCCTCCATGCACTCGCTCCGACCTCAGCTGTCAGGGTCTGCCTGAAAGAGGAAGAATAAAACATCTGCCTCGGATAGAAGGAGCAATTGCCTCTTTCCCTCAAAAAACTCGCTCAGGTGAGAGGGCGTGTGCTTATTCGCTTCCCCCAACCCATGACGGCAGCCAGTCCATGTTATCTCTTCCCTCTCCTACTACGAGAGCAGGAAGGGGGAAAGGGACCCTAGCCTATTCGGCCGGGTCCCTCCAGCTGGCTCTCTCAGTGGCGCCTCAGCAGGCTTGCCTTGGGGAGGGGGATGATGGATGGTTGGATGGGGGGAGGGGGGATGTTGGAAAATGCCTCACTGCCGACTCGAGACGAGACGAGACCAGCCCAGGCCCTGACTTCCCCCCCACGCAGGACCGGACTGGTAAAATGACGCTCTGGTCTGTCATTTTCAATGCAGCTAGAGGAGCGGGAATTGTGTTTTGTTTAATTTCACCGACTCGAGCTCTGTCGCCTGCCTGCCTTGGTCCTGAGTCGTTGGCCCAGCTGCGAATTGGAACATGGCGCTGGCTGGCGAATGAGGCACCCTTGTTTCTGGCCCCGTACTTTTACTTGTCTATTTCTGATCTCTCCGGATCGACCCTCTTTTCATTTATCCCATAGAGCACTATGGTAATTATTCCCTGCGTATCTTCCTCTAAGCTAGGGGAATAGGGAACTGTAATAATGGCTTTGTAAGTCGCCTTCCTCTGCCTGGCAGGTAGACCCTCATATCCGAAGATTACTAGGCGCAGCGTCGATACACGGTTGGAGCTAGCATTGTCTTATGAATATACACCTATGTACCTACAAACTGCACAATGGAAACGGGCCTTCTTGCCTGCTCCGGAGGCTCTGAGAGTCCTACTCTTTGGGCACGCACCTGATCTGAATCGGTCCCAAAGGGGCATCTGCCATTTCCTCGAGTGACGTAATTCGGCCCTCTGAGTAAGAAGCATGGAAGCTATCATGATTGGCTGTGTGTTTGGGCTTGGTACCGGTACTTGCTACTCTCTCTTCTCCCGCTATAAGCGCTTGCTTAGACTCGCTGTCAGCAGGCCCTGACCTGAACCCGTGCTATGGATCCGTTAAACTGTAATCAGCTCACCCTGTAGCACATCACCAAACACTCCCATCACGCTCATCTTGCCACGCAATTCGCCGTCAACCTCTGGTGATTGTCATCATGACCATTTGTAACTGATCCGTCGTAAGACTTACACACGTGAAATATCCGTCATTCACGCTACTAGTTTCTCTCGGCTTCAACCAAGCTGGACCTGTCAACAATGAGGTTCCAACCACGTTCTGCCAAGGCACGGGCATGTCATAAGTCGCCACTTCGGGCCTTATCCCATGTTCCACACAAATCCAACAAAGTTATCGAGAAACTCAGATCCCATGAACCGAAAACTCTCTGAGAGATCCGCTGCTATTCCCGGCCGTTCCCGGTAGACTACGCGATAGTATTCTCCGAGGATATCATGACCCAAATGACGGCTCAGTAAATGCCTGCGAGCTGAGTATGAGTCCTATATGACGTGACGTCGAGGCTGGCCTGGCATCACAAGATTTCTCGGCTGCTTGCTTTCAAACCCCCTTGCAGTTGTAGAACAAGTTTGGAAGCAATTCCTGACCTGATCGAATATCCTTGCCGGGCCCATCTTTTCCCTGATGCTACACTCCATCGGCTGCCGCCCGGCCGACATAGGAGCACAGCATCCCGGACCAGATTTTCGGTAGTCATGCAAACGTATTCGCTCTACTGGCCTTGGGAGGTGGCCCTGCTACCCTTGGCATGGGGCGAGTACTGCATATTTCCCATGGTGTCATTGCAGCTTAGTTGTGCGTGGTGTCAGTCTAGCGGTCCGGCAGCAGGGACATTGCACGTCCCCTCGGAGAGAGACCACAGTTTACTCTCACTCTCAACGAGAATAAACCAAGTGGCTTTGCTAGTTTACTTTTCGTTACAAGTTAAGTTTCAGTGAAACGATAATTGCACCGTTGGTATTGGTCATAGCTAGTTAGAAACATTGAAGGCTAAAGGAAACGTGATTTATTCCACAATCAACACATACAAAACTACATTTTCCATCTTGAACTCTAAGATTTCAGAGATCAAGAGATTTTGGTCATAATGAAAGCACGATGCCTCGCAATCGACATAGATTTCCAGTGAAGCAACCCTTTTTGCGTAGTTGATCTTGATGCTCTTCCACCACCGCCATCTGTGGATAACCTCCCTGCCGTCTTTATTCACTCTCCTTCCGCATACTTGACTTGAGATGGGCCAGTGGAAACGCCATATTCCATCGCCCTCGCAAAGCTTCATCTGCGGAGACGAAAAGGGCCTTGAGCGCCATATGTAGGGAGAACTTCCCCTTGGATGCTTGCGTTGAAGAGCCTTGCCCATGAAAGTTTCACGGTCAGAAGCACGCTTTCATATCTATTCGCCACAGGCCAGTCTCTGGAGAGGAAGTTAAGTGGGAGTTGAGGGGGGAAGCTTACCGCCCCTGAGGCGATCAGAATTCCTCTCTGTGGAGGTGATCGAAACCGATGGTGACCAGGCCCGTCCCCAAAAAGCTGTTGCTGTATGGGCGAGGGACACGGCATAACTGGAAGTCGGTGGTGAAGGGGCTGAGTTGGCTATGGGGAGCAGCGTTGAACATGTCCCTAGTTACCCATCCCATTGAGGACACAGCAGTCACAATCGGTATGTTTCATCCCGGGATAGCTTCTAAACTCTTGATTCGGGGATGACTTGTCAAAGACGCTTGATACTGCTGAAGAGCTTGGCAGTTAGTAGTTATCTCGTAATAGGAAGTACACATTGTGCTGCCATTCCCTGCAGTAAACTTTGAACATCTTATCTATTAACTGGGATTTATATGAAGCTGAGGCCATTATTAGAGTAAACAGGTTAGTAAGATCTTAAATCGCAGTACCCTCGAGAAAGGGGCAATACGATAATACGAAGGACGTACCTAGAATAAGTTCATAGGTCTTGTCGATAGTATTGAAACAAGCAACAAACGTATTTATGCGTGGGGGAATACGATGATAAACTTTAATAACAATGAAGCTGCCAGGGCCCGACCAACTCAACACAGTGCAAACGCATTTATACCATCCTTATAGCTCTTCTTCATCCTATTTATCTGGTCGGGGTTTATCCTTGGCTCGCTGAAGTCCGTGATATCTGTGAAGATTCTACAAACGGTTAACAATGAATACTAATATTGTTGTCAGCTAATGCTTGCCAATTTATGCAAATCACCCCTTTAGATACGTCTCATGACGAGCAATGACTCCCTGATGGTGTCCGATACTTTGTTAAAGGTTTCCACGAGTTTCATATCAAGCAACTGAAAAAAATGAAAGACATCGATGTTGCTAGCAAGGACAGCAACTCCAACTATAAGAGCCTTGTAGCGGACTGTCGGCTTTGGAATTGCATTAGGGCGGCGAGCAGTGACTTGGATAAGGGAAATATATGGGCCATCTCTTGTGGAATTCTTGGATGGTATTTGATCAATTTCGTCGGGTCTCTTGGTCAGGATCGCGTTTAGGAACAGCCTAACCCAGGATGTCTAGAAGCCTCTCGACATAGGCTCGATTCATACCTAGACTAAGTTAGTAAGGGCTACCACCCAGTTGAATTCGATCGCATGAGTCTCCGTTAAGTATGGTGTTGTATAGCTTCTTGATACCATCTTTGATGAAGACTTTTTCAGACAAGAATATCGAATTTTCATCGCCGGATCTGGGAACATATGAGCAAGCAGAATACCTCTTAAGTTGTCCACAGGAAACATTGACGGCATCCCTTCCCTTGACGATAGTCAAGTTCTCCTTTACGCTCGCCTCGTAACTTCTCAAAGTAACTACACTATGCAATACCGTGAGACAAGACTGTATACGAGCTTGGAAATTGTTATCGGTCTGGATCTTGGGTTTCCGGATTATGAAATCCTAAATGCTCGCCTTTGGGCTCTTCTCAGAAACCATTTTTGCTATGCAATTCCAAGACAAAACGAAAAAGCATGAGATAGAGAATTGAGGGATCAATAAAGTTCTTAGCAGCTCTACTTTGCACGCGCGACATGGCAGATTCAACCCAGACTTTATCTGGACCCTTGATTTTCGTGCTATATAGACAGAATAAACCCTTCTCTCATTCCATTGTCCTCCAATCTTTATCTAGGCGGCACTTTTGGTTCAGAGTGGTGGCAATATATTAAACGCCGCACTAGCTGAATAAGTATTTTTGCGTTTGCTCATTCCCCTGCCAAAGTCCGTTCTATCATCGCTATACTCCAACTTGAGCACTCTGTCCTAAGTAAGGGAGATTGAGTTGATTCAGGATGCGATATGGACAACCTCCAAGGCGGCCGTTGTCCTGTTTAAACAAGACTCGCCATTTTGTCAGAAGCGAGAGATATGACAAGCCGCTGCAAGGTGCGGATGCGGATCATTGGCGACCATCTTAAATCTGTTGGGTTGTTCTTCTAATTTTCTTTGAAACTATAGGACGTCCATACGCTACAGAACTGGAATTCTTGCAAGAACCACTGATCCTCAACTTCTCGCTTCTCTTCAATACCGAGATAATATTTATATTAAGATCTTCCTCAGGTATATGCCCAAGGATATCCTAGCTAAAGTTAAACAAAGCCAGTATCTACTCTATAGAGAGATTTTTCAGGTGTATTAGGTATTTACTTCGTTCAAGATTTTTAAACCACTTGATCTGATTATCTAGATTCATCAGCCTGATCAGTATAATCAAGCTGCTAGATTATAACTACCTTTACCTAACCAGTATATCTCAGATTGTTTATAGTTATCCTAAGCTTTATCTTATAAGCCCAGATAAACTTCTGGCCTTTAAGAGAAGATATCAGAATACTATTATTTTACTTACTGGGTTAGTTACCTCAAGCTTGGTTAAAGTACTTGGATTAGGATAAGATAAAGTGAAGAAGCTAAGAAAAGAGCAGCCTAAATACTTATTTAGGGGAGGTAGGTTACCCTAACAGTAAGTAAGTTATCAGGAGAAATGCTTATAGACTTTTGTTTCTATATAACTCCAGTCTTAGATTAATCATACTTTTTTAAGAGAATCTTTTTTTAATTATATTAAAATATCAGGTCTACTATCTTCTATTGTTATTTAATATTATACTCAAACTCTCTTCCACACTGATCCTTAAATTGAGAGCTCTCATAGAGCAAAGATACTGGGGGGAATAAAACTAGTGGATGAACTTTCGAATAAACGGCTGATTAACCTTGGCCTTTAAGCGTATCAGACAGTCTTAGGACCTAGCATCTAGTTGATGATCGACACACCCTCTCTATAGAGTGACTCTGGCACATATTGTATTCAAAAAGCCCGTGGGTCCTCCCAGCGACTGGCTCTGGCCATTGTTTATTCATTGTGTTGTGATGTCGGGTCTGGCATCTTCCATTGACTCGAACTCTCTTCCGTTCTGGCCACTGTTACCATAGGTGGGCTATCCAGTCGCACCAGACAGGCTCCCGCGCTGGTGTAGTCCTTGGACAGCGTAGCAGAATTTCACACGATAGCTTGGAGATGATGGTTCATCTCTTGCTGTGATGCGGTGATTTTTCCAGGACTATACGCCGCTTGAATTCCGATCTGTGAGTTCGCATCCCTTGGAGAAACTGGGACTTGGCTTGGGCGACGTATGTCTTACATCTAGGTACTCAGGTCGTAGTTCTGAAAAAAAAAAACAATATCCTAAAGTATCCGTATAAATATACTACTGCCATGCGCGAGGTCGCATTACGAAGAGCTTGCTTTTCAATTTTGTACAGGCAGGACATTCGGGCATTACCTTACTGTACGCCGCCGTGTTCGAGCTAATACGTGAGGCTTCCGTGACATGTATTGCAAGGGAACTTGTGCAATGGCTTTAAGAGAGCTTGTGATCTACACTGATCAGCCTTATGCGACCGTACACCCTGCGCTGAGTGGTACTGGTAACGGCTGTGTCAGGTGCAGTATTGCTCCGAGCGGCAGTGTCTATGATGAGCTAATTTTGACGGTCGGCCAGACAGGGTGCATCGTACAAGTCTCAGCATCGCCGACTGCCTGCCAAGGGGATATTTGGTGGGGATTTGCGCCAAAGGCGCATTGCAGCTGGCTCTCCACTTTGCTGACTGCTAGCCTGTTAGTCGGACCCGGCAGCGTTCGCCCCGTCATACCAAGGAACAGCCGGGTCAGGTCCGCACGATGGCGGTTGGGTCGGGTCTATGAGGTAGCTATTCCATATACAGTGAGAGAGATACAGATAAACAGGTGGGCTGTTGTAAAGCCGAGAGATTCCTGATTGAAGAAGTTGTAGCAAGCGGGGGCTAGTCGAAATGGGAACTCACGTGACCTTACCTAACATCGATTCTCACCTTGCCGCGGAGCAACAGCGACAAACGCGTCTGTCTCATCTACTAGGCCTAAAGTCCGATCATCAGTGGAAAACTGTCGCCAACTATAGGCCATTTTGGGGTATTAATTTCAGATGGACTAGAGCAGTAAGCTGCGTAATCTTTTTCTAAAATTGTACAGCTCAATTGATACCTCAGATTCAGGCATCAGTCCCCCATTTTTCCTTAGGGTACCCTATAGCCACAAGACTGGAATCATGGGTAAAAAAACATCAGGCTCAAAAGCATGGGCTGCACACGAGGTATCATCGCGCGCAGAGAGGGTTTATTACTTGGGACAGCCTGTTAAGCGCTAGCACTGAAACTGACAGTAAATGTTCTCGATACTCCGGGGCCCTTGGCAACGCAGTCAAAGGGCTCCAGGTGATTTATTTGGGGGTCCCATATCCACCCACCACATTGTAGCCTGACTTGAGGCGTAAGACCGATACCGCACGGGGCCGCAAAATTCAACCTATCAGGCTGCCTTAATTAGCAGTTGAGGACAGCTGCTTGCTTGACCTCTGACCTAGCTGTCTAATTAAGCCGATAAATTAACTGCTACTTGCGACAGCCTCTTCTTACGTATCTGATTTAGCTGTCTGTATGAGACTGGCCTCGATAGGGTAGGGTGATAAGTTAATTGCGGTATCGGATGTCAAGCCACAATGTGGTGGGTGGGGTATGGGACCCCGGTTGTTGTCAGGCTCGTGGGCGGCCGGAAGCCTAACAGCCCAGGCTGTGAGAAACCCCGCACACTGTAGCTACGCCTGCGGTTAGATAAACAGTAGAAAATTAATTGTGATCGCAGTAGACAGGAAGGTTAGTTATATAGCAATCGGATGTCGCAGCGGCCTACAGCCGGGTCAGCTTCGCAGCGATTGCTCGTGTTGACGAGGGACAGCTAGGTCAGCTTGCACCAATCGCTCACTATCACAAGAGACACGGTGATCAGCTTCGTATCTATCGCTTGCAATGAAGAGAGACAGAAGAGTCAGCTAGGCGGGCTACGGAGGTAATCCATGAAGGCAGCTGTCTTTCCAACTGGAAGAAACGCACAATGAGAGAGAGAGAGGGCAGTTGCGATAGCTGCAGCCAACAGGCTGTTGGTCTTGAGACAAGGCTAGGCTCCTGGCAGCACTATAGACAGCGATAAAAGCGCACAGGGCTTTGCGACTGAGCGTATGTTTAAATTAAAATAAGATCCCTCGCGGCCTGTTGTACTATATGTAGGTAACAGGCTGTTGAATTACTGAAATAAGGTTATGTAGGTTAAGCTTAACGCTTCTAGCGAGAACCTAAAAATGGACGTGCTGGTCTCGATATCCAATGCCGCTAGTGCATTCCAGGCTCTACCTAGTATCTGCAACTAAAATCTGTCCCTTGCTCAGCGATATAAGGTAGGGAAAGACATACACAGGCTCCGGCAACTATCGAAAGATTGATAACAGTTATAGCAACCGCTCATCGCTGTAGCAGACAGAGAGGTCGCGCTCGTAGCAATAGCCCGTCGTGTCGGAGGACACGGATGTTCATAGCTACAGCAATCGCTCGTCGCGTTGGAGGACCGGCTATTCAATGCGATAGTAGTAATCGATCACTCGACGCGTCGGAGCACAGACTGTTTGTTGTGTTGGAAGGCGGCTGTTCAGGTCTGCAGCAATCGCTCGCCATATCAGAGGATAGGCTGTCTATGGATATAGAATTAACTCGACCGCCCGCGGACGTCGGAGGACAGGCTGTTCAGTGCTATAGCACTCGCTCGAACGCTCGCTGCGTCAGAAGATAGGTTGTTTAGGTCTGTAGTAATCGCTCGGTCGCTGGCAGTGTCGGAGAATAGGCTGCTCAGGGCAATACTAATTGCTTGCCGCGTCGGAGGATAGGCTGCTCAGGGCTGTAGCAACCACTCAATCGCTCGCCGTGTCTGAGGACGGGGTCTTCGTCGTGTCGGAGGACTGCTGATCGTCGTATCGGAAGAGCATAGGCTGTCTAGGGATATAGAAATCACTCGATCGCTCGCGGCGTGGGAGGATAGGGTGTTTAGGGCTATAGCAACTGCTCGTCGCTGCAGCAGATCGAGAGGTCGCACTCGTAGCAACCGCTCGTCGCTGCAGCAGATAGAGATGTCGGGCTCGTAGCAACCGCTCGTCGTGTCGGGTTGTTTACGGCTACAGCAATCGCTCGCTGCGTTGGAAAGAAGGGTTGTCTAGGGCGGCAGCAGTAGCTTGTCGGAATGAGGATGTTTGTTGTGGTGATAATCTAAAGAAGTATCGTTGTTAGCAAATATCAAGTACGTGGGGAATGGGCAGATTTTAGTTGCAGATGCAAGGGTTCCGACTAGCGGCGTCGATCATCACGAACGGGCGGGGGAGAGGGGCGATTTCTCTCGATCGCGCTAATTAATCTAAAATGAACAACGCAAGAACGTCTATCATTCACAGTGATGGATTACTATTACTAGCTGGATAAGTAGCGTCTCATTGAGTTGAAGATTCATGTGTTGAAGTCAGATATTTTGGATGATAGCAAAGAAACGGCCAATTATCCCCCTCAATTCGCTCAGCCACCGCCTGCTCCTGGTGCGAATTGAGCTCAGGCGTATTTGCATTCAGGTGTGCTCGAGTTACGAAAGGCTGTGCAGCCCCCAAGGGCAGACTCGCATGCAATCCCTGTTGCTTGATAAATAAAGATCTAATCCGGGGCACTTCCATGTCGCGGTTCCCAAGTTCACTGCGCCTGGAATCCCAAGAACGATGCTTGCGGCAATTTGTGCTCATGGCTTGCCTCAGAGGTTGCTCCATGGGATACAGGTATTCAAGGCTTATTGGGGCTTATCCGCATCGCTGCACGCACCATCCCACAGGCTACATTAGGGTTATCCAACTGCCTATCGGGAGCGGCTGGACAACGAGGTGCGGCGCAACGGATTTAATGGCAAACTGTATTACGAACCCATGAAAGAGGCTACGAGTAGCTAGGGAGGTGAGTCATCTCGGAAAAACGCGCTCCGAGTGCAGACAGCCCGACTACTTGCCCCTTGATAGCACGATGAAGCCGGACCCTTGATTCCCCTGCATAATCGCGAGCCTAAGAACCCAGCCGGCTGAATCAACAAGCCACCTACAGGCGCTAATAATGTAAGTTACGACCTTGGCTGTATGCCAACTACCTGTCACAATTGGTAAAAGTCCCCCCAGAGCCTGAGTAGGACTGTGGTAAACTATGAGGGTGACGGTTCTTGCCGCGCAGAAATCCATGTATGCACATGCATGGTTTGGGAATAGCTACAATTGGATTCTTGTTGGGGGTCATCACGTCAGGTCTTGTCATCGCGGGCCTCGTGGAGGGGCAGTCAGGGGCAGTCAGGGGCAGTCAGGGGCAGTCAGGGGCATCATGTGTATGTGCGTTATTGACCCTGACTACGAGTAGGGGAATGAATCACCGCCATGCTCCAACCTGCTGTCGAGACCGGAATGATCTGGACAGTTGTGGGCACATTGCTCATTGAGCTCAACGTTGCCCACAAGGTTGATCCCAGGTGGCAACCCCTGGAGAGCCCATAGAAGCTCCGCCTCGCTCTAGCAATTCATGCCAATCCGGCCAGCCCTTCTACTGCCCCAGCAGAGTTTCCAACCACAACTGAAATATATTGTAGATCCGATATTTGCGACCGGCGTCTCGCACAACGGGGTTGGACGTGGAAGGGAACTCGACTGGTCTAGGCGACGGGGTTGGACGTGGAAGGGATGTCGACAGGTTTGGACATGTTAAGGATGTCGACTGGTCTGGGAACATACCGGCTACGTCTAGTCGATGGCCATTGTCAGTAATGTCTCCTCACCCAGGCCTGAACACTTCTGACTTGGTCAGATTCGCCTGCCGGCAGCGGGGGTTGACTTACTGCATCACCAAGAGATCCAGATGTGAATGACGCCTTGTCGGGGTGCGTCTGATGGTGACAATCAACTCGAGTTTCGTTTGCTAGGCAACCTCTGATGCCCAGTGCCAGAGCACTGACCCCGAGAGGGAGCAGGTGTATCGAAAAAGGCAGGTCGACGGAGCCCAACTGATGGGAAGGCATTGTCTGTGGACACTACCAGCCGCAGCCATCAGTCCGAGCGACGCATCCAAAACACGTCCACAAAGCCCCTGAGACCGTGTTTCGCCGATGAGTTGTGCCTTCGCGTGCCCTGGAAGGAATCGGCGGTGCCCATGGCTGTGTTATTGTCGTTGCACGCGCGCGCGTAGGCCTCGAGTGGAAATTGTCGGCGCTGGAAAGGGGCTGGCGGTCTTGGATATTTGGTATGACAATGGGATGGTACGGTCTCGCAAACACTTCGTACGTCCCTCGTGTTCGTTAAGTCGACTGTCCGCGTAAACGCTTGGTCCTCCTCGTTGTTCCTGAGGATGTCGGCACCTAAGAGACGCAGGTAGAGCTTTGGAGTAGGAGAGCGCGGCTAGGTTGGAAGGAGATTGGCAGTCGAGCCAACATATTGAGGGTGGCCCTCCTCCAAGATGGGTGCTGAATTTTTCCGTGTGGGGTTCCTCGTTATCTTTGACTGTCCTGTGCGTGCATACCTAGGTAAGCATACACACCTGTGTCGGGTGTTGATGGAGCGTACCTAAGGGAGCTCATCAAAGATCAGCGGCTGTTGCACCAAAAAGTTTGATCAAGCGAAGATGCGTTTGCTTCCACAAGAGGCACTTTCTCTCCTCGCGGATCTGCAGCGCCAGTTGAGGATGGTTTTGACCAGTTCAGCCGTCTAAGCCGGGGAAGCCCAACAGGCAGCAGCAGACTCGTCTGAGCCCCCATTGGACATGGTTTCTCCGCTCAACGAGCACAGCAGCCAAGTTGTGTGGGCCATAGGTACCTGAGTTACCAACCGCCATGATTCTGTGGCCATATCCAAGAGCTTGACTGGGAGACTGATGATCAGCTAGCGGCGACTCTGCAGTCTTACTAGGCATAGGTTTTGCCACAATTTTTGCTGGGTATAAGGTGACGGTAGAGGATTAAATTGCGAGCATGGAAGCGCCCAAGTTCTGCACTTGCGTCTGTGTGTAGTGGAAAAAACGAACCAGCTGCCGTGACTTGTATCACCGCTCGGAATGGGTCCTCACAAGGGGCCTCGCCCCTCACCCTCGTCTATGTGGAGGTTTGCTATGGTCCCGCCGTGGTTTCTGCCCATCATACGAAATTGACTGGCCCAGAGCAGGGGAGCCACAGCCTCTGGTTCCCGGGGACTGCCTTTTGCGGCTCTTGTCGCGAGAGACAGCTGGAGGAGAGGAGAAGCGAGACGCAGCGAGCGAAGGCAGGGGAAAAGTGCGTGTCTATGGTAGATGCTTTCTGAGAGCCTCCTCTGGAAGACACTTCACTATAAAATTCTGTCTGAACCATCTTGATATAAATTCCCCTCCATCTCCCTTCCTGAACTTATCTCTACAGCCATCTAGTCCGATTCTTCACAACCACCAACACATTTCACTTAAAACATTCCATCCAACACATTCCATCATGGACAGAAACAGTGTCACTAGGCTCCCTACCACTTCCCAGCCCCAAACATCGGGCACTCGGATGTCCTGGATACAGACTGTTATAGGTACACTTTCCCCCAACGCAAAGTTACTTGGCTATATGTGCTGACCACTTGCGGGCATAGGTGCCCCCACTGTCTCCATGTCGCATGCGATGGATCGCCGGATCTATCCACCTGCGGTCCGTCCCGCTAATTCCTTCATTAATGGCAGGGTCCCTCAATTTGGGGGGCCCTCATCGGCCCTTAGGCCAATTTTGCCTAGCTCTGGACATCATCAGGGAGTCGCCCGGCCCATTCCGGGGCACGGCGCTGGGCAGGTAGCCCGGCTTCCCTCAGTATAACGCTGGGCAGGTGACCTAGCCCTTTGACCCTAGTGGTCAACCCTTGGCAACGCCCAGGGACAGCAGAAGGAGTACCTTTTCCCGGGGTCCACGTTATTATCGGTCCAGGCCGTGCCCGTACCACCAATGCAACTGCTTTAGTTGTCCCTGCCCCTGCCACCCCAGGACTCCTCGCCCCTGAGATCCCCTTCGCACCGGGCGTATCTCGTGTAAGCTGGCAATATTGGTTGCGGCTGAACTGGTCTTGTTGCTTCGGCGGAAGGAATATGATGCACTGGCGGTCTTCAAAGGCATCGGCGGTAGACGGTCATATGTGTACCACATTACTCAGCAGGTAGAACGAGTACACGTATTGAGATGGGGAGAATAATTTAGCACTCTCATTCCATCTTTTTGCTCCATGACGCTCGATGACATCTGGCCACGCAGGCCATCCAATGTTCGCGCTGCTGGGACCAGACCACAGTGCTGTTGTCATGGCGGGAGGGGACTGAAATACTTGGCAGCTGAATGTTTTACAGAGTAAGAGAAATGGCTACCTAGGTATATGCACGTGCATATGGTATTTTTACGTGGATTTTTAGTGCTGGTATAACTAATGCTAGGGCAAGATTGGGGTGTTCTATGATTGCCCATGATTCAGGTATGTAGGTACCACCTTAGATAAGCTACAGCGACGCGCCAACGCGCCTACCTACCTGCTACAGTGGACGCTGAGCCCTTGCCATCTCTGTTAAAAGTTCGTAGGGACGTCCGTCATGACATTACCTCGCCTCATACTCGCTCTCCTTTTGACGCAGAAGTGCGACAGCCCCAGTGGTTCGGTATGCACGTTCCACACCATTTACTATTATATTACTTATCTATATTCCTAAGATCACTTACTATCCCGGCTAGCTATATATTAAGTTATTCCTAGGCCTTAGTAAGCTATTTCTACTAATTAGTAAGGCTAATAAGCTTAGTATAAAGTTTAAGGCTAGCTTTATTAAAATCTAGTTTCTATTCAGAGTACTACTTCTACTGCTTTAGAATAGATTTACTCTAGAAATTTATTTAGTCTCCTTTCAGACTAAATAGTACTCTTTAGTTAAAAGAGTACCCCAGATAGCCTTATTATTATCTATATTACACAGCCTGCTCCAGCAGAGCTAGATCGGCAAGCAGGTGAAAGTAAGCATGGTTGAAGTTCGTTGGACGTACCGAAGATCAAATTCTTGCAGTCTGTGAAGGCTCTAGGGGTTTTGGCAGCAGTATGACTAGGGCATATTTAGCAGACTCGTTTAGCGATAGTATAATTCTTATTTCACTGTGAGCGTGTGCTAGGTGACTGGGACATATCTATTGGTGTTGGGTATGAGTGTTGTCTCAATGTGCGCGACGCGTGCCGGGCTTCCAATGAAATGGTTATTTTCCAAGCACGTGGGCAAAACACGAATAAGGACGGTCGTAGATGGCCACTTGAGCTAGCAACGCCGCCGCATACCAGCGCCAGCATTCGGTACTACCATTACATCTCCGAGCAGTGGCAAAAGTGAGTCTATATCCATGGGCTTTGGACACATTAAAAGTCATGATCGGGATCTGCTTGCGGTTCGTCCATCGTCACCACTACTCGATATCTCGCCAATCCTTTCCTAAGGTGGTCGACAGCTTCCTGAATACGACTAAGTGGAAAGCATTCTGTCACTGCCTGTATTTCATACAGCCGAGAGACCTCGATTGCCTCCTCACAATCCATGGGACTCCCAGCGTGCCAGCCACATATAGAGGACGAGGTTCGGAGGAGCTGTGTTGCATCCAGGTGCATATTGTTGATAGCTATTTTATTCAGTCGTACTCAGGATATAGAAATGTAGGTAAGGGGTGTCAGCTTACATGCAAGAATGACAATTTTGCCTTGCCATTGGAGGCATTTGGTGTATTGCTCGACAATGGAATTGGGCGCTGTGACGATGATCAATTTCGCACCACCCAATTTATTCACTTCGGCAGCGACGTCTGCCGACTCTGAGCAGATAAAATGATGAGCTCCGAGCTCTCTGGCATCTGCATGCTTGCTGCTGGTGCTCGAGAGTACCACAACGCGGAAACCCATTTTTCGAGCATACTGTATGCCTAGATGGCCCAGACCCCCAACTCCTTGGATCACCACAGTTTCTCCAGGCTTGATACCGTGATGGCGAAGTGAGTTGAACAACGTTACACCGGCGCAGAGAAGCGGTGCAAGATCCGTAGCCTTTGCATCGCGGGATAGGCGTACTACAGCTTCCTCGCGCAAGATGCAGTATTCGCCAACTTTGAAGAGATCAGCTTTAGCCGCTGTGTCTTGGTGAAACGTTTTGAGTGCCACGGCACATGGAGGCTTGGCACCAACGGGGTCGCATGAAAGGAGTTGACTCACGGCCGCCCTGTTTGCTGACTCCGTTGATAATCTGGTTGCTGCATCCTTGCGGAAATCCTTGACAGCACTGGCGGCACAGCCCGTCATGACCGCCATGCCAGGTACCACCCGCTCGGTCGCCGACAACAAATCGTGTCACATTGGGTCCCAGAGCTACAATGGTCCCGACGATTTCATGCCCCGGTATCGTAGGCCATTGAACCCTACGTTTGTGAGTCAATCGTAGTTAGTACTTGATTATGTTCAACTTACATGGGTCCTAGTTCGCCGGCCTGCGTGCTTAGGTCTGTGTGGCAAAGACCGCAGCACTCCACTTTGATCAGGATCTCATGTGTGCGGGGCAGTCTGAGTGGAACCCTTTCAAGACGCCATGGCGCTTTCGGCCCCTCCAACACACAAGCGAGGTAGCTTTCTGGAAGAGGGGGCAGGGCCACGGGAGAGAAGCGCTCCATCGTCGCCAAGACTGCGTCGAGCAAGAGCCAGGTTGGGCTTCTATGTGACTCTTTTCGCGTTCGACTGACACTTTTGGTTTAGTGAGCCAAGGGATGTAATAGACTATGGTGTGGATTTAGTCCTACAGCATTTCACCGCGTAGCTGTGAGGGAGCGGCGACATCTTATATTCCACATTCGTCGCTCAACGGTAGCTAAGGTTCTCTTGCATGCCATATCAACTGAATCGACAGTTGCAGATGACGTGTTAAAGACAGCTAAACATCGAAGAATGTGCGTCAAACTGGTAGGAATGTCCGAACTAGCCGTCGATCGGATTACCATCCTTTTATCGCCATTGTCTGCTAAGCTACTTCGTGGCTTCGCCGGAGCTTCTGTGCCGATCGGTTTACAATTTAGTTCAGCTCCAAATTGGACTACTCCTGATCCCGTTGGGTACAGTCGCAAAAGGCGATGAAGCCACATCGAGTAGTTTACGAATCTCCCTAAGTGATTCTCCTCCTTTTAGCGCTGGCAAGGTCGGATAATCCATCGCCGCTAATTGAGCTCATATCCGTTGGGTGTATATATCAATATCGAGTTTTGAACCCGATGTTCAAGCCGAACCTTGCCAAATCCTGTTCGAGAATGCGGTGTCAGCACATATCTCAGAACTGAATCGAAAATTAGAAAGTGTTCAGGCTACTGTAGCTCATTCTACATGCTATCACCGATTCCTTCTGGAGCTTGTTATACGATCATGTGAGACCAGAATCAGATCGGCCAAGGCATACAACGTAGTAATCAGTAGTTCCCAGGAGTTTTTGATCCAGAACAAAGAGTATTGACTATGAGGTCCTTCTCGGCAGGCAAATTCTTGCATTTGCCCCAGAGGAGCTGAGGGAGGAATGTTCTAGCGGGAAAGCGGCATCATTAAGGGAGGTCACGCGTGCAATAACCTACCACCTACATATTTTAGCTGGTTAGCGGGTCTTGAAACTTACAATACCTAACATGGTAGGAGATAGGTATATTCTAGTAGCTGGCCCCTGGGAATATAATTTCCAAGTTCGCATAAGGAAATCGTTATATACGGCTTGCTTTCCCGCTCACTATTCACATATCAGCATTGGAAAACACGCATAGCTATCTCCATTCGTAGCTATGTGCAATCACTTGAATCAGCAGTTGGCATTATGGTCGGATATCGACCGACTTATCCAGGCAGAACATAGTGTTCAGCTTGATGGAGAGTCTTTATCAATGGCTCAGCTCGTTGCCATATCTCGGTGAGCTCCAATCTTTGTCAGATGTCAATATTCATCATGATGCTCATTTCGCGCAGGCATCGGAAAGGATTCGAGCTTTCAAAAGCGACTAAAATTGCTCAGCGCATGCGTGATAGCACAGAAGTCGTTCAGCAACATATGGCTGGCCTGAATATCATCTATGGTGAGTGTTCGACTATCAAGCAGTTCTGGCATAGTTGACTGAGGAGTGGGCTTCAAGGCGTGAACACTGCACCCGGGGCGAATGCGGACGCGAGGCCAACGGACTACCGAAAGCTACAAAGCAGTTTCTTCCAGCATCACCAGTGTGGCATCCTACCTGAAACTGCTTTTGGAGCGACGGCTACTAGCGCCGGCCCCATGGTCCTCCCTGACGACGTTACCATCGCGTCGGCTGCTATTCGATGCAATTCTCTGGTGCGTGGGCATTCTGCCATCAGGTACCATGTCGTGGAGAGCCTAGCCGACCTGATCTCGCGTGGAGCCATTCCCCTCATTCCATGCCGCGGCAGTATATCGGCGTCTGGCGACCTCTCGCCTTTGTCATATTTTGGTGGAATGCTAGAGGGAAACAAGGGAGTCTCAGTGCGGCTGCTACGCTCAGATGGTACGCAGGACATTGTGCCAGCCTCAGAAGTCTTGCAAGGGTTGGGCAAGGATCCAATTTCATTTGAGACCAAGGAGGGCTTGTCCATCATGAACGGCACAGCGGTTAGCACTGCATTCGCGGCCCTCGTGCTTCAAGATTGTCAGGACCTAGTCATTCTCTCGGAACTGTTGACTGCAATGGCAGTCGAGGCGTTGTGTGGAAAAGTTGAAGACTTCCACCCTTTCATCGGTGCAGTCCGCCCTCATCAAGGGCAGATTGAGGTGGCGGACAACATTCGCGATTTCCTGACCGGATCAAAATTGATTGGTAATGGAAACATTCCGCAGACAGGACTCGCACAGGACCGATATTCCATCCGCACAGCTTCCCAATGGATTGGCCCATTGATAGAGGACATACGCACGGCGGAATCGCAGCTCAAAGTTGAGCTGAATTCCACAACTGACAACCCATTGATCGACTCGACGAACGCGCGGATCCATCACGGGGGAAACTTCCAAGCAGCTGCTGCCACCTCAGCCATGGAGAAGTCGAGAACAGCAATTTGTATGTTGGGCAAAATGCTACTAGCTCACTCTAATGAGCTAGTGAACCCGGATTTGAGCCAAGGACTTCCGCCAAACCTTTGTGCGGACGAGCCCGCGCTCTCGTTCACTTGTAAAGGCATCGATGTTAATATGACGTCTTATTACGCAGAGATGGCCTTCCTTACCAACTCGGTTGTTAGTCATGTGCAGACGGCAGAATCCAACAACCAATCTATCAACTCTCTTGCTCTCATTTCGGCAAGAATGACGGGAAACTCGGTGGAACTGCTTTCTATGATGGTTGCAGCGGATATATACCTCTTGTGCCAAGCGGCTGATTTGCGAACTAGAGATCAAATTTTCCTTGAGGAAGCTCGTGTAGTAGCACGATCCAGTTTCCTCGATTTGAATCCTTGCGAGCTAGAGCAGGACGGTCCAGGTACTGCTGCGACGTTTGACACGTGGTGGGGTTGTATCTGCGCTTCCTGGAAGCGCAACAATAGGCTTGACTCTGAACCGCGCATGAAACAGGTCACTGCAGACAGTCTGGTCTTTCTGCTCAATCAGCCTTCCCTTTTGACGACAAAAGGCCACCCCATTCTGAACTCCAATCTTCTCGAATGGCAGTGCCGTTTATCGTCTGACTTATTACGGACGTATGTTAAGGTTCGCGACGGATTTTTTGAGAGACAAACAACTCCATCGTATCTTGGAATGACCACAAGAAAATTGTATGAGTTTGTGCGCTTCGATCTGAACATACCGTTCCATAAAGGGGTAGACGACCATCCTCCATTACTCCCTGTTGATCAAGGGCAACAAAGAGCTTTTAGTATTGGTCAATACGTGAGCCGCATATTTGTGGCAGTCCGGGACAAGTCAATCTTCAAATGTTTTCGCGATACGATAGAATTTTAGGTTGTTCAGTTTCCGCAGCTTGGCATAAATAATTGTTCTCAATTCAGTTCCACCAGACCTGTGACAGTCAGTGCTCAAAGCAATTGGGAGACAGACTAAGCGACCCAAACTTTCCATAGGATGGGTGGCTCAAAGGCTCTGTCCCAAGCCCCGATTCGAAAACTTCCTTCCTACTATATACGTCGTTTGCCACCTAATATGTTTCGTTACTTCCGTAACACCTTAACGCGTATTACCTACCAACGCAACCATTATTTAAAAAGAAAGTGTATTGCTATTCAAATATCAACAGCTCACTCAAGGAGCCAAAATCTTAAAAGGAAATCGTCAAGCGCTAAATCTTCTTCCAGTGTCCCACCAAAGGCTATGTGATGATCCGGACGGATGAGGATCATACCGCCTGCGCGAGATATGCCCAACGTTTGGTGAAGATTCATTTCCCCCTGCTTTAATACCGTGGCATCAGCAGGATCAGCAAATATCCTGTCATACGCAAAGCCAAGCGCACCTTCGTTTGGGAAAAATAGACTCGAAACTTTGTGTAAATTTACTCCATCCTTTATCGTTGAGTAAATCAAATAAGGCCGAATGCCACCAAAGCTTAGTTGCTTGCTGCGTCGATTAATTCGCTGTATGGTAGAATGCTGCATAGATAGCTTTGTCGCTAATGTCTGGAGACGCTGCATTTGACCTTTATCGGCCAGGTCAGCTCCAAAAATCAACAAGCTCCACGAACCTGAAACGTTTAGAAGTGAGTGCACACTCCAGGTGTGCCCGTCACTGTGATTGAGGACATGTAAATCTGGCAACCTTGATCCAAGCTTCAAAAAGACCGAGCTCAGGTGTGGAGTGTCGCTGACGAGTAGGTTGCTACCATACTCGATACTCAGTCCAGAAGCGGATGTATTCTCTTTTGCCAATGTGGCCAGAAGTCCGCTTGTATCATTACCGTGGCATTTATCCGAAATAGCATTGTATATCTCTTCATCAAATTTCAGTAATCGCTCAGCAATCGGTGCCCGTTCTTGTTGGTAGGTGTGAAGAATTTTTGAAGAAGCCATTCCTCGCACCACGTAAGCCAACTTCCATCCGAGATTAAAGGCGTCTTGCATGCTTGTGTTCATCCCTTGCCCAGCTTTGGGGGAGTGAGTATGAATAGCGTCGCCTGCTAGAAAGACAACATCACGTGTGGACAAGCCCATGCAGAGTCTCCGCCCGACCTGCCCGGGGGTCAGCCATGTCATATCTGGAAGGGCGACTGATGCTGATTCCATCTGACCCGACTTACTGAGTAGGTACTTTCCCATTCCACAATTTGCGTTGAAAAATGATATGGCTTTAACATCTCAACGATTTTGCCAAGTATTTCTTCCGCTCCATACTTCTCGCCCTCGTCTGGCCGTCTGCAAAGCTCGACATAGAAACGAACAAGGCGTCGCTCGCGAGGGATGATCATGGCGTTTCCAGCTGGCGAGTGGATGATGCAGCGCTTTCGTATATCCGCTTGGCGCAATATTAGCTTTGCGTGATGGGGCAGCGAGTAGTGCTCTCTTACGGAAATCTGTAATTGGAACGCAATCCAAGACGCCCCAATGATCCTGGGTAGCTTCGCCTTGCATTTCAAGACCCAGGCGTTTTCGGACCCAACTATGGGCACCATCACTACCAAGCAAATAACGAGACCGGATGTGCATTCCATGATCCCCCTTCGCTACAAACGCGGTTTCAGGTGTGGCAACATGGGTTCGCATCTTCTCAATATGCAGATGAACAGGATACTTGGCCTTCACATCACATTCAAGATCATGACTTACATGCATGTCGATTGGGTAATGGTTTCGAAGAATCTCTACATTCTCATGCTGCCTTAAAAAGGCGATGAGTCGCTCCTCTATACGGCCTTGAGCTAGAGTAGCCTCACAATAGGAGGAGCTATATGCTGAAGATTGAGAGGAATTCTGAGTGATGAATTGCCGTGAAAGGGTATGATCGATGCTTTTCTATCTTTGTATGTTAGTGAGGGTAAACATATCGACTAGCGCAACACAACATGTGCATAACCGAGGAGTGCTAAAGCTGGCGCCCAGCGTTCTCCCCATCGAACTCACTGAAGGAAGAAAACGTACCCAGTATGCAACTTGAATAGTCTTGTGAGCGCTTTGCCAGATATCATGTCCGAGGTGGAATGCATCTAAAATTTCAAAGCTTCGTTGTTCCAGACCGTCAGCATGTCCATAGGGCGGAGGGGATGCGTTCTTGTCTATGAGTATTGTCTTGACATTCGCAATCGCCATCCAGGCCGCCACAATTAGTCTGACATGGGTTAGAAATTATCTTTTCTGAATTGATAATTTGAAACTTGGGTAATAACTCACCCTGCTGGGCCTGCACCAACAATCGCCACATCGAATGTTTTCTCTTGTGGCACCAGCATCGGGAGCCACGTGTCGTATCAGAATGGATGATATTCGCAGGAAGGTTTGGGACGAAAACAAAGTACTATGGCGTGGTATGATTTGGGCTAGGAGTAGCAAGACGTTAATGTATATAGATACGTAAGCAATAATGGTTACTATCATTATTATCATGTCTTGGGATCGCGATGGTTGATGTGTTCCTCTGATAGAATGGACATTTAGGGGTTTTGTTATGATAGTAGTTTCTCATGTAGTTAACCTTAGATTTGCTATCTGGGGCAGGTGATTGATGTGTTATCATTCCTCGATAGTCATGACATAAGTGCTATATCCACTTGCTATTGCAAAACTCACCCAACCAGCTGTCCCATCGCCCGTGTCTGCCGAAATTAGAATGATTGTCTTAGAAAAGAATCACTTGGAGGCATGTGCTATTCTTAGTGCGGCCGGCATGAAAAGAGGCGATCATTTGGAATTTTTCGCTGCGCTCATGTACAATTTCTTGCCCTGCTCAGACTGATTTGAACACGCGACGTGATCTTACTCAGGTTGACTGCGCCCCCCAATAAGCAGGAATGTGATATAATTGTCACCGATCAGCTTATATCATTTAAGATCTACCTGCGTTGGCTGGCATGTTAGATGTCATGGACACTTTAGCTTGAGCACAAGAGTGCGCTCTGCATTCCTAAGTACAAGCTAGACAATTGTATCGACACAGATACATTGCAAATGCAATGAGGTTTGAAGTTTAGAATGAATATAAACCTCGAATACTAGCAGAATCACTCACTTATATCTCACACTTTTCCGACACAAAGAAAACAGTGACAAGACAACACCATGTCTCAATTCTACAAGCCAGAAGAGGAAGTGTTCGTGAGTACTGCCACATCTGTGAAGATCCTTGGTCTTGTGTAATAACCGAGTGTAGTGCAATGACGGCCGAGAGCAGCAGCTCCTGGCCAGTATTCAATCCCACCCAAACCTACCCAGCATGATAGGAGTGCCAGCGAGAATCCTAGAAGCAATCGACGATTTCGGTCGAAACCACAACTTTTTAATGAACGTTGGGAAAGCTAAGGGATCCATTGTGTCACGAAAAATTGCAGAGAAATGCCCGACAACGATGGTCGAACTAGGCGGCTATATCGGGTATTCTGCCATAATGTTTGGTGATGCTCTGCGCAAAGCAGGGGGTAAGAGTTATATCAGCCTCGAAAAGAGTGAGGGATTTGCGGCGGTTGCCCGCTCCCTGCTGGCGATTGCTGGTTTAGATGACTTCGTCGAAGTCCGAATCGGCCCATGCGACGCTTCCTTGAGACAGCTCCGTCAGGAACAGCCTGAGCTGCAGATCGATCTTCTTTTTCTCGACCATCAGAAGTCGGCCTACGTATATGACCTGATCCTTTGCGAAGAGTTGTGTCTAGTGCGTTCCGGTTCCCTTGTTATTGCGGATAATGTCATATCGCCGGGAGCGCCTGGATATCTAGAGTATGTAAGAGGCACGCGAGCCGAAAGAGCCACTATCCGGGACAAAATACAGGCCAAGCAGCAGCGTCCCGTAACTTCCGAAAACGGTGTAGTAGCATATCTCTCAGAACTAGTGGCAAGCTTTGAGCCCACTGGCGAACCGGTATGTGCCATTACTCCTAGTCATCGTTTTCCTCACCCAGACGGTCGCTTCCGGAGACTGTATACCAAACAGACCATGAAATTTCGAGGAAAGTATTACACTAACACCAATCTATGTAGGACGGTTTAGAAATTTCCTCTGCAATTAATACGGCAGAATAATGTGATACAGATGGTGTGACTAGCATATCGACTGAGTCTCTGTCAGCCGAGTCTTACAACACAAGTTACAGGATACTGATGGCAGGAAGTTAAGAAGGTTTTTTCAAGATGGAATAATAGAGAGCTGAACTGTTGTTAAAGTTGCATCATCTACGAATCCGGATTGAAAATTTTCGTGAGAGTATGATACCGTAATCACCGTCATGCCTGCAGATGCCTTGATATACTACTGGGCCCCGAAGTGGAAAACGCATAATTTGCCTGTGCATGTACACATGTTCATAGATCGAGTGATACAATTGCCGCGGCGTATTAGGATCGCAAAGCGAGGGATTTAGTATCAAGCGGGTTTTTTAATAATGAGACGTGGTGTTTCTTGCTTGACTTAGGAGAGAATGAAAAGATGACAGGTGAAAATAAAACGACCCCCAAAAGCATTGATAGACTAGTCAGTAACCCCACTGCCTTATCCAATTTTGCAACCAGCTTCTCTGCACAGCCTTCGAGCTGAGCATATCCTCCCATGGCTTCAACTGGCCCCCAACCTCCAAGTGAGTTGCAGTGTGTCCAGAGTCAAGGAACCCCGAAAAAAAGTCATAGAGCTTCACTGCTGGCACTTGCGCCGCATTGTCACCGCGTTTGAGGCATTCGTTTAGTTTGTCTACCCACATCTGCAATGTAACAATCTTCATCTCAGGCTTGAGTTGAGCAGAGATAGTGTATATGAGATCACTCCAGTCTACAGTAGTTGGGCTAGAGACGTGAAGAACTCTTGTCCTCCCATTCTGCTGACGAGCTGTTTTGGCCACTGTATTAGAGATTATTTGGCCAACAATGTCTACCGGTATCCAGTTTAAACCATTGTTGTTCCCGAGTGACTCTGGCAAAACACCCAATTCTTTAGATGTCGCAAGAAGAGAGGGTAGCCATTCTCGCTTTGGCCACATCCCAGCCACTCTTGTCGGACCGGCGATTTGGCCAACCCTGCAAATAGTAGCTGGGATCCCGACGCTTGCCGATATAGTATCAATCATTCTTTCTGCAATGAATTTTGATTGTCCGTACCCAGTAGGCATAGGAGCACGCCATTCCTTGTATATCTGCTCTGCTACGTTCCCCGGCAGGCTACCCACGGCGCTGATGCTTGAGACAAAGAATAGGTGAGCCCCGAATCGCGTGTTTGAACAGAATTCCAACAAGCGTTGCACACCGGCAACATGCTCGAGGAAGGAATCTAGCGCAAGGTTAAAATCAACCTTCCAAGCAACGTGAATAACATCAGTGATCTGTTCAGTGAGGTTGTTGTAATCTTCTAGTTTTAGACCGAGGTAGGGCTGCGCGAGGCTGGCAGTCAAATGTGTGATTTTCGAAGGGTCCAACTGCCCGAGACCGCGGGACTTTTGGCCGGTGCTTTGGCGTTGAGCCCCGTCGGCGCCGCGAGTGAGGCAGTAGATATGAGACACCCCAGTTTCCTTTTGAAGACAGTCGAGAACATACGACCCGAGTTGTCCAGTGGCTCCGGTCAAAAGGATAGACATGTTTGCAGCACCCGGACTCTCGAACTTCTTGTTCGAGATAGATACCTCTTTTGTGACGTCTCTATATAGCTTTTCCATCTTTTTAGTCTTATCTACAGCTGGCAGCAGGCTTTGCTGCTTCCCGTAATGAGATGAGATTGATTCTGACAGGCCAGAAAAACTTGGATTGGAGTATATCGTTTGAGTCGTGATTTCAGGCTTTGCGTTCCGGCTAGATAGGTATTGATTGATGCATCTAGTTATCTCTGTCGCTTGGAGTGAGTCTAACCCCAAGTTGAAGAGATCCTGATTTGGGTCAAGTTTGCTGACGTCGATGTCCGTTGATTTGGCAAGAACATCATGAATTAGCTTTTCAATGGTCTCGATCTCAAATTCGTGATGCAGAGCACGAGGGGACTCGTTTTCCGGCGGAGGCTTGTCTGCGGCTTGCCTTGGACTTTGCCCCCTACCTGTCTTGTACAGTGCGTTAAGCTCGTCTTTGAATGAATCAATCGTTGTTGTGCGCTTGATCGTTCCCTTCCCGGCTCTAGAAAATGGCTTCTCGGGTGGTGCTACCAAAACCATATGACGATGTATACGAGCATAGGACGGACTCGAAGTGTTGGCTTTTTGGATCTGAGGCCAAATATCATCAATAAGATGTCTCTCTTCTTCGTCGTTCCTTGGTGGTCTGACTGCTTCGACAAGCAACGAAGCCTGGAACTGACCGACTCCGCACACAAGGCAAGCCTTAACAGATGGGTGACTCTCGATTATACCTTCCATCTCCAGTGGGTTCAGCTTCTCACCTGTTGAAAATGTGATGATGTCGTCCGTTCTGCCCCTATATAACCAAAGGCCCTCCTTGCTAGGGTGGGGCGAGTATAAATCTTTCATATGCCATTCTTCAAGGTCAGGGAACGTTGAAAAGACTCCTTGATATGCTTCTAGGTCTTCTCTTCGGACAATAACTTGCTCAAACAGGTCACCTGAAAAGTGTCGGTACTCTTGTCCAAGACACGGGCTTAGCTTGATATACTGCCAATCTTCAAAGCAGTCCTGCACTGGCAAGCCACCACATTCCGTCGTCCCGATGCAATTTAACAAGTTTGTTTCTGCTGCCAAGAGGTCCCCAGTTTGCCTAGGCAATGGACCGCCACCCGTCACGACGCGATCAAGCTGAGATAGGTTTCGTAGATACTCTGGGTTTTCAGACAAGTCGCACAGTGTTGCTGGTGGCAGGCAAGCCTCTTGAACATCTCCAAAGACATGAATACCGTTTATGACCTCTGGCGATGGTGGATACGGGCCAAGAACAACAGTATAGCCGACGAAGAGAGGGCCAGAGATGAAGTTTGCTATACCAGCGACGTGGAAGAGCGGAAATCCCAGGTACACACGACGACCCTTACAAGTGCCAGGGTAGACGGGTTGCAGGCCAATAGACGGTAGTGAGGAGTAAGCGTCTATTGCTGAAGCGCAGCCGTGTGTGTGAATGATGGGCTTTGGCATGCCTGTTGAACCAGAGGTGTGTAAGACGCAAAGGGGTTCCAACCGTGCCGAAGCGTAGGTTTTGGTATAAGCGAAGTGTCCATAGGCATCGTATTCATTATTACGACCAAGCCAATATCCTAATTCCGGAATGTTGATGATTCTCATTGGCCGAATTTCCACGAGCTGGTCAATTGCAGGCAGGGGGAAACTCGCTGGCCTTGCAAATATCCGGCAGTCCGTCTTTTCCAGAAGGTGGAGGTGGGCTTCGGAAGTGTTGCGCACGGATGACAGAAGCGTTTTGTACCCAGCTTTGACCGAAGCTAAAATGAGGATCGCGTATACGACATCTTGAGGCCCCATGTACGCGATAGTTGGAAAGCCTTGATCAGATGTTCCGAGCTCTTTGGCAATGTACCACGCGCAGCGATTTATTGCACGCGCTAACTCTTGGGCGGTGACGTTTTGGAAGCCATGTTTTGGGTCCTTAGACCGAGTAAAAGAATAAATGGTTCGATCGGGCTCCTTGGCTGCTATCTCGTCGACAACATGTGGCAGCAATCGACGGCCTGAAGCACCTAGTGGTACCTTGATATTGTTGACTGACTCCATCGCTACCTCGTTTGACGGGCTTACAGTATTGCGTCGGAAGGTTCTTTGTGTAGGATAAACGGTAAGAAATTATTACCATGCTGGCATGGGCAAGATTTGCGGCACCAGGATCTATGAATTCTTAGGAAGCGTCCAACAAATCATGAGTAGTGATTCACTACTTACTGACCAGTCAACCCCAGGCCGCCTCATGTACTTAGTCCTAGTCCAGATAGCATCTCAGACCCGGCTCTACATCACATACCGTGGATGTCACTAGGCCTTCATGTGTCAAGCAGCGATCGCTACCGCCCCGGTATGCGTAGCCTGTGATGCGACTGTAAAGGGGATGACGTACCTGAATAACTGGGCGCCTATGCTAGCTTCAAAAGTCATGAATGCAAGTAAGCTGCTTGCATTTTTTCGCCTCGAGTAGCCGCCAGCCGCATTCCAGCAGCTGACCTTGAGTCATCAGACCACCCATTCCAATTCCGCTCCGTGTATCAGGTCAGAAATGGTATCACCTTCGACAGGGATGTACCAGGTAAATTTCGCATAGACGAATTCTCATGCCATTGCTAAACGTCAGGCACCTGGGATCGTGAGCGTTTCAAATCTCTGTCACAGTGCGCCACGGCCTGACTGAGGAAAATCATACAAAGGGATGCTTAAGTGGGCACCATTCCAGAGCCTTTTCCTGGGGACCCGAGTTCCTGCTGAGGCCTCCAAGCACATAAAGAGGTTGCTGCTCGAAAGCTTCGGTCGTATGATGCAGGGTATTGACAAATCCCGAGTATGAGCGGCGATTCTTGCTCTGAATTCTATCTTCACACTTTCCCTTTCCGCACTTCAACATGCAATCTCTCACTGTTGCCTTAATCGGTGCTAATGGTCAAATCGGCAATTTCATTCTCCATGAATTACTTGCTTCACGTGAGGCGCAATTTCATGTCTTAGCTTTCATACGCCCTAATTCACAACTCAAGTATCGGGGGCCTCAGGAGAACGTAACTGTTCATGATACAGATATTTCCAAGGTGACCGCGGATTCACTAGCGCCCTACTTCCGCGGCGCAGACGTGGTAGTGAGCGCCGTCGGGGCGGAGCTGCTATCGCGGCAGAATGTCCTCCAAGATGCCGCTGCTATAGCAGATGTTCGAAGATTTTATCCAAGCGAATTCGGTATGCACTCCGTCCTGAGAATGAGGACAGAGGAAGCCACCTTGATACATCCAGTGGGTAGAACCTTCCCTGCGATAGCCGGAGTAAACTCGCGCTTTGTTGTTAATATTTCTGGATAGACGTGGGCCCAGAAAATGAAATGTCTCGATGAAGCCATGAAACACCCTGCGGTTGTGAGCGGTAGAATGTCGTATACTGTCATAGGCTGTTCCGATAGCTTCGACGCCCCAGGAGAGATATTGCTTTGTCCATGGGAAGACCCCAACGCCATGGAGTATAACATGTACGCAGTCGGCGATGCCAATGCAAAAATGGACTTCACGTCTATGAGGACCACTGCGGCGTACCTCGTCGCCTCGATTTGTCGTCCAGAGATCTCAGAAAACAGATTCTTGGCCTTCAGTGGTGATTTCATTAGTATCGCCGAGGTTGCAGATCTCCTCCGTTCGCACTCGGGTAAAAAGGTCAGCGTCCACGAGATACCCTGGGAGCAGGCAGAAGATATTATCCGGAATCCATCTTTGGCACCGCCAGAGCTTGTTAAAGCCAGCAATTTTCCTGTCGACTTTTTAATCGCGCTACGCCATGTGCAAGGGTCGGGTACAATGTGGCGAGCTCCGGGGCAGACACACAATTCTCTTTTCCCGAATGTAAAACATCAATCTGTAGTGGAATACTTCAGCTATCTTTTTGGTAAGCTTGGTGATTCGGGCCCGTGAGCTTTTATTTGTCACACAGTATGACTCCTAATCCCTCGAGAACCCCCTGTCACAATAGTCTATCTGATGGGTAATATAACTTGTCTACGTTCATTAATGCATTTTCTCATTGGCCATCCATGCTTGTAATGACAGAATAGCTCGTCTCAACTAGTGGCATTCACTATTCTCTTCGTAAAGTTTTGCCCCTTTGAACTATACCATAGACGAACAACCAAAAGTTGCCCCCAGACCGTTCGACGACTTACATTGGACAGAGTTCCAGGATAGGTTGAGGATGTAACTAGTCAGCGTGTTCTGAGTGGAATAATTAAGTTGTTTTGGTGCTGTTCGAGTCACTGCTAATGCGCGAGCACTGGGGCTGAATATCTAACGATGCCAAGAACTCCGTCAAACAGTGGTTTATGTTTCTTTATTCTAAAGTTTTAAATATAACAGTCCTATCAACGCATGTTGATTCCAGAGTGTTGAGGTACTTGTTTGCTGTTATTGTTGGTAGGTACTAAGCGGTCACTTTGTTCTATATATACACTGTATCTGGACCACGGCGGGTCCTGTCGTACGATTACAGCTCCACGGCTATAATGAAGTTTGCCCTTTTTTAACATTAACCGGATTAGCAGCGAAGCCGGCTGCTATTCTTTAATTCCAACCACATTGCAGCAGATAGTATGATAAGTTATTCTGCCTCCAATCAATCAAAACCTTCTCCCACATCACGACACTTGCTGCCAGCTCGGACGCTGAAAACCAATAGAATGTGGGACCTCTGCGGCGGCCCAAATGTACCTCCATCCCCATCCTCACTTTGACTTTCAACGATCTGTCACTCATGGTAAAATCACAGAATCGAGAGCGACAGTGCGCCTACGAGCCTTTGCAAGCCAGCACTGACTCTCCAGCGAAGAGGGCTAAGACAAGAAGCGAAATTCTCCGCCCCCGGCAGTTCACTGACATCGTCAGCGGAAGCAGTGCCGATGTGACAATTACCTAAGAAAAGGCCTGCATCTTGACATCTACTCCATCGCTCCAACATCCTTGCCCTCGACAACACGCTTCTTAGGCATAACTTCGACGACAACAAAATATCGTTGGACATCGGTAGTAGCAAATCTCTCTAATATCTCTAAGCTCCCTGCGCACCCACTTGCAGGTCGAAGGTATAATCACCAATACCTCAAGAGATCTAAACCGTATAAATATTCACAGCCCTAATAGTAAGAACTTGAGTTTATCTATTATTCTGTACAGCTAAGTATACTATAGTACGCGAGGCCGAGTCTCTTACAGACTCCAACTTTAGATACTCTTCACCGATTTACGCGGCCAAGAGTCAGAAAGGAGACGCTATGCAATATTCATAGTATAGTAACATCTGATATGCATCGTGGCTTTAGAGCAGGGATGGTTGCAGCTTAAATTAGGCGGGCGGTCCACGCAACAATCACGCTCAACAGGGCGGGACACGGATCTTGTTATGTGGATCATTGGAATTCTAGAGATTGAGGCGGGCATTGTGAAGCTCAGAATAGCCAGGAGAATAGCCAGGAGACGCCAATCTTCTATGGGAGCAGTATACTATAGCTTGCTATTGTTGATAAAGTCAGCTATAAGAAAGGCTTGGCGCTCCGTGGTCATATCGGGCGTCTTTCATTAATGTGCTTTCCTCATCAGATGTAATCATGAGCTAGGTCAGATTTGTATTAGATCTAGCAAGTTCCAAGATACAAACCATCATCTGAAAAAGAGGAAAGTTTGAGATTTCTGAACCTAGGTGACGGCGTCGTTGTGCGTCTTTTTGTACCAGAAGACAAGCATGCGAGAGAAAGGGGCTCTATATCCGCTGGATGAGTCTTTAGAGGGGGTAAAGGGACGGGGAGGGATAGAACGCAAGAACAATAGTAGCTTCAAAGAGCTAGAACCTCACCGGGCAACCCATTCATTTTGGCGCCTACGTGGACAGAGTTATTCACAGACACAAAATCTCGAGCTTGAAGCAAATGAATGTAGATTAAAGTTTGGAACAATAGGTCAAAGAGTACGACGTGGCGCATATGACAGCCCCTGAGGGCCTTTGTCTGCTCATTGTCGTCTATCTAGATGGTTTTAGCTGGTAAATAAGTGAGCCCGACACTTATTCGGAGAGTGGTCCACCCCATTTGTACACCATCACTGAAATGCACTTAATACGTGATGCTTCAACCTCGCAAGGTGTGTAAAGTACTATCACATCCCCATGCGTCCAGTTCAAACGCTCACACTGGCCAGAAGAGTAGATCTTGACTTCCGAGACCTCTTGTGGAGGGTTTACACATATGAGAACTTGGACCGGATCAGGCGTAAACTGGACACGGTCTAGACGGTCATGGCAAACCATTGGCGCTAGTTTTCTCATCACTCCCGGTAGTGTGCCTGCAGAATGCTTTTTGGAGTTAGAATTTTCCTTTTGCCTAGGGGATCAAAGAGCTTACCAGGTAATAGATAGACGTCTGCACAAAAAGAGCCCATTCTCTAGGTAGCCGAAAATCCGAAGCCCCGCTTTCTGCTGCGCCTAGATGGCTTCCAATGTCTGATGCTTGAGCGCTAAGCTCACCAGGTAGCGTATACAGGGAAAAGGGCTTAGGGCCGAGACTAGGAGCTGCACCATTGTCTGCACTTGGACGTGACATGCTGGCCACAGCTTGGCTTGACGTGCCGACGTGGGCTTGGGCTATTTCCACCCCTGTAGCAATCCTGTTGGGCGCCCTGATGTTTGTTAAGCTCAGTGCTTCTGCAAATGACCAGTACGCATCGTAGTCTACTGGGACGTCGACCCCTAGGTGATAAAGGTGTAGATCGAGATCAAGGAGGTGGACAGGAACTGGCGGCGCCGACTGGTTTGGAACTGGCAGCATTTCATCCCAGTCGGGGTAGCCTTCGTTCAAGCGATGTCCTGTGACTTGTCCTATCAAAGTCTCGGTCAATACTTGGACATAATAGACTTCTCATATAGTTAGTATTTACTCACCCGAGAAAAGTGCATGAAAGCCAAGCGGGCCGTTGCGTTTGCCTCGATTGAAAAGCTCTGCGCAATTTCGTCTCCAGGCGGTATACTTGGACGGCTCCGGGTTCTGTCCTATTTCACGACAGGCCCAATCTATGATGGGGTTGATATCGGCTACAGGTTGATAGCTAGAATATCTTATCGCCATCACCCGGGCGACAGAACAGTCTGCGTGACTTTTCAAAAAAGCATTTGCTTGGTCAAGTGAGGGTTCGGTTGACCGCCAGTTCAAAAGCCTTTCGCCCCAGAGGATCAGGTCTTTTGATAATCTGGCCGCCGCCTCATATTGATCTATTGTAAATGGTACCCCTTCAGACATCTTGGTGTGTCGTTTGTCTTGGATCTTGATTTCCGAAGCTTGGGACGAAGCAGGTGACTGGCTGTTCCACCTCTCAATGTGGTGCAGAAAGATGTGTTGAAGATGGATCGGAATGATAGGAAGATATGGGATAATAACTTAAGAAAAGGAATAATTGTCTTCAGCAGAAATCTGGGAAGAAGAATTTTAAACTCGAGGGTGTTCTTTGCGTTGAGGGAATCGCTTGTTTGGCTACCCACGATTTACGGGAAACTACCTCATATTTATATTCTACCAGAGTGAACTTGCCATGCAGCTCAGTGAGTATTCATTGGTCCATCGATGTACAAAAATGATAGTCCGTGGTCACATCCTTCTTTTTGCTGCTTACTTCCGAATGTGTTGACCTATGTTCACCAAGCAGACTCATCTCATGTACTACGGTGAAGATTCGTATTAGTCCCTGGGTGTATTCGTAAGGGAACAGAGTTCTGGCTGCTGATAGGACGGCATTCAGTTGCCGTCTCGTTTCCCAGAGCTGAGCCTTTCGCAAGCTACTACGAGAGGGAAGATTTGAAGAGCAAAGACACAATGGAGAATAAATCTCGGGTAGATGTGCTCAAAGAGACCTCTGGTAGGAACGCCTGGTGAGCATTTAGAATGCTTCTATTAGTTTAACGTTACAGCTGTTGTACAGGGGAAAAGAGAGTAGGGGCTGGGGAAGAGCAAACAGGGGCTTGGGGAGAGCAAACAGGGGCTTGAAAAGAGCATTCAGAGGCTCTGCTAATTTCCATGCTTTGGCCTACTGCCTACGTGTGAGCCAACCTAGGCCTGTTCGTTAGATATCTCCGAGCAAGACACGTTAGAGTACAGTCACCCTTTGCTCCCTTGAGGGACGGACCCCGCCGCGTTCAAAATACAAACATGGAGACGTCGGTCTTCTCCGTGGAAGAGTACCTTGCGTCCTCTTTCTTCGAGCCTTGACTGCTTTATGGAGGCAATCGTCCAGTCTAGGTCTAATGGCAGCGTGTACGGGTGCTTCGTGTGATCTGATGTGCTGCGCCAGAGGAACGAGGAACGCCCTCTTCCTGCTCTAGCTGCGGCTACGTAAGCACCCCAGTGAAGCAAAACGCCGCTGAACGTCCCAGGTTACGGAACGCGCTGGGCTCTCCCGTAGACCGACAATAAGGCAACACTGAATCAGCCTTACGGTAGACCTAGGGATCGCCGTTGCTTGCCCTCTGCCCCTTGCATTCCAGTGAGGGACATTTCTCTAAACCACCCACTACTTGATCCACTTTGACGCTGGTATGAGGCTTAGAGAGGAAGTCAAACCTACTTGCCCATCTGCTGCGCATACAAGCGATAGCTAGAAGCCAGACACAGCTTTCATATAAGAGGTATTTGGTCCGTAGGAGCTTAAACTCTCTCTGCCTGCCGTTATGGCGAGCGATTTTACTATGAACCTAACTTGGCTGTTATCCGTAGCGACAGTCCATTCCTAAGGAGCTGACGCCCCCCGTCCGCTGCCAAGATGAGGGATCGCTGTAAGCCGGGCCCAGCAGTCACTCGTCTTGGCAGAACACAAAGGGGTCGGCTCCCTTGACTGTCACATGAGATCATCGTTCTGAGGCCGATCAGTCGTCATCCGTAGTGACAGCTCGCTGGTAGAAACGTGGCATACGCATCTGCCTCATGAGACGAGAGATTGCTGACCTACTGCGTCCGCCATTACAAGATAGCTGTAAGGCGAGCCTGGCAGGCATCCTGCAAGACGGTCAATTCGTAGAGAGCTGACCCAGTACCTGTCCACGGTAAAAAGGAGCCCGACCTCTCTGTCTTCCGCCAAGCGATGGCTGCGTACCCGAGACATCCCTTGCGATATCCAGGCCTGGACCGTCAGTTTCCTATTGTGAAAAGATCAATAGAGGCCCTCTTTTCATCCTGGTTACCATGGGTGGGTGGTCCAGGAGAAGAGAATGTGGTGGGTGGCTAAGTGTATCCCTTGCACGAAATTAGCCTTGGGATGAACCTTATTGAGATCGATCACAAAAAGAACAAAAATCGGGTCATCACATGCACGCTACTCAATGGCCGTAGTTCAAGACTCCTTCCTTGGCGGCGACGATGGAATGTCACCGTCGTCGAGCTTTGATCACCATCGTCGTCGAGCTTTGCCAACCGTCGACGCATCTAGACGCACCTAAACGCATATAAGCGCATCCAAACGTATCTGAACGCATGCAAGTTATATAGTGAAACTTGTACCTGTCATCCTGATACTAAAATCATAAGAATAGAACAACAACATAATAGCTGCAAGAAAGGTCCTCGATTGGCTAAAGGCTTATATTTTTTTTATAGAAATATGGGTCTTTAAGCATTGCATCAAACGAGTATTCACGGTGATATTGATCTATCTGCACCGCGTTCAGTGAAGGTAGGTGCCATAGCGGTACTTGAGATCTGTTGCGTGTCACCAACTAAATCATGTGCTGCCACGATGCCTTAGTATTGACCTAAGGAGGTGAGTTGCAGGCAGATAGGGTGGCACGGTGACTCTAACAGAGAAACCTCGGACCACGAAGGATGGCAAGGGCCTCACCTGCCGGGCAACGATTGTTGTATGGCCAATCTGCCGATTTGTGTTCACCAAGGCCTTGTTCACTAGTGTATACGACGAGTGAGTGTTCCCCTGATATATGCCTGAGCAGCCCGGATAGCAAGATATCTTATAAGAGATGAATAAAAGAGGCTTTCAAAATATGAAGTATAGCATCCGGTGCTTTCCGGCCGCTCCAGCGAGGTTCAAGGAACCGTAGCGAGGAACGTGCCAATATTGAGTCTCGGGTTATTATCGCGATGGATGGCGGCTCGGAAGCAAACCTTTACCAAGTTTGGACTTGGGAGAATCGCTCTAGTTGACAGCGGCAGACATGTGATGCTCTGAAATTGACGATTTGCGGCCAGAAAGGGTGCTACTCTTTGTTTCTCCCACCTCGCAACCGTTGTCATCGAAGCTATTAATGGGTCCTACCCTAGGATGCAGCGGCTTTGCCCGAGTTTGATTGCTGATATTGTCTGACTCTTGCTTCATGCTGTTTGCATTTTCTGCTAGCCAAGATCCCCGTCCCAAATCATCTGTGGCGGTGGTCGAGGAGCGTGAGGCGGTTCCGATGGAGGAGCTCGGGCATTGTCTGTTATCCCCATACGTTGAGTGGCTCAAACGCATCAGCTCCATCTTCTAAAGGACTGTTTCAGGGAGGAAACAGGTTAAACATAGGACACAGTATCTCGCTTTAACTTCACACACGGCATATGTTGGCTGAACTGTACCATGCTAGTCACGTCAATGGCTCACACACATGGCCCGCGCGTTTGAAACCAAAAGCAGCTCGCTTAGGCCTAATGCCAAGGCATCATCCTCGCGCCGGGGTGAACGTAAATGAAATTTTACTGTAAGCGTGCCCCGCCGCTTATGCTATTGGTACTTTTGGGCAAGGAGTGCCGCCACATCCCTCTCCAGGAGGAGGAGAACGTGTCGTCCTCCCCATGTTGCCGTTGTGCGCGAGATGAGTCAAAAAAGCTGGATCGGAGCCAGTTCTCATCCTTGCTTGTGTCTCTGATTACGGTTGCTCTAGCTAGGCTCAGCCCTAAGCCATCCCCTGTAGCATCAGATGTAACGAGTAACCAAGCGTGGGATAAGATCCCGTGAATAAAGTTGGTGGAGAACCGAGCTTTCTTGTTTCTTCGCCAAGTAGCTTTGATCGTCGAGCTGTGCATTTGACCATGGCCTTAATCGAAAATCTGTTATGAGAGTTGTAGAGAAGGACGACAACGAGGGCGTGCCAAACCGCTGAAACTTACAGCTTCCCATTCTTAGCCTTACTTTTCACAATCAGCATTGTCAACCATGGAATCCAAATACCCCCGGGTATCTTTATCAAACTGCAAGGGCTCCATCGTAGCCATTTCTTCTCGGATAATCATTTGCGCCCCCTCTATTGAGAGTATTGAGAGCGTGAGAAGCCTCCCTCAACAAATAATCTTTGTGTAGAAAATTCAACTTGGCTGCCCAGACTTTTCGAAATCCAACAATTCTTGTCTTTGACTTTTACCCTACTCTATTTATAACATCATGAAATTTGACTAGTAATTCTGCGGTTAATCTGGCTTGTAGAAAGACCCAGGTGGCCATAACCAACCGATTAAATGCAGGAGGTCCTAATCAAATACTAGACACACGGTGTTTACTTGTGGTTGTTGGTTTTGAGTATGTAGTTTGGTTGTAATTCTCCGTCTTGACTGGTGTCGACGTGGCGATCACCGACCTCTATTGTGATGCATTATCGAAAAAGGGAGTGGTCAGTAGTTGCAGTCGCCATAGCTCCTCACAACCAACAACTAGAAAGGTGTGTGCATACAACTCATGCCATAGTAGGTTTGGAAAGATCCTTGCTGTGGCTTAGGTAGATCACTTATCTGTTCTGGGACTTGTTGTTAGTTATCCTCTGCAACGGCGAAGACCAAAAATGATCTGCTTTGTTAGAAGATCGGCATGCAGTGTGCTATAAACTGTAGATAGCCGCTTGCATCAGCGCCGCACATCCAAGCCAGAAGGGTGTGATATATCGAACATGGCAAGAATGTCCACCACCTCCAGATCGTCTGCCCATTTTCAGCGGCTCGTCATCATTCTTGGACCCGCATCCTGGGATTAACAGATAGATAAACTTGGAATTCTATTTCTTCATTGACATCCTGAGCGAAATGTCTATAGAATATCCTTCGATCGATGACAGTCTTAAGCCCAGGGTGCTGTGGGTGCATCCATCTGGCCAGAGACAATGAGAACTCTTGGTAGCAATGGGTCAGCCTTTGGACGAAGTATTCCAATAACCCAAAAAGGCTTTAACCAAATCAACCTAGATTAGACGAAAAGATCTTTGTTGGCCAATTAGTTATATCATCTCTACCGACGTCAGACCGGCTCAAAACTGCGCCCAATTCCTCTGCAGCTTTCCTAAGTTCACGGTCCAGGAGTCGCTTGTGTAGGGGAAATATACGTCCAGCGAGGCAGCAATTGTGTCTTACAATATAGGTAAGCGACTCGCCACAAATGCAACCACACCGATCGAGCTGCCAGGCACGTGGCTGGCCATGTCTTGGAAGTATTTGTGAGTCAACTTGGCTGTCTCAGTACGACTCCGGACAATACAAATGTTATCTAGGTCTCGGAATGCAACTCTAAGAGGACTTCTCCTCTGTGGTGCTGCTAACCCCTATTTCCCAGGTTGCATAAGTCAACCATCTCGACAGCCTGCCAAAAGATGCATAGAACCAGCCTACCTGGCCCGAGACGAAGAGAAGACCGGCCGGCCACTTCCATTCTACCTCGGGGCAGCCTGCCGAATTAGCTGTTAGGAAGGACGACTATTGCGCCGCAATGTTTCCCCAATCAGTGCAGCTAATGTGCATATACGAGCTCACATATACCGCATTCTCTTACTCCTGGTAGCTGCCCCTGAGCAAGCATCTCCATTCCTCGATGCATCTTTTTGGTTCTAGGCCGCGTCCCATCTACCAAAGTGAACTGCCATTATGCGAGAACCGAGTGGTAAGTCGCTACGCATTCCCACATCCAACAGGCGCTGATGGGCATTCTGGCCAAGAGATGTGCCTCGATTTATATAAGACTGTCCTGGGTCGGCGCCGCACTGAAGCCATCCCCTCATCCTCATCCTGCCGTCACCATGACACTCTCTCGAATATTCGATTGCTTCCAAGATGAAGTTCGCTACTACCTGCCTCTCAGTCATTTCTGTCGCCGCCGCCACTGTCGCCCCAGCCATCGAGGCGCACCAGAGGCTCGAGACCATCACCGACGAGATCCTTTTCAGCATCACGCTTCCAACCTTCACAACCCGCCGAAACGCGCTCGATCTCAATACCTCCGATTGGGCCTCTGACGGGTGCACCTCCTCTCCCGACAGCCCGCTCGGATTCCCTCTTACTCCCGCGTGTAACCGACATGGTTTTGCCTACAACAACTATCGTGCCCAGACCCGCCTCACTGCGAGCACCAAGAGGAAGATCGACAACAACTTCAAGAAGGAGTACGTTTTTACTTTCTCGTCGTCGTCAGAAATACAAGAAAGGTACCGGGCAAGCGATTGACGTGGAACCATAAACAGCCTCTACTACCAATGTGGCAAATGTGACATACTACGCTTCGTCCGAGTCTTTGCTGGAGGCGGTGACGTTGCCCCGGGAAGCGAGATGACCAACTTGCCCATATCTACAAGGAGAAGCTGGCCGTCTACAATCAGCCCCTTGATGAGGCCAGGGCAAATGGCATAGTTGCAAGATGATAGACATGCAGTTGGGGAGTTTGGTTGGGAATTAGCTACCTGGTAGTCAACCTATCGAAAAACTTAAGATCGAAATTCTGAACTGCTATATATCTGACAAAACCCGCTGATGTCAATCTCGGTCAATTTTCATCCGTCCATCCACTATCCTACTTTCTCCTGAACTCCAGAAGCAAATTTCACCCAGCCATTTACAATGTAACTACTCCTCCGCCAGATTCAGTCGATCCCGGTATGTGAGTTTGGTTCAGTCTTCAAAACGGGCATATTCGATCCAGTGCGCGCGCGTATACTTCTTTACCACCGACAAAGTAGGGCGACAATTACCAAGTGTCGAAGCACTAGACAAAATCGGAATCAGGCAGGCAAGCCAAGACTCCCACAATCGGATTCGGGAGCTGGTTCTCAAGAGTGAACTCCTGGTCGAGGAAAGCCCGTCGAAAGGACTCGACGAATTCGTCCCTGGCGCTGGCCGAGGGGTATCGGTAGCGAGAGACCAGGCACTGGCAGCGCCCGACCTCGACGAACTTGCGGTTGCTGGCGTGGAACATGCGGCTGCCGAAGACGTCCTCGGGCTTGAGCTTCCGGGTGGCCTTGACGTTGTAGTCGATGAACCAGATACGCTGGCCCGGTGTCATGGACCACTTGTCCCTGCTGATCAGCGACATGATTTCCTCGAGCGGGTTCCGGTGGCTGTAACCGACATCGATGTAGTGTCCCTGGGACTGGAAAAAGCTGGTTATGGATTCAAGGAATCTAGGTTGGCCCCATTCTGCCTTGTACTCGAACGCAATGTTTCGTGGGACCATGTTCCGTCCGGTGATGGCCATAGTCGTGTTCGCATCTACGCCGTGGACCTGGAAGCAATGCAGATCATTGACGAAGTCCACGAGCAGACTTGAGAAGGAGGAGTCTCCCATCATCTCGAAATGGTCGAGCTGGGCGGGATGAAAGCCCGGGTTGGTTCGGATGTAGTGCTTCTCCAGCACTTCTCGGGATTCGAACGAGGTGTTCCACAATCCGGCATTAGCGACGTAGCAAGAGGGATTCTCGGTGGCCACCCATGAGTTGCACATGGCTTCCATTGGGTCCCAAGAGGGGGGATGAACTGAGCACATGTCTCTGTTGTTATCGATGTTCTCCTTGGTGGTTGAGCTAGGCTGGGGGGCTGTAGCTACTTTTCGTTCCCGTAGACCTCCGCCGATTCGAAAGAAGTGTGCCTCGGAGAGGCCATCGACGTTCTCAATACACTCAGCCCAGATCTTGAGTCTTAGCTCTGTGGGAAGGGAACTGAAAGTCAAAGGAGTTTTTGGCTCCATGGCTGGCTTTTTTCTTGAAGTCTGCTGTCGATTAAGTCTAGAGAATCTTTTTGACTTAGGGATCAAGCAATAAACGTTGGCGGAGTGAGAAAATAGATGGTGATATCTTCCAAGCAGAGGGAGAACTCAGAGGACAGCTGTGTGGAAAGCGAGGTTCTGCGTTGTTGAGAATGCAGGTTTGGGTTGAACTGCTTCTGTGTAAGAGTGAAAAGCTCGGTTGCTGGGGTGTCTCTAGAGCAAGTGAATGGTAGATGAACTGATCTGTGTACTACACTCCCGGGGAACCACGCGCGTCAACTACACAAATAACACAACCGCGTGAACACGTCCTCGTGTAGTAGTTGCTTCATTTATGAGCCGTTAGTCGTGTAACTAGAAACCTACGTTACATCTCTCTCTAATCAGCTCATACTTGGTTCATAAAGTAATATTCACATTAGTGCTTTCGTATATTAATGCATCAGGGTGAGTTAGTTGTTTCATGAAGATGTATGTGTAATTATTCCTAAGGGTGGCATCTCTAAAAAACAATTATATTTAATGATTTATATTTGAATGAAAACGAATCTAGGAAATGTGTTAAATAAAAGACTTGCATTATCTCAACTGAACGATGTATTTCTATTCACACTTGGCGGTGAATTCTTGACGATGTACTGTTCGAAACGCCTACATATCAATAACTACACAAGCTCTCCCTGAAGAATAGTTGATTTTAAACTTCATTAACGAGCCTTTGTTTATGGCTAGATAGGCCTCTTAAGATAAAATCCATCTCATATACTTGAACGTATGTTCTGACTCAGGTTTTGTTTGGAGTATAGCTACACCTATCTATTTATCCACTGCAAAAGAGTCCTCATGCATCGTCCTTTATACACCACAGACTAGATATTCCTCGAATAGCTTTCATTCAAAGTAAGTTATGGGAAGGGCTACAGCGCTGGCCTCTAATTGTAGTGATGACCTTTGGGTACCCATTCTCCCCTCGCTTCTTCCTCAACGACCGTATACTAATTTCAAAAGTTCCCCATATTCATGTCAAGAATGGTTGATGAACCCAAGTTTACCACCATACGCATCCCATCTGCTGGTTTTGACGTTACTTCTCTTGTCTGATATTTCTATAGCTAACAAAAACAAGGCGATGAAACTCCATGTCGGAACTATACCAAATCAAATGAGGAAGCCCTCTCATTATATAGCTCCGAGTTGACTGCACCGGCCGTGCGTGCTACCTTCTTTCCATTATGCGCCATTATACTAACGGTACTGTTATTATTTCTCCTAGTATCAACAAGCTCTTATAGGAACAGAGGGAGCCGGAACAGTTGTGGAGATTGATCCAACTACCAGTATGTTTGCGGCCACCTTCTTCTACTGGATTACAGGTAGGAATAGCTAACCGGTACTCTCCTCTATAAGTATCCACTCTCGTAGCCATATTTCGGATGAAGACTCAACTGCAAACCCTGTGGCACTTTCCCCTAGGTCGCTATCATACCAGGGGCTCTCTGCCTCCGATATCGAGATGTTTGACCACATATTGATGATATGGCCAAGAGTCCCTGCTCCATGCCCTTCGCAGGGAGAACTCTATGCTATTTACCATTACGTCCGCGCCCTCTCATCCTAAAAGCCCACATTGTCCCTATGCCTGCTCTGTTTCTTCTAGTTGGCCGTTCGGGCTCCGACAGATGTTAACGTACAAGCCCTCAATTGCCACAGAAAGCTTATCCCATAGTTGGCATTTTATCCGTGGCTCTTGTTATCAACATTTGGGCTTTATTCTTAACTGCCTTTAAAGACTTAACGCTGCTGCTTGACCTAGGGATGAGAGATTTGGCGGTAGGGAGTTTTAACAGCATTGCCCCTCTAACGCCCTGCTTTATCTATCAAAGCATCCGAAACATAAACCAAAATTCGACCGTTCAGGCTCTGTATAGGAGCTCCATGAAGAATGAGTATATCTGCATTTCGAAATGGGCTGTTTCATCAGAAAAGGGTGCCTAGAAGAGAAAACTAGCAATCGGAGTATTGGACGACCTATGGTCGGAATAATTATGGGGGAAACGGTGAAAGAAATATCCATTCAGTCTATTGTGATAACTATCCTTATCAATACGCCATATAACAATCATTCGTCGACAACACACAGGGTACATGAATATCCTCATCAACTATATCAAAACACCAGCCCACCATCTGGAAATCGAAAATCACAGCTTGGCCTTAGCAATGGATCCCCTCTCGTCTCTGTACGTCGCCAGATTGTTCCTCTTGCTGTCTCCGCCGTGTTCGACCTCGACGGGGGCGTCAAAGATGGCTGCATCAGGCTTCTCCTTCCTCTTCTCCACCTCGACGTACTCTCTCTCTCCGTGGCCCAGGTATAACTGCCTTGGTCTCCAGATCTTGACACCGGAAGGTGTCAGCATCTGCTGTCTCCAGTGGGCCAACCATCCCACACAGCGAGGGACAGCGAAGAGAACCGGGTAGAAACTATACAGGGAGCGGTTAGACAAATAAATCCCTTGATGAGTATAGGACACCTAAAATGCAGAAAAAAAAACTTACTCAAGCGGGAATCCCATAGCCTGGTAGATCAGCCCCGAGTAGAAATCCACATTGGGGTACAGGTTACGACTGCGCATAAACTCGCTCTCCCGCGCGTACTGCGCCAGGGTCAGAGCCGTGTCGAGCAGGTTGTTGCGGCCCGTGACCTTGAACACCTCCTCCGCGAGCTCCCGGATGGCCGTGGACCGCGGGTCAACGTTCTTGTAGACCCGGTGGCCGAACCCGACGAGGACGCGCTCCCTCTTCTCCACCTTCTGCATGAACGCGGGCACGTTCTCGGGGGACCCGATCTCCATGAGCATGCGGATGGCGCTCTCGCTCGCGCCGCCGTGGGACGGGCCGTAGAGGGCGCTGCAGCCGGCGGCCATGACGCTGTATGGGTCTACCAGGGAGCTGCCGACCTGCAGGACCGTGGCGGTGGAGCAGTTGACCTCGTGGTCGGCGTGGATGATGAAGAGGGCATCCAGCGCCTTCTCCAGGACGGGGTGCGGCTTGTACTCGTGGCCAGAGAGATGGTCCAGGAGGTAGAGGAAATTGCCCGTGTAGGACAGCCCCTGAGCCGGGCGGTTGAAGGGACGGCCTTGTCGCATGCGGTATGATGCAGCGGCGAGAGTGGGCGCCTTTCCGATGATGCGGAGAATCTGCTTGTCCAGGCTCTGCAGAGCCTCGAGATCCCCGGATGCGGCCTTGGTGAAGAGCTTCTGGCCCTGGAGCGACGGGTTTGCCTCTGGGGCAAAGGCGCCCAGGGTAGCGAAAGCAGACGTCAACATGGACATGGGGTGAGAGTCGTAGCGGAATGACTTGAACATGCCCTCGATGTCGCTGTGGATGTAGGTGTGGTGCATGATCTCGCTCTCCCAGGTGGAGGACTGGGCGCTGGTGGGCAGCTCCCCGTAGATGAGGAGGTATGCAGTCTCGAGGAAGTTACTCTTGTGGACGAGATCCTGGATGGGGTAGCCGCGGTACCGCAGGATGCCATCCTGGCCATTGATGTAGGTGATCTTGCTCTGGATGACGGCGGTGTTCATGTACGCAGGGTCAAACACCCTCAGGCCCTGGGAGGTCTCATTCTCCGGCCGCTCATCCTGCGGCTGGGCCTTGATGTTCTTGATATCGGTGGCCAGCACCGAGTTGTCCTTGATGGGGATCTCATACGTCTTGCCCGTGCGGTTGTCCACCACGGTCAGAGACTGACGCGGGTTGGTCTTGATGGCCGTCATCCCTGCAGGTAACACGCGTCACAGGTAGTTGATGCGGTCGCGAAGATTGCAAGCCACCGAGATTAATAGCAGCAGAGAGGAGCTCGGAGGACCGGGAGGAAGCTGGTGAAAATGGCTCAGGGGGCAAAGGACAGCTTCTTACGTGGTTGGGGAGAGGTGCTGGAGGTGTCAATCACAAGGGATGATAAGCTGGCATATGATAGGTCCACACAGCCACCGATTGAGCCGAACGAAAGCTTATGCAGGTTTGCCGAGCCGAGGTGCAAGGTGGGTCCTTCCCCGGAGACTCGGAGCCGGGCGAGCCTTATTCCGGCGGTTATCGATTGCATCCTCGGTTGCGTCATAGCTGAGTAGCTTACCCTGAACCACGGCCCCTGCTTCTTCCGAGACGACTTGTCCGAGGTCATTGTGAAAACTTAGCAGATCAATTTATGTCGATTACTACGGTCGATTTGTTATCCTAAGAGCTAAGACACATAAAGAAATATGACTAGATGCCAACAGCCGGCCAACAACGCTGAAAGAGAACAATTTGGTACAGCCGACGACCCATTTACAGGCGGGAGTGGAGGACAAACTCTCCTGGCGCATGATACGTGGGGACCTTCATGTCCAGGTCGCTGCCAGAGTAGCCGAGATCCTCAGCAACCAGCAGAGCAGCCTTCTCACCAATCAAAAGGGCAGTGGAATATCTATTTCGCATGTCAGACAATCGTCTCTCATCAACAGAGCAGTTAGTACACGGGGGTGACTCACGTGTTGCAGCCGACATTGTCGGGGCAGATACTCAAGTCAGCGACCTTGAGTCCCTTGACGCCATGGACGTTCAATCTCTCATCGAGCACACCGTGCTTGACGATGCTGTTGCCCTCCTTGGGGGCCATCGAGCAAGTCTAGACAAACAAAGTCAGCGGGACGGAGGCACACACGTCAAATGATCAGAGCCCTTTCACTTACACCCAGGGAATGCCATGTGGTCTCGACATGGCGCTTGACCCACTCCTCGACGGCCTTGATATCCTCCGTGCTGTACTTGAGCTCCTCGCGGACGCTGGCCCTGTTGCTAGAGACGATGCTGACGTCGCTCTTCTTCTCAGCCTCGCCGAGGGGCTGCGTCCAGCTGCCGTGCTGGATGCCCGCGGTCAGGTTGCCGGGCAGGGCGTACTTGTTGGTGGTCGGCAGGTCGAGGTCCAGGGCCTTGGCGGGGGAGTCGTAGTTGAAGAACGGGTGCATGTTGGCCACCTCACCGGCGTACGCGTCCATGCGGCGGGCCGTCTCGCGGGACTTGATGTAGCCCCAGACCATTGGGACCATGTCGCGCTCGTCGTTCATGAAGCCGGCATCGAAGTCGGGGACGGCGTACGGGTCGGCCGAGGTGATATGGGTCGATCCACGGGAGAAGGGGTACTCGAGGAAGTGGAACATGGTGAAGAACTTGCCGGGGGGCCTAGGATTGTCAGTGACTCTCATCCAGGAGACTGGGTCAAAGGGAGTGTCCTACATCAACATGTGGTCACCGAACCAGCCGGCGATGACCGAGTAGTGCATCACGGGCTTGTCGGGCTTCTGCTCAAAGTACGACTTCCAGCCCTCGGTGAAATGGGGGGTCGGCCAGCTCTCAAAGTCCTTGAGTTCCTTGGCTGTAGGGCGGATCTTCACGCCCGCATCAATTCCATTGGTGGCAAGGGGGCCAGTTCCCTTGATGTTCCACTCGTCAAAGACTCCTAAAGGAGAGGAAGACAGTCAGTCAAGCCGTCCAATGCCCTGTCATCCTTGGGCACTCACTCTTCTGGACCTCGGGGTCACCTCGAACAAAGTCGTCGAAGCTCTCCGTCTCTGGCTTCGCGCGATAGACGGAGAAGGTGAGGTAGTGGTCCTGGAAGTTCAGACCAACACCGGGGAGGTCAACGATGGGCTGGACACCAGCCTTGCGGAGCTTGGCGGGGTCACCTACTCCCAGGTTAGCTGAGTTCAAGATGGATACACATCAATTCAAGAGGAGAAATACATACCGACACCAGATCGCTGGAGGATCAATGGGGAAGACAGAGTTCCGCCGGAGACGACAATCTGCTTGCGGGCCCTAAAGGTCCTTCCCTTGAGCTCTCTTGGGTCAAGAGGCTTCATGGGGCTGGTCACCGTACATATCAGCAATCAATTGCACACCCAGACAATTCTGCTGCTGGGCCGGCACTTACACAGTCTTAACTCCAACAGCACGCCCATTCTCAATAATGACCTTGTCGACCTTGGTGTTGCAGGCCAAGTAGAGGTTCGAGTGCTTGGCCCGTGTGGCGTGGATATAGGCGTGGGCGCTGTCACTTCGACGGCCGGTCTACCCACCACCAATTAGTCCTTGGCTTGACAGAACATGGACGACGACAATGCATCACTCACATCCCGGTTGATCCACTTCAGCCAGTGCTCAGCGCCATGACCAGTGGTAAGGTCCTGGAGGTCATCGACGGTGGGAATGCCCTGGGACTCAGCAGCGCGGAGGAAGTCCTCCTTCACGGGGTACGTGCTTTAGGTCATTAGTACTGGCTCAACCGCACAGCATTGTCACTCTGTACTTACTAGTTTCCAAAGGAGACCTTGATTGGGCCCTCGAAGCCGTGGAGGTCGCTACCCAGACACGTCAGCTCAATCCTAACCCCAACAGGCAGGCTTGCTAAGAATGGAACACTCACTTGTTATGTCCAGCACGCTGGTACGTCTCATGCTTCTTCATCAATGGGAGAAGCTCCTTGGTGGTCCAACCCTTGGCCTGGAAGTCATCGTAGTCGGAGGCCGAGGCACGAGTGTACATCTACGGTCGAACCGGGTCAGCCGTCGACCTGGATGGATGGGGGAGAGGTAGAGCAGTGCATCACATACCATAAAGTTGATGGAGGACCCGCCGCCGAGGATGTTGGCGCAGGGGACGATGGCCTTCCTGCCATTGAGCCACTTGGAAGGCCTGGACTCGTAGAAGGTGGCGGTCTTGGAGTCCAGCTTCATGTTCCGGGGGTAGATGCCCGGGCGGAACACCCATGGGTTGTTGAGATTGTTCTCTCCACCTTCAATGAGAAGGACGGAGAGGTTGTGGTCCAGATTGGCCAATCTGTTTGCACCAGCTGGTCAGCCAACCGAACCAATTGATGAATGAAGGGGGCATCAACTGGGTGAAGAATGGAGGGCGTCTCACCTTCCAGCCACCACACATCCCGTGCTGCCACCACCGCAGACAATGATATCAAACTCCTCAGGAAGGGCTCCGCTCATGATTGCGACGTTGCTTGATAGTAGAAAGAAGGAATTGGCTGATGTGAGATCCTTGATGAAGCCGGATCGGTGACCAAGAACTCTTCCTTCCTCACGCCAAACGACTCGTTTATATTCACCGACGACAGACCAGGGCCACCTTGGTCCCCTCCCCTCCTCGCGCCTCAGCTAGCAGAATATGTTTCGACCCCTCTCTCCCTTGCATCCATCTTACCCAGTTCCCGGTATCTGGACGAGGGGGTTACAGCCTGTGCCCATGGCGGGTGCGCCGGCATGACGTGTTGTGTTTGGGCCGCCCGTCGTTTCTCTGCGGGCAGCCCACGCGAGACGAGACTCCTGGCTGTGTTTGTGATCGGCCGCATAAACACCATCCTGGGCAGTCCCCTCCCCCAAATGCGGTTCCGCAGTATAGAAATAGAGCTGTGATCTCGGGGCCCACGAACGAGATTGGATCCCCGCGCGCCGCGTTTCCCCATCATCGGCGCTACGATGCATCATCCTGACCTAACCCTGGCCTGACACGAAGCTCTCTCCCACTCTTACTCCTCTCCTCTCAAGGAGTGCGTCTCGCCTCGCCTTCATCTCGCCTCTAGGAGACGCAAAAAGCGACCCAATTGGCACTCAATCAGCAGTGATACAACGCACGCCACACCCACTTCCAAGCCAGTAGACCAGCTCGCCCAGACAAGAGGCCCCCAACAGCACCACCCACCCGCAGGGCCAAGCTTCGAGCTTGGTCAATGCCATTGCTGGGCCATTATCAGATGCAACCCCAGATTATGCACCCCGCTTCTTTAGAAACTGCGGGGGAGACAGGCCCCAGGATGGTCTCACGTCTGTGGAGTAGCCCCCCCAGTGTGAGGAGAAAAGAGAGACGGAGCCCATCGATACGCGGAGCCGATGGGCGGGACGGGATTGGAGGAAATATCCTGCGGTGACCTGCTGTCCCACCCAAGGGGATTTTGGGTGGAGGAGTATAGAGTGGGTGGTCGCTCTGTGCTGCGAGTCGGAATCCGCGTAAGCTTGGTGGTTGGGCACAGACCATCCCACAGATACATGCACGCACACCTGTATGCAGTGGCGAGCTGCATCTGTCATGTTACGACGAGATGCTACCTTCCGGACGGCCGAGAGACGTCGGATAAGGGTTTCCGCTCTGACCGCCGCTGCCTACAGAAGAGCCTTTCATGATACAAACGCTGTGGAGGTGTACAGTTGGTGTGTTGGTCAGCATACAGACATTGCTGCCGTTGGCTTGCTAAGCAGACCGGCCGCTTCGGTCTCTCGAGATGGGCGCGGCAACATACGGCCTTGCTTGCGCGATGCAGTCGCGGCTGGGGCAGACCGTTGAGTAGAGCACTTGAAGGGGATGTGAGGGAGGGGGCGTATCTGTGGACTGGCACGGGTATGTGGATGTGGGACGATAGGAGAATGAAACGGTGGTTCACCACGTTTTGAGAAAGCCAAGAAAGAAGCGAAGGATGGTTGCGTTGTCTATGATGTTGGATCGAACGAGCCTACCATGCAAATGCAACACTCCAGGTTGCATCCTGCACTACGGACTGGCAGTCCCCCAGTCCCTACGGTTGATCAAATCTACTTTGGTTGATATTGGACGTGGCGATGTCACCATGATAACTGCTTCTCCGCTCATTTCCACCAATTCGCTGTGGCGAGAGGAGTTTTCCCAAGAAGACTCTCCAAAAAGCTTGGTGGTACTGCTCCTCATCGCCGTGCAAGGTCCTACCCTGCCATCAGATGGGTAGCCTTGAATCTAGCCCGGGGATTTACAGTAGCTTCTTGAGCTGATGTTCCTAGATAAAGAAGAGAGGAAGAGAACGGTAAGGTAAAGAAACGTGGTTCGGGGTATCGGGGGAGAGGGAGCTCACCGGCTTGTGACTAGTCTCGTAGTCAATGTGGACAAACGCCCGCTCAATCGAGGGGAGCTTCTCGAGCTTGATCTGGAGCTCCTCGGCGACGTCGTGGGCGACCTCGACACGCTCGTTCCGGTCGAGGACGATGTCCACCTCGGTGACAATGCGAGGGCCGCTGTAGTACGCGCGGACGGTGTCGATCCGCTCAATCAAGGGCGAGTGTGTCATGGCTTCCGAGCCAAAGGTTAGCGAGTCACATAAATCTGATAGTTTCGTGGACTGTAGAACTCACAGATGTAGGTGATGAGTTGGAGGACCTCGCGATCAGCCGTGACGCCGATGAGCAGCTGGAACTCGTCGTAGGCGGTGTGCAGCCAGAGCCCAGAGATGAGAAGCGACAGAACAATGGCGCCGGTGGGATCGATCCACCACTTGAGCTTGCTGCCTCCGACAGAGGTGAGAATACCGAAGCCGTTGATGAACAGGTCGTTGCGGTGGTCCCTCCACAGGATATCCACCTGGGAGTAGGTATCCTTGACGGTCCAGCAGAGGAAGAACAGGGCAAGCTTGGTCGCAAAAGCACCAGCGACGGCAAGGACCGAGGGGAGGTGGAACTTGTTCGTCTCTTCTTCCTTGTCGGCTGCCAGGTCGCGGGCTGACATGACGATCAGGACCAGGGAGACGGAGAACATGACGAAAGAGAAGACGATGTTCCCGGCCGTGGAGATCCGCGCACGCCCAGAGGGATACTTGCGCGCATCGACCTTGTTAACGGCGCGGTGGGCCATGTAAAGCATAATGCCGGAGAAGGGGTCGAAGATGGAATCAGCCAGGGTGGTGAACAGAGAGAGGGACCCGGAGCTAACAGCACCGTACATCTGCAGTCCAGAGAGGAAAATATTGGCGATCAGAGAACCCTTGACGCAGAGGGCGTGCAGGAAGGTGTTCTTGCCGTGGTCATCAAGCTTGTCCTGCTCGTGCTCGTCGACCGACTTGAGCATGGCATGGATGCTCTGGTTCTGACTCTCGTAGTATTTCTCCAGGCCGTTACCCTTTCGGAGCCCAACACGCTTGCGCGAAGTGTTGGCCTTGATTTCGGAGTCGAGCTTGAGGCTGGCTGAGAGATTCAACGGGTCGGAGACATTGTGTTGGAACTCGATGTCTTTTCCAGCGGGAGGAGGGATGGTCGCTCGGTGATGTGTCTCGGTGGCGGCGATAGGGTTGTTGGAGCTGCTGCTCGTCTCGCCGACGCCTTGGGAGTCGAGATTATCAAGGACGACGGCATGGACGTGCTCATGATGCTTTCCTGACATGGCGCCGGGGTTGTTCTGCCGCGTCTAGTCGGCTCTAGCATGTGCAGATGGATGTAGGAAGGGGGAAAGAAAGGAGCCGGCTGCAACCCCTCCCTGAGACGATCAGCCGCGGGATTTAGAGGATCCCTGCCAAGATGTGGTGACTCCATCTGTTAGTTGCATGGTGGGGAGTTTCTTATTTTGATCCCTGCGCCGTCGTTCATCTACGGCTTCGTGAAAAGGCGATCCATGAAGGTTGCTGAGAAGATCAAGCGAGTGACTGTGATGGTTACCATTGCTGTAGCTGTGACCACCGTCATGTTGTGCGGACGAAAGGGTTTTGATGAATTAGTCAGTGTATTAAATGCCAAGAGAGGGTATTGCGTGCTCCCGAGCTCGGATAAATCTATGGAAAACCAAAGGAGGCAACCTAAAAGCCAGAATATAATGTAAAGGAAAGATATATGTGTGTGTGCTCGCTTTTCCATTTCGACAATCACGGGTATTATCACGTCACATGTGTCAACTCCAAGACTCCATACAAGCGTCCCAAGACAAATCAAATCACGAAGCCGAGGCGGAGAGGAAAAGGAAAGGTACGGGCAGATGAGACATAAGCGAGAGATGCACTAACGCAGATGACGATCAGGATGCGAACATTAATCTCGGGTGGGCCTTCTCTCGACCATCTCTACCTCATCAGCTCGAGAGTGGCGCCGTCGATGTCCTTGTGGCAGCCCATGACGCTCCTTGAGCTCCTCGATGAGCGACCCAAACTCGTAGAAGCTCTCCGGGTTGTCGTGGTTGCAACAGGGGGAATGCTTGATGGGTAGAAGCCATTCGAAGATGTTGTTTCCCATGACTGCCTTGAAGTTGCGCCAATAGCCCAGATCGAATGGGTTCTCCCCGGGCTCTGTCTTGACAATCGCAAATGTCCGTACGGCCTGCCGGTCTCGACTCGATGGTGTGAATCCATTCGCTGGGGAGTGCGGCTCTGTACCGGGAGGACCGGGGAGCGGGAAGGTGACTGTTTGGTAGCCGGCTGTCGACGGAGTCCCACGAGGGACGCGGATAGCAATGTAATGTACTGCCCTCTTCTTAAACACATCGATATTCGTAATATTCTCCACAATGTAGCGCGTGGATGTCATGGACATGCCAAAGGCGAAAAGACCGAACAGCCCGGAGAGGGCAAGAATGACGACTGGGCGCCAGTCCAGCGGGTCCAAGGCCTGGATTTGCTTGTGCAGACAGTATCCTGCGGTCGCAACGCAGACGGCTAGGTACATGGAGACCCAGTAGGTGAATTGGGCGAAGAAGTTGAAAGCTTGGGAGACTCATGTTAGCTCAGATTCCTCGATGAAGGCTGGCAATGCTTCGGAGGGCAGTTTTGCAGGTTGTCTTACAAGTCTCGGAGACCATTCCACCAACCCAGGGGCAGAGATGGTCCATCTTGCGGACACAACGACCCAGCTCGCTCGAATGGTGGGAACGGTCAGGCTTCCAGCTCCAACAGAGGGAGCACCACCTAGGGCGGCCGTCCGGTTCACAGATGAACATGGTCTTGGTATAGAAGGACTCGAGGCCGGGGCTATCGGGGCTCAGATCGGGCGTAGACCATGACTGCGATTCGAGGTCTTCCCTCTCCTTGTGAGGGAGGGCCTTGCGTTCATTGTGGACTCGTTGTCGTCGCTCGGACCATGGGACAAGGCCCGGGTCGGTCTGTGTCGTGTATACTGTTCTCACGTAGGCGGCAAGGGCGAGGAGGAAGAAGACAAAGTACAGGACAATCAAAGCAATGGCAAGACCGTGCTCGTGGTGCTGGCGATACAGATAGTCGACTGCGGCGGGCGAGGAAGTTGGTTAGCAGCGGCACGATGCGACGAAGGCACGAGGGAAAGGGGAGGGAAGTGAGGGGCGAGCGAGTCGGCTGAACGCAGGACAGTGGTGGGTGTGGAAGGTGGCACAAAGGCGTAGACATCCGAACGTACCACAGAGGTGAGCGATGACAGCGTATTTAGCAAACGCAAAGGCAGCGACGATGAAGCATGGAATGATGCGAACCGCCCAGCGGGTTGCGACACGGCTGGGACCCGGCTGTGTCATCGCGACATGGTGGTTGGCGGACGTTTGGGACGGCACGAGTCGGACTTGGTCGGTGGGTGGCTGGGCGGCAAGTCGAATCGAAGGGGATCGGGTCGCGGTGCGTCGCTGGCGGTAGCAATGCTTCCTGCGACGATGTGTTGTGCTGGCGAGGAGCTTATGCAAGCTGACGGACTCGATTGTTTTCGTGCTTTGCCCTGTTTGCGTAGAGGGGGATTGCATGTGCCGATTGCGAGATTACGCACTGTACAGCTTGCGGTATCTAAGTGGAGATGCACAGTGTGTCTACAGTGAGGTCATCCATCAGCCTGTCCATCCGCCTTTTCCAGCATGTTGCAGGTGATGGCTCGGTGCCTCAGAGAGCTCTGTTAGCAGGGACATGCCGCTGTACCAAAACACGGTGTGAGTGAAAGTACTGCGAATCGTTTGTGCCCAAACGGCATCACGACCTGCACATTTATTATTGCAGCCGAACTCGACGTATTCTGTGTGTTGCACATTCGCAATTGCCCGGGCGCCCAAGTGCACAGGCGCGCACCGCCAGATGACCGACAGAGCTGCACTTTGCTGCAAGACGTGCTGGCACAGCGCTTGGCACCCGTCCGGCGACGAATGAGGGCCAGATCAAGCAGAGAGCCGCTTCTGCATCAGGCGAAAGCCAAGCCGGAAGTCGAGGTGCACTTTGTTTCTGCCTTTTGAGCCTCAACAACGGCCAAATCTAGGATATAAGACGCTGCCCCTCTCCCGGCCATTTGCAACCATTCTCTCGTCTCGCCTTGCCTTGTCTTCACTTCAATTCCTCTCCTTGCCGTGCTTGGTTCGTCTTTTCTTATCCTGCCCAGCGACAGCTGCGGTGTTCCCAGCCATTGGCCCTGGTGCAGGATCAGGATCAGGATTGGGGGCAGGAGCAGAATCAGGAGCAAGAGGATGCTCGCCGACCCAGACACGGGCGCCGGCCCCGTCGTTGATGACATAACCCGCTGGTTGTTGGTCCGCTGTGGGCTGTGGTGATATCTTCATTCTGGTGGAACCGGCCTTCATGCGGCCGACCGACCATCACGGCGAGCGCGGTGGTCATGGGATTGCCATTGGGCGCACTCCACGCCCACTCGAAAGCCAGCATCGTCCAGACTGCCCGTGGGACTCATTGGCCGGTCCCTCGGTCTGGTATTCTGTGTCCCCTTACAACGTCTGATCTGCCCAGTCTCAGTGGCTGAGGCAATGGACCAACCGGTATGGCGATGCTTCTCTGTCCGATTACCTTTCCTTTTCCTTTTCTCCCCTGCTTCTGTCTCCCGACCAGCGAAGAAAACGAACACCGGACATGCCACTCGTTCAAAGGATGAATGGCTCCGCCGCTTGGTCCCCTTTGTTTGTCCGTTTGCTTGCTTGCAAGCAAGGTATCGGCCCAGGCTTCCATTTCATTCTGTCGCACAGGATATTCAAATTTTCTCGGTGCAAGCGCGACTTCCCCACTGGACTTCGGCACAATTGAGCCAGACTTGGTCGCTTTCATGCTTATCTTACCTGACATGGGTGCCCTCAGTCCTTCTCTTGATATTCCATTGCACAGCAGGAAGCGGCACACGTGAGCAGAGCCTCAGATCGGAGCCAAGTACAAGGCGAGCGAGGCTGTTGTGTGCTACATAGCAGAAGGATATCAGAGCCCTCTGCACAGCCATTATTTCATCGGGTCCCATCCTCTATCACTCTTTCTTCTCCAGTAGCACCAGCTCCAAAGGACCTACGTGCCCAGCGTCGCTGTTAGCAGCTTGCCCCAAACTTTTGTGCCGTCGGCTCCTCTCGCAAACGTCATATCCCCTCCGATGCCGCATGGACCTTGGCTCTACCCCCTCCCCTGCCTGTGCTTGTTACTGACGGTGTCCAGTGCTCAGTTGGTGTCCCCATGGCTGCCCGTTGATTGCCCTCTCTGTGGACAGGGCCAATCCCAAGCTGCTTAGGCCTGGAGGTAAGGTAGTCTCCGGTTCGACCCATCTTTAGGGGAACCAACGGCTATGAGGCAAGCATGTCGCCGATGCAACTTGGCCATGATTCCCGGGCCAGTAGCACAGCTCCCTCTGGGTCCCTACATCTCTGCTAATGTTGTCAGTGCCAGTCATATACCGAATGACCAGGGGACCAGGGCAATGCTGCCGCTCCTGTTGCTAGACACAGCCGGCAGTCCTTGCTCTGCGGCCTTGACTGGTCCCCAGAAGAATCACGAGGGTCTCTTCCGGGCGAGACCGACTTCAACGTCGGCAAGAGTGGCCCAACACAGACGGGGATCGCATTTCTGAGCATGGACTCTGGCATTTCATTCGAGGACCTTGCTTCTTCCTTGGCCAACCACCCGCCTGGCTTCTTTCTTACACAAATGTAAGTCACACTCGCCAGCAAACCCACAGGTTCTGCGCCTCGACTTTCGGGAGAGATTGTGTGTCTCCTATTCCGTGCCTGCTCTTTTGTGCCGAGTTGCTTGCTTTGCGATCTATATATACTCTCACGTTGTTCCCATGTGTCGTAACAATCACAACAATCAAGCTCACGCGACTCATACAATAACCTCTTAACACTGTCTCCTGGTGTCACTCGATCATCAATATCTCAACGTTTCTTTATTCACAGTCAACATGAACTGGTCTTGCTCAGAATGTGGAACAGCCGGCCTAAGCGTCGCAGTCGATGTAGGATGCTCTATCTGCAGCCACACGCGATGTTCAAATTGCTACATCTATACTCCTCAGCCACCGAAATAGCCAGGCACTCGCTCTTCCCACTGGCTGCCTCGAGCATCGATGGCCAACCATCCACGCCACGCAGAAGCCTGAATGCTTCTCTGCAAGAAGGACTGTTTTTTTTCCCGTGGTATTCTCATCTTGGATGAAGCTTCCAAGCAACACAACTCGAGCTGGTGTCTCGACCTACCTTTTCTTCTTGATTTTGTTTTTTATATCATCAATCTTCTTTGCTTCTTTTTCTCCTCCTTGAACTTTTAGCTCTCATCGCAGCTCCCTTTAGTGGCCCTGCTCATATCGGGAGTTCAGCTCTTTCTTTGGTGGATATTCAATACAGTCCCAGCCATGGCAATTGATTTGGCCATGGCGCACCCAAGCTCGCAGCTTCACTGCTCGCGCGCTTAGTTTAGACGTCTCGAATCTCAGCTGTACTACAGCTGGTCGAGGCTGTCAGGAATTCGGATAGACGGGAGGACGGAAGGACTATAGAATAGATGGGGGGCGCCCAGTTTCTTGTCAGTGTATTAGTTTGCTTTTCTACCCATTATCTCTAGAATGGCTCCCCCCTTGTAGCGCAAGCGATACTTCCTTTGCTTTTGTCTTTATTTTTTCATTATAGAGTCATCTTAGTCTAGCCAATTGCTAGTCATTCGAATAAATTTCCTATTTGCTGCAAAGAATCCCCCATCAACCAAGTGACGTCCAACCAGGTGAGGTCCAGCCAGCCAATCACCACCCCCAAGTCTGCCCTGCATGCATAATACACTTCTTCACTTCCCAATTGAACAAAAGCCCCCTGCACCCTCCCGATGTCCTTTTCCTTTCCCTTTTTTACCCAGCTGCGCCAACCGTCACGCGCATAGCCGCACTCCGGGCACCAACAACCGGCCACATGGCTCCGGCCCATGCCCGATTGACTGGTCTTCGCCTTTCCCAGAAGGGACCCCCTGCACCCCATCGCGCCCAAGGCAGACACGGCCAAGGAACCCCAAACGACACCGTCCGAACATTGCTATGTCCACGCCCAAAACCAAAAAATTGGTATTTTAAAAAAAAATTGTATTCGAGTCATTTTATGCAAATTCTTTTCCACAAGGGGATTTTCAGTCCGGGCGCGGACACCGGGCAGAGCGCGCCAACTGGCCAACCCCAGCGTGGCCGCTACACAACCTCGTCGGCCCCTGGCATAAAACAATCGCACACCCAGAATCTTCAGCATTGAATGTCAAACACAATATCAAGTGAATTGGCTCATTAATAAATACATATCACGCTAAATATTGCAGAGTAATTTATAATTTTTTAGGGATTATTCTATTCGTTTTTTTTTTTAAAAAAAAAAATTAGAAAATAAGTCCCTGGCTCATGTGAAAAGAGCCTTGTGTACCATGTTATATTGTCAGTCGCTTGGCCTACCTCACAGCAAAACCAAGAGGGCACAGGCAGGTTTCCAGAATCAATCCATCACAACGAAGCCTTCCTTTCTTCTCCCCTATTTATGCACCTACTTTATCAATTCTGGCCGAGCGAGGTCCTATTCCCTGTCAGGCTATTATTCTCGGAGTTGCTCACTCGCATCATGGATACAAGCCACCGCGTGGGACCGCAGATCGCAGTCGCGGAATAGGCAGCATAGGTGCATCAAAGTGCAACAAATATCCAAGCCCTCGGTTCGAGCCAGCCATTTTCGTCATCCAAATCCCACGTGTCTCGTCTGCCTTTTTCCCCTGCCCTCGTCTTCGGGTACAAGCGCTCACTCCGCAAGCCGGTCTGATCGTCTGCAAGGCAGACCTGCGCCTCAACACAACCTCCTCACGACACCGTTGCACAACACGGAGCCAAGCTAAGGCGGCGACGCATAATATTTGCCAACCACCTTCACCGACTTTTTGTTAAATCAGTAGGCAGTAATCAAGTCGAGACGAAACAAGAAAGCACAGACGACTGCACAAGTGAGGCAGACGATCCCGTAGCGTAATGGAAAGCGAAATAGAGCCAGCCTCCATTGTCAAAGACGTATGCTAAGAGCCTAGCTATCGATGAATATAATGTACATATAGCACGTGGACAGCTACAATCATTCCCCTCCTCCTTTGACGCCACCGCCCAAACTCCAATAACCAACGCAAGCAAAGTGAAGCAACGAGACACGATCAAAGACGCAGATAGTACAGGCCAAGTGACCCACGCCCAGCTTCCAAAAAAGTAGCTCGAGACAGCAGTCGGTCTTGTCCTCCCCATAATCTTACTCGATACATTAAGCCCCGAGGATGGTTTGAAGATCCCATCCTCTTCCTCTCCATTGCCCTTCATTCTCTTCGTCCAGCTCCAGTATAATGCAACAAGCCATGCTGCTTAATTCGTGTTCTTATATCAACCCTCGCGCACCAGTCAAGAGGTGCCACGCACTGGCCCTCTACTCTGTACTTGCCGTGATGGTTTGAATTCCTCGTGTGATTTCGATCGCCTTGCGAGGAGACGAGACCCCGCTGATCACCTTGCGCGCCTTGGCGCTAGCTGGAGTCTTGGAGCCCTTGCTCGAGTACGTCTTCTGAGCGACAGCCTTCTTCGTTGGCGTCTTCTTCACGGGCGATTTGGGAGTTGCCTTCTCAGACACTGTCTTTTTCGTGACCTTGGCCGTCACCGACGTCTGGCTGGTGACCTGCTTCCTAGGAGTCCCCTTCGAGTATGCCTTGACGACGCGTGTAGTGGTGGTCAGCTTCTTCTTGATAATAGTACCTGTCGACTTCCGGCCCTTGAGTGGAGTCTGGCTGGCCCCGCTCGTCTTCTTTCCTCTAGCTTTGGAAGCCACCGAGCCTACCGTCTTCTTCAAAGCAGTCGCAGCGCCCTGCTTGAGCTGCATGCCCACGTTGGCAAGTGCTCCCCTTGTGCTAGTGATGGCCTTGACCATGGGCTTCTTGGCCTTGGGTTTCTTTGCCTTGTCTTCCTCTCCGCCCAGGAATTCCTGCAGCTTTCGCTTGCCCGCCTTGACAGTGTCCTTGAGAACCGTCTTGATGGCCGGCTTGACCCCGCGGGGCTTTGGTCCCAGGAAGCCACGGCAGTTTGGCTGTCCGCACAGACACTTCTGCACATTCTTGGATGAGAACGGATCGAAATTGTAGTCGTACGTAAGCTCATCTCCCGTCATGATGGGCTTGTCGCCCGCGAACAACGCCATACGGGGCTGCCCGGCCACGATCCACTTGATCATGCGGCAGTTTGGGTTACAGCTGTGGTTGACAAATCTAGCGATGCTTCCAGTAGTAGCGTCGATAATCATGTTCTGATCAAAGCTCATTAAGTAGTAACACTGCCAAGTTTGTGTGTGAGCCAACAGACCTTGCAATCGAGTACACAGGGAAGGGACGACACCATGACTTACATCGTTGTTCTTGTAGATCTCATTCATTCTCCGCTCACACTCCTCTTCTGTAATAATTTCTCCAGCGTATTCCATGATGATTTGGTTCGGCTCGAAGCAGCGGTTGCTGCGGACTCCGTACCCACGGTCAGAAGTCTTGATCACCTCAACGCCAACTCGGTATTTCCCACCCTTGTTTCGCCGAGCTGTGAGATCCGCAAAGGCACGGTTCGTACAGGCCTCCTTTCCAACGCTGCAGTTGCCCTCGTCGCATTCGTAGAGCATAATTCTGTTCTGGCAATTGTCCCCGCAGCCGTCCTCGGGCTTGCAGACACACTTGGACATGTCGTGATAATGGGGGGACTTCCTCCAAATATCCTTGGAGTCTCCGATGAAACGGTCTAGGTCAAGATTGTCAGCTTAAATGCGCCTACGCAGAATGTTGTCATGTCCTCGCTTACTTTTAGTCATCTTCCTCCACTCGTCTGGCTTTGGCTGTCCAGGAGGGAGTGGGTTGCAGACGTGAAAAGGGAGCCGGAAGTCGCGCCCAGCAATGAGAGTGCGCAGGCCGGTGAACATGGGCGACGGCATGACCTTGTTGACACGGCCGCTGGGAATAAGCTCGGGAAGTTCGGAAAGCTGCTTCTTCTCCGTCATCGTGAGGCCCTTGTAGATATCCATTGGAGCATCTTGCCCGGAGTAGAGACCCTTGTCCAGATATTTCTTGACCCGGCGCTGTTTGGTGTTGGTGACGGGCTCGGGAGACTCCGTCTCCTCCTGATCGGCCTTGGGGTCGTTCTTGGATTCGTCCTTCTTGATTCTCTTTTGCGCACGCGACTCAGCCTCTTTTGGATCAACGTATTTTCCATTAGCCCACACGGTGGTGACGATGGGCTGTTCGTCAACGTGCGCGAATTCCTTGGTATCTTGCAATCGGCGCAGCTCTCTAGAAATCTTTTGCGGGGGTGGGACTTCGATCTTGTCCATCGACTTGCGACCGCGTCGATCGGTGTTGGTTATCATCCTGTTCAGAGTCGCAACGTCGAGAGTTGCCCGGCGCGACGATGATCGTGGAGGAGGCGATGGCTTGGCTCGACGAACTGTGCGCGGCGACGACTTCTGCGAAGCGGATTGGGAGTTGCGTGCGCCATTGGCCCTGGATCGGCTGGCGGCGCGCGCATTTTCCTGCTCCAAGAAACCATCATCTTCCATGAGGCCAGCCTTGATCAGGGTGCGTCGGCGTCTGTTAGAAATGACATCGCCATTGGCCCGTCGCTTCCCATGACCATCAGTGCCACTCAATTTAGATAGATTGTAGACGGGCGCGGCCTTGGAGCGGCGTGGGCGGGTTGGCGTGTCTCCCTCTTGCGCGGGCTCCTGGACGGGCGCATCCGGCATCGGCACGTCGTCATGGGCGGAAGATGGCAGAGAGATCGTGGGCTCGGCATCGACATCGACGGTGATTTCGTCGAGCTTGGATGGTTCGGAATTCATGCTGGCGCTGTCGGCAACAGTGGTAGGGGGTGTAGAGTTCGGCAACGACGCGTCGTTGGAGAAGGTATCGTTAGGCAAGGCCGAAGCCAGGGAGAAGCTGCTGCCCGGAGAGAGCGACATGGTAGCGGCTTAAATTGACGCGCAGCAAGTGTCAGTTCGTTGTTTCCCAAGATAGTGATATTTCGCAGGTGGGCATGCGGACAAGGGGGGGAAGACGCGAGAGAGGGGGGAAAGAAACAAGGCCAGAACGAAAACAAGCGAACGAAGAAAGGAAGACAAGGGAACAATGGGCGGATGACTGGCGATCAGGACCGGCGACTGTCCGTCTCGAGGGGGGGAGGGGAGGTGGTGGAAGGAAAGAACGCGAAGTCGAGAATGGATGAATAAGGCAAAGGTAAATTAATTAATATCAGGCGTTGGGCCGGTGGACACAGGCCGAGACGCGTCTGTGGCTCAACCATAAGCAACAAGGGAGAGGCGAGAGGAGCCACTGGTGGGATTGGCTGTGGGCCAGCCGCGAGCAGCCACACCTCAGCGACCACCACGACAAAGACAGGCCGAGAATGGATCTATTGGGAAGAGAGACAGAGGACACGACCCGCTGCTGAGGGCGCTGCTGCTGGAGCTGCTCCATCCCGCGCCCCTGGTCTGGCAGCTGGTCCGCCTGGTTGGCCATGCAGCACTTGCACACGTCCCGGACGCATTGGGATGCCCAGGTCAACAAACAGGCCCGGGGCGGTATTAATGCCCTCACTGTCCGTGAATGAAGCCCCGTGTAAATGCAAAAGGCGCGTAGAGCAGAAGGCAAGGGAGGCCACATGCACCACCACACACGCATTGGAGCAGGAGGTATGCACCGTGCAATGAGGCCAAGCAAGAGGCGAAACTCAGAACTGCCACTTGCATTACTCTCACTCCCTGTCTGTCACCAATGCGTATGGATGTGTATAGCCTGTTTCGCAGTCCGAGGGACAGAGTCGCCAAGTGCATGGTGGGTGGTGGTGGCATGTTTCGAAAAACAAGGGCAAAAAGGGCAACTGTTTGTGAATGTAAAGTGGCTTGGTAGGAAAAGTGTGAGCTTGCAAAGAAAAAGAAAAAGTCCAGACTCACCTTGAACACGTAAAGCAAAATAGTTCTGACGGTGTCTCCCTCAGCAGTAGAAAAAATGGCGAGAGTAGAATCAGATCGGCAGAGCCAAGCGTGTTGAGAACAAATTCGCTCTGATTACTGAGACGGGTGCCGAGTTACCTGATTACATCTAGCCTGGGCTTGGGCCACGGTCGCAAATAGATGGAGCAGGCAGTTTCAAGGGTCGTGCTAGTCGGGAGCGAAGCCGACGAGTTGATGGTTGTGGTGAGCCTGAGTGTGGATGTGGATGATTCGCGGATGTGAAAGGGAGAAAATGAAATCCAAGTGACGGAGCACGGATGAGGAAGGCCAGAGGCTGAGGGAAGGAGTACGTATAGGCAAGGCAAGGTTGGGGAGGTGCTACTAGGTAGGAGTAGGAGTTGGAGGTAGGGCAAGGCAGGGAACGCGGGTGGGCGAGCACAAGGAAGGGGTCTGGTTAAAGCCGGGGAGGCCAGGTGAGGTGATGGTGAGAGCGCGTAGTATCAACCTGTATCGTGTCGATGACTGTTGGGATTGTGCGCGGCTGCGTCGTGTGATCAAGTGGTGAGTGAATAAGTGCGTGCTCCCTGTCCGAGCGGTGCGGTTGGCGAGGCAGACGAGGGAGATGCAGAGGTGGGAGAGAAGGAAAAGGGTCCGGATGCGTGAGCGAATGAATCACGATACAAAGTTTATTGTGCCGTGCCGTGCCTGTGCCAGTGTCTGGGTCTAGGTAATCTAATCCAATCCAATCCAGTCCAATCCGCCCGGCAGCCTCTTGTCAACTACCTCTTCATAGTGCCCGATAGAGACCCAGGTTGCAACCAATGATCCTGTACGACCGCCATCAGGGGGATGGGGGCTACTCTTAGGTCAGAAATACGACACAAGCGACTTGTCGCCTTTAGCTACGACGGGGGCATTCCTCATTTGCACAAAAATACTCGTTGTTGCGAGATACCTAGGAGGGGACTTGGGTTGGGAGGCAATGCTAAGCAAGTTACTAGGTAAGGAGGTACTTGTGGCTGAGCCGCATGCAATAGCCCCGACAAGTAACGCTCTAATCAATAGCCAAGTGCTGACTGAGAATAAGCCAACTGGGAAACATATCGTGACACCGGCGACTTGCCAAAAAGCAGGCGTACGGACCTGACACGACAGGCAGAGGGGCAAGGCGGTGCTGGCGATGAACGGCTCTTGCGATTCGCGAAGAGAAAGTGGGCAGCCAATTGCTTATCTGGCCTTCGAGGAATCGCCGCGATACGCTTAACGTCGTGTTTAAGCCGTCTCATCCGCCAGCTCCGAGTTCACCAATATCCAGGCAATTCTGTTGAAAAGTTAAGAATTAGTTTCCATGAAGGCATTCGCATTGTTCGAGATTATTCATCGCAATCACCTCTCTCTTGGCTAATGGGGTGAGTGAATTGGAGTGGCATCGAGGGAGCACAACACTTGATGATACCCGCACATCAACCCCCGTCCAGGCCCTTGGCAAGTCAAGACCATCCAACCTGCGGGCAATGAGCATGAAAATAGCCCAAAATATCCGGCATCTCGGTCGTATGTGCTTTAAGTATACACACTTTCTAAATTCACGCCGTGCTTCATTATTTTACCTCACGTAAGGCTGTTGGTCGAGCTCGTCTTTCAATTGCCGACGGGGCGTACACTCCCCTACAAATCGCGACACGAAAGGATTTTATGAGATAAAGTCATTTCCTTTTATTTATTCTATTGCCGAAATGGCGTAATCCGTGTTTTTAACACGATGCGTTGCTGTGCTATCGCGCGAGCACCTCACATCCAGTTACCAGATTGACCAAATGAGCGGCTCACTCAGCCATGCCTACCACCTACATTCGTGTCAACAGGGACGGAAGAGAAAATGACGATACGAGCCCTGATTCTTCGCGATGAATGATCTTTGGGAATATTCAATATGCTTTTGTCCTTTATTAGGGCCAATTTCACTCACTGTGCGCAATTCAATGCTGGAGTGTTTACGGCTCCGCGACATAAAAGTGCAGCAATCTAGCGTTCAGTAGTCAACACTCGTGACTCGTACGAAAAATAACCAGAGAAAGAAATTTATCGCAACTTCAATAATCCAATCTTCTCTTCCCCATCCTCCGTTGCAAGCCGTCTCATTTCATCCGCGCCTCCACGAGATGGCGGCATCGAATGTAGGAATATTGCCCCCCCCAACGTGTGCGACGCGATGCATGCCACAGATCGGTCCATCCGGTCCTAGAGCGATTGCATTTCAATCAATCCTCAGAGCACATACATTGGTATACATTGAGCGCAAGTTCCTCTTTTTTTTCCTTTTTGCTTGTTGAAGCTTCGCTCAGCGTCGTTCTACTGACAGTGTACTTGCACCAACCATTGAGCCATCCAACCAAATGGGTGCCAGAATACGGGGACTACAAACATATCCCATTTCAAATATAGACCACAATGTTAATAGGCCATATTTAGTGATGAATGGTAATGAAATACTAAGCAATTATTAGGCAATATTACCCGCCTCTATTGCACAAGAGGAAGCATTGATCCTATCGAGGTGACTTTGCTGTCCCTGTTTTTCTGGCAGCCACTTGCCAACCACCACATCAGATATCGCCACTTATGAAACCAGCAAACTAGAAACATCATCATCTCTACTAGTATCCCATGGTTCCGCTCAGTCATTTCGTCCGAGAAACATGCTGTCTTCGGTCAGCGAGACATGGCCAACCGGCACCATCCCCCCAATGACCTCTCCCTGTCTCTTCGTCCTACAACAGGACGGCATAAATGTCTGCATACAACCAGCCCGATATCCGAGATGGGTGCATATTTTATGCTTCTAGTAACAAATATTTGCTTATTAATAGATATCGCTACAGCCATGCTGCGTCCCAATCAAAGAAGCCAAAGAGGCGCCCGCCCACAGCACCACGACAGGAGCAACCTTGAGCGCGACTCACCGTCTTCCATCACCAGCCCCTCTCACACTTCAACATGTTCTCTCGATAAACGTTCGAGCGTCGCTTCTAACGGAAACTGATGCCATTCGGAACGAATCTGACCTCGCTGCACGCCAAAGGACACCTCATTAAGATAAAAGACACGAGCCAGCAGCTGGGCTAACGATGATGTAGCAAATCTCCAGGTCTTCTTCTTCTGACAACACTGCCTTCCCAGAGAAAGCGAGAATATTATTATCGGACACGAGCTATCGCTGGACCAAGTGGCGCTATTGCATGTTGAGGCTATAACAGAGTCCGAGGAGGAGGGAGGAGGAGGAGTAGGAGGAGGAGGAGTGCTGGGATTGATCGGCGCTGTTTTCTTTTCTTTTTCCGCCCTGCCGCCATGCTTTCTTTTTCCAGTCTCCTCACCACCACAAGCGCTAGCAGATTTGGCATCGATTGACCTCCCCCAGAAGAACAGCGCCGAATGCTCCATGGCCTCCGCAGTTGCAGGTCACAGGTCCATCAGACTCGCGGGGGTGGCGCACCCGTCATTCGTCATCTGCTCCATCTCAGCATCAGCGGCAGAGCTCATCGTAGCGGCGGCATCAGCACAACGCAGAGCTGCTTCGACAGGCAAGAAGAACAGGAAATCCAAACAAGCCACCACGGCCAGATGAGATCATCAACACGAGAACCCAGACGGCCAGATCCTGTTTCGGTGCCCGTCACAACTCACGGCGGCCCAACCAACCACGCAGGCGAGACGAGACACCGGACGGGCTGCAGGCCAGTGAGGTCATCACCGTTTCCTCTTTCCTCGACAAGAGCCAACAAAACACCAAACCCAGACGCTCAGCTCCCAACCACGTCGTCCCAACAAGCGCCCGCCGCTCAGCTCGACCCTTGGGCGTCCATCGGTCAGCCCATGGGGGACTCGAGGCGAGGCGAGGCGAGAGACAGGTAATATGTAGCTTACCAACCCAGTCCCAGCCCAACCCACACCCAGATCCCATCGCCTCTCGCCCCCTCTCTCCCTCTCTGCTGTGTCGCTAAGACGTCGCACCCGCCCCGCCAAGCTTCTCAATCCGACTCGTCACATGCAGCTGTACATGGCCTCACTTGCTCGAAACTCCTACCTACATACATGCGCACCCACATGCCCTCCCCTCCCCTCCTTGCTGCTTGAGCCTGGGCCTGGGCGATCTCTCTCTCTCATTGTACACACACACTCCCTCTCTCTCTCTCGCACACCTGCCTGCATACATACTCATGTACACACGTAACATACACGCAGCAGGCAATAGCGTAGAATATGAACCTGCCCTACGCCCCCAGACCCTGCTTTTTTCGCCTCCAGCCCCGAGGACATGCGGGAGGGCTGGATGCATCGCCGTGCTATCCCAGATTCGGGATCCCGCATCTCCCGACTTATCGACCCGCATCCTCTCCCGTCACTTTTCCATTAATCCCCGGCAGGCATTCATGTAGATGACATTTTGACCGCAAGTTCGTTTCCTCCCCTTCCCCCCTCCTCCTTCGCCCAAGCGTATACGTGAGGTGGTAGATTCCTCCCTCGTTTCCCAGGCGAGGCCATCATGCAGCCGGTGAGGGACCCAAGATGAGAAAAGAAACAGAAATCCCAATTTATGATGTAAAATAGGCGATGAGAAGGGAAACAAGGACATTCCCTTTTTGATCAAGGAGGGCATGGGGCGCGTAAAACAAAAATGAGTTCATCTCTCATCTGCAGAGTACAGCACGTAAGAGAATCTAACCGTCACCGCCATCCCTCTCGTCCTCTGCGGTGTAACGAACGAGTGTAAGCCAGGGTTTCATTCCGACGCAGACACAAGAGATGCTGAGACCGGCCAGAAGCTGGATTGGTGGTCGTAGGGTAGCAGGCAAGCAGCACGAGCAGGTTAAACTTCTGGATTGACGGGCCTTTCTCCCTCCCCTCCCTCGTGTCATCTGTCATTATCGTGGTGGTTTCACAGCATGAAGTGCGCCATGGCCCATGAGCAGGTGGTCCCCTCCCCCCGAGCTAGAGCACGGCAATGATGGCATCAGCCGGCCAACGGCACCCACCCAGCCAAGGTCTATCAATCTAGCTCTGGCTGTCTTGGCGCGTCTCTGCGGGGAGGATGAGAGTGGGTAAAGGGGAGGGGCGATATGCAGTGGTGATACATTGTGTGAGAGAACAAGCCACATCAAGGAAGACCCCAGATGCGCAGCTACATGGAAACGCGCATACAGTCCGTCAAGAATGTGCTGCAGGTCGAGGTACCGTGCTGCAAGCGCCCATGGGGGGGGCGTGCCCGCAAACGCGCACCCATCGTCCTCCCCGTTGTTTCTGTCTCTCCCCGCGAACGAACGCACTTTGCTTCTGCCTGCGCTTGTCTCTCGGTGGCACTGGCCCATCCGGACGCAATGCCTGCCCGCCAGTGCCTGGACGGATGACCCCCTCGTCGGCCTGGTTCCGGATCGCCAGTCTTGACCCTCGTAGGCGTTACACGTAGAACTCACTCCCCCCCCTCCTTCTTTCTAGATCCCCAGCGTAGCATGATGGGCAGGAGGTTCTGTTGGTCTGGGCAGCTCTGCGTGTCTTCCCCCCTGCTCAAGCTAATGAGAGGGCGTTGTGAAAAGAGCTGTCACAGTTTAGAGGGGGGCCAGGGCAGGATGAGGAGATTTCCATCCAACGTCTCGCCAGAAGGACCCCATCCAACTCGAAATGGTTGCTGCACGCTGCAAGCCACCGCAGGCCTGCCGGAGACAATGGAGAAACAATGGAGGCCACACCCTCAGTTCTCGCCATGCAGCGTACATACATGATGCTTGTCGTCTGGGCCGAGCCCAAACAGCACACCCGGCAGGGAGAGAGCTGATCGGGCGGCAGTCGTGCACACGTGCAGGCGGGCGGAGTGCTCCGAGGCCAGGTTTGAATCACGAGAGCCGGCCATTGCGAGAGGACCCAATACGACCGAGGATAGCCAGTGACTTAGCCCAGAGCTTCGCCTGCCCATCTGATCTGACCTGACGGCTGGCAAGACAGACGCCAGGCGTGGGCCGCGAGACATTAGCCGAGCTGGGCGTGGGGAGACAACATGGAGGCGGGACGGGCGAGGAAACAACAGCGAGTCCAATCCAATGGAGAGGGCTACATGCTAGATGACCTCGCTCGGGCTGGATCACGGCAGGCAGCTGCTCGAATCAAAGGGATGCACGGCCGCCCACAACTGGATAGTGGCAGACAGGGATGGCGGCGTCTAACCGCAATCGCAACACGATGCCACAGAGAACCTTAATCCATCCAGTAGATGGCCGTGCTCGGGTGCATATGCAAGCTCTCTCTCATCAGTCGCATCCCATCCCCCTCACCATCTCTTCGTGCTGAGATGTGATGCGATGTGAGGCGAGCAGAAGGGCCAACCACATCGACCACGGCCGGAGCACCAGGTTATATAAGACACCACGGCATCGGGCCTTGGGATCAATTGTTTCTTCCTCCCCATCCTGCTTTTTCTCCTGCTCTCATCTCATCTCGTTTCTCTTTCCTTCTCTGCAGGCCGCTACTTTTAATACAAAATCTGCCCTTTGACCTTCTCACTCTCGCTGGCACGCCCAACGCTGCCTCTCTTGCACCATCCGCACATCCATCCAACAGCATCACCAAGCACAATTGAGTGTCTCTCGCTCACTTATACCCACAACGAATCCATTCAATCAATCAATCCACTTGCTCAACCACTCCTCCACCAAAATGTCCAAGGCATGTCCATCCATCTCCCTCCCGCTCAGACCTCCCATCCCAACCTCTCCTACAAACCAGCCATGGCTAACAGCAACCAGCTCCAAGACAAGAACACACCGCACTACACCGTCCCCAGCATCCCCCCCGTCCAGATCAAGGGCCGGTGCGGCACCATGGAGGACTTCCGGCGGCGCTACAGCACCAACGAGGACCCGACTTACACCTACGACATTGGCCACACCAAGACGCCCAAGCGCGTCGTCGACGACGGCGAGGCTGGCCTGTGCCTCGACCTGAGCACCAGGCGTTGAATTGAAAAGGATACCCAAAGCTAAAATAAAAGTCTCTTGTTTTTTTCTCTCTTTTTTTTCTTTTTTTTTACTTTCTCAAAAAAATCTAAAATAGTAGCTTAATTCATCCAAATCGAGTCGCTCGTTTGAACCATGTTCTTAATCACCTTCCTCTTCCACTCTGCACTGGTGCCAAATCGTCCCCCATGCCATAATCACCTCGACAATCCCACACGAACCCTCAATCCAACACAACGTTTACCTAAAGCAACGCAACTTGTCGCCGTGCTCTCCCAATTTACTCATCCGGTCAACTTCTCAACAAGACAACCCGGCCACACATCCAATTCTAGCCACACCACACATCCAGCCCTCACCACAGCATATAGGCCACCATCCCTCCCATCCCAATGCGCAACGCAAAGAAAAGAAATCCCAATCACCAAAGACATAAAATCCCATATCACCTCACGGAGCCATCCCCGGGCCTTCCACAAACCTACCACAATGACGTGGACTCTCCCTCATCTCCATCTCCAGCGGGTTAAAGCATCCCACCCCGCAAAGGCCCCCTTCCCCTCTCCCTTGATCAGGCAAGCCGAAGCCAAACCAACCACCACCACCATCCCCCCCCCCCCCCCAAAAGCCGCGACGCCAACGATGCGTCCCGAACGGGAAACCGATGAGTTCGCTGGCCGTTCCCCCCGTCGGTGGGGGGCCACTCAAAAAACCACCCTCCAAGCATCCCAGGGATGAAGAGCCTTATCAGGACCGGGGATGGTGAATGAAAAGGTAGGTGTGCGCCGCCGTGGCGCGACGTCTTGGCGTTGCTTTCGCCGTAACCCCCTGCTGCGGGGATCTGGCCGACCCTCCAACCGGTTCTCTGGGTTTGGAGGGGGGGTCGCATTCGCGTACGCGCTTCGGAGGGGGGGGAGGGTGGTGCTTTGTGCGAGGGTTCTTGCATAGAAGTGCCCAGGGATTAGGGGGAAGAGTCAAAAGGGCCCGGCAGGCTTGCTTCATTCCTTGGGGGAACACAGGTCATGCGGGCATAGGAGGCTCAACCTCCGGAAGGCTCTTATTACGGCCACGGGCTCAGACTAAAGTGTCTCTCTTCCCCGACTCTCTTTACCCATAGATGAGTTCAACACGTCATTCCGGAATATGAACAGAGACAAATAATCGGTAGGATAGGTCAGCGAGGCCTAAGATCCTTGTCTATTCAGTATCTAACTCGGTAGGAAACATGGGGAGCGGGATATAAAACGCCAGCGACACATTATTAAAGAAGCACTAATGGTATAAAGGGTATCGGCCTCGAAAGGGGTAGGGTGTATATCATCGCCAAGTGGTATATCCGGGGATTGGCTCCGAGGCTTGGTTCGTGCTGCTCATAGCCTCATGTCTCGGGCGCGGTGGGACAAATGACCAGTTGAAGGCAAAAAAATCAGGCAGCTGCTTCTTCTTCATTCCTCTGACTCGGCAGTCTTAGGTCTTTGCCGCAGCCGCATATGTTTCAGATGTGGCCTGGGCCTACTCAGCTGCGTCTTTTGTGGGCTCTTCCTCCTTCTTAGACTCCTCTGTCTTGGTTTCTTCTTTCTTGGTCTCCTCCTTGATTTCCTCCTTCTTGGGCTCCTCCTTGGTCTCCTCCTTGACCTCTTCCTTCTTAGCCTCTTCCTTCTTCTCTTCCTTGGTCTCCTCCTTCTTCTCCTCCTTGGACTCCTCCTTCTTTGCGGGCTCCGGCTCCTTCTTGACCAGCTTGATAGCCTCGCCCTCCTTCACGCTCGGGCCCTCACCGCCGTACTCCTTGGGCAGGGACGACTTGATCTGGGGCAGCTCGGCGGCCAGCGTCGTGCCGGAGCTCATGGGGTGGAACTTCTTGAGCGTCGCGGGCGCCAGGAAGAGCTTCATGGCGGCGTACATCCAGCCCATGATAGTCGGCACGTTGACGAAGTACTTGTGCTCCAGCAGCTCCGGGTAGGCGGTGGCGAAGGCATCAATGGTCTGCTTGCTGGCGGCCTTGACGTGAGGGTCCATGCGCAGGAAGCTGACGGAGAGGTAGTCGTGGACCTGGACCATCTTGTAGGGGTCCGCCACGCTTGGGTCATCCGAGATGGGCTCGGTGGCAGCGTCGATCCTGAGCTTCTGGACGCCGAGCTCCATCAGGGCAGTGCGCCATCGGACGAACCTAAAGGATTGTTAATCATCTACTAATGAAGAATGGGGAAACTGGTAAGAGATATCCAACTTACTCGTCAACGTCTCCAAACGTCTTCTTGAAGCTCTTGACGGCGCCGTAGATGTTCCAGGTGATGACCGTCTCCAGGCCGGCAGCGTTCTTGTGGACGGTGGCATAGCCCAGGCCCTCAAAGGTGTCGGCGTCAAAGGTGCACTCGACGAGCTCGGTGGGCTTCAGCTCCTTGCGCCACTTGAGGGCGTCCTCGAGCTGCTTCGCGGCGACGTCGACATCGCCGCCCTTGGCGCGCAGGAACTTCTGCAGCACGATCTTGGCCGGGATGCTCGTCTCGATGTCCTTGAGCTCGATGCCCCACATCTCAGTGTGCTCGGCCTTCTTGAGGATCTCGGGGAGGCGGGCGGTCAGCTTTGAGAGGGCCGTCTCCGGCTTCTTGGGGGCCTCCTCCTTGGTCTCCTCCTTGGCCTCGTCCTTCTTGGTCTCCTCCTTGGCCTCTTCTTTGGCGGCCTCTGTCTTGGGAGCCTCCTCCTTGGCGGCTTCCTCCTTGGCGGCCTCGGCCTTGGGAGCCTCCTCCTTGGAAGCCTCTACCTTTGGCGTCTCCTCCTTGGTAGCCTCAGCCGCAGGAGCAGCGGCAGCAACAGCCGGCTCAGCAGTGGGCTCCACGCCCGGCGCAGGGGCAGCGGCGGCGACAGTCTTCTCCTCGACAGCAGACATGGCGACAATGGGTATCTAAAGGGTATGAAAAAAGGAAGAATGTTTGGGGAACAGCGTAGAGGAGAAAGAAAAAAAAATCCCGACACGACAAGGTTGTCTATTAAAATTTTGGGGGACAAGGCGGGGGTCGTGGTTATTAGATCAAAACAAACAAACCGAGTCCAACAACAGGGTGCGTTGAGCTTGACGAATAGCGTGGCTCAATCAATGCGCCGCGAGCTGTATTCAGGGTTTTTGAGAGGGGGTATCGTGGAGGGGTATCTGGAAAGGGGGTATCAAATAAAAAAGCAGGAATTCAGCCAAAGAGCGCAATTGCGTCGACTGGTCAAGATCAAATCCAACGGCGTCGCAGGATGGGATGGGATTCAGGAGAAGGAGGCCGGAGCGGAAAAAGGTCATGGCCTGATTGATATCTCTGGGAGCTTCGAGGTGTCAGCGTCGTAGCGCCAGTTGCTGCCTCCACTCCAGCCCGGCCGGGTGGGGCGGGCCTTCCCCCTGTAATTCACTGTGCGTGGTTCCCGGATCAATTCAATTCAGATCAGGAGAGGCCGTGCGCTGTGGCCCAGTGTCACGGTGCTCTGCTCGCCGTTGGAGTAGATGAGCACCGCGAGAGCTCAAGCTGCGAGCGAGGCGAGGGAGCCCCTGCAACCGCTGAACGGTGCTGTTGCAGGTGTCGCTACTAGCCTGTCGCGCGACACAGCTGCGGGCTGTTAGTCGGCGCTAGCACGAGCACTGTGGCGTCGCACAACGTCCCGTCTGGCGGGGAAACGAAATTACAGCGCCGGGCTAGGGGAGGATCCGAGCGTGGCTGGTGGCCAATCAATTCCTCACAGCGGTCCCTCGAGTTCTGAGTGGCCTGCAGCAAAACGACGAAACGGCTTCAAAAGTTTCAATTTGGGTTTTATAGCGGTAGTACGGATCGTAATCTGCAGTCTGTTCAGGCGTCCTGTGTACCCCCCAAACCGAGCCAAGTCCTTTCACCAACCCTTCCAAAAATTTCCAGCACACCAATTTGTCAAGGACCGTGAAGTCCGTCCTAATCTCAAGATTGTCAGGCATCGTCTAGCGACAGACATCTCCCATGTGGGCCTCCCGATCCGTTTCAGTATGGACCCTTGTTTTCCCCAACTGGTCTCTTCGTTGTTCAATCTCGTTATGCGACTTCTCTCAGGGAAATGAATGCAATAGCAATTTAAGAAGGAAAATAAAAGGAAAATAAGGAAACAAGCTCCGATCCGATCCATGCACGCCTCTCTTCCCCACCCGAACGTGACGCGAAACACATGAAAGAAGGAAAACGTCTCTTTGGATTGAAATTGCTTGTGCAGGGTAGCCAGCCCAGCATGATGGCTGGCTTGTGCAGATTTGTGTGTCGGACCAATGCGATTGAGTGAGTGTCTGTAGCATCAAAGGAGTGACAAATGCAAAATCAGGGCAAGAGCAAAAGCGATGAGTAAAAAAGAGAGAAAAAAAGAAACAGAAACAATCAAGAGAGTTAGTTGGACGATTCACCACCTTTACCTTGGGACTAGGTGTGTGTTGCTGGGTTTAGTGGCCAGCCAGCGCCCGGGACAGGATTCGCTCGACAGCGGAAAACTCCATGTGAGCGACCTGGGCAATGGTCAGGCTGTCAAAGGACGGGCCCATGACGTGGCCAAGCTCGGCCCAAAAGTGACCCCAGTAAGGGTTGGTGTCACGGGTGCGCTCCTGGATGTCGTTGCGGTCCTGAAGAGGCCGAGACATGGTGTCACGTAGCGTCTGGTCACGGATGAGGGCAATGTACCACTGCTCAGCATGTTAGCAAAATGCGGCGAGGTGAGGAGAGGGTGAGGCAAACCTCGACAACGTCAGCAGGCATCCCGGGCTTGAGACACATCGCATACTGATGGCGCCATCCAAACGCGTAAGGAGGCTGGCCATAGCCTAGCTGCTGCTCTTCATCCGACATCTGGGCGAACCAAGCAATGTCGTCCTTCATGAGAGGAGTGAAGCCGGGGCAGCTCATTGCCGCACTGGCGACGCGGCGATACAGCTGCTTGTTCAAGTGGAGGTGGTTATCGTACTTGAAGATGCTCCGAGCAAGAAGACGAAGGAGCTCGCATGTCGCCTTGAAAATGGCACGTCGCTGCAAGATGGTGATGTGATCGGTGTAGCCCCATGGGAACTTCTTCAGAGTGCTGATGAGACACTCGTAGGGACGCTGAGGGCAATCCTTGGAAAATGGAGACTTTTTGTGTGTCAGTTGATAGGTATAGGATAAACAGCAAGAGTGAGATAGCGAAGAGAGATCGACTTACTCTGTGCGGGACCTCAACATGCTTCACAAGCATTGTCATTTCTTCTTCGGAAATGAATCCCTTGAAGTTCTCCCAGGGCTGGTCCGGCTTGTGGGCTTTGAACTCGGGCCTTGAGCCATCCCAAAAGATACCAACAGCGAGAGGGAACAGATCCTTCATCAGGCAGCCCTGGTCGGAGAGTTCAACATCCACAGGACGATCACCGAGGCGGCTAACGCGGCCACCGCTGATGTTCACGTGATGCCTCTCGACCGCTTTCATGGCATCTTCAAGGGTGCAAAACTCGACGTAGGCATCCATGGTCTTGCTAGTGACCCGCTCCATGATGATGTGCACTGGCTCGTCACTGTCATTGAGAATCTTGGAGTTGCGCCCAAGGAAGGCAATGACTTCCGCGCGCTTGGTATCAAATGGGATCTAGGTGGGTAGGTTGTCAGCAAGAATAGTAGCAATGAGTGGTAGGCGAGGAGTGGCAGAACCCACGTTGCGAATCTTGACGACGCCGTGGTTGACAGTTTTATGCTGCTTTGAGCCCTCGACGAACGGGAAAAACTCAGGAGCCATTGCGGTACGAAAACTGGGATATCCCGAAGGAGTCGAGGTGAGAGCCTTCAACTTGTCAGAACGAAAGTCAAAGACCTGCAGCCCCTGCAAAGCCAATGGAGAGGCCATCTTGGAGGCAGTAAATGTCTTTGCCGCGTTGGGATCATAGAAAGGATCCTGCGCTCCATTCTGTGCTTGGCCTGTAGCGAGTCCCAGATCGAACTTAGGGGGTGGCTCTTGACGAGCGGGCTGTCCACATGTTGTGGGAGCATAGTTTCTAGGTTCAGTGTGGTTAAGAGGTGTCGCTGCAGGAGCAGTCAAAAGGTAGCTGGGTGTAGAATGTTGGGGAGTGGGATCTGGACTCATCAACGTGGATGACGTGGTCTGGGCCGAGCCGGGGAACGGGCTGACAGAGAGAAATGTCTTGAGTGACCCATTGGAATTAGAATAGGGAACAACGGCGTTTCCCTCACTCATGGGAGTGTGAGGAGCCTGTTGCTGTGATGGATGTTGTGCAATGTTCACCGACGGGGCGGGCTGGTACGGCATCAACGGAGCAGTGTTCGCTGGGCCCGCGGCGCCCACCTAGGGCGTAGCAGTTCCATTTGCGACACCATTGTGGCCCTGGTTGAATTTCTGGAACATGTACTGGGAGGGGTGGTAGGGACCATTGTTCATGTGATTCATAGGGGCAATGGGTGGAGGAAGGGGGCCAGCTGTCATTCCGCCATCTTGGGGCATCGGGACGCTGCATTGGACAGGAGCATATGTGACAGGCTGGAGGCTGTTAATCATTTGAAGATGATGAAGGGACATATTAGTGATATCCATCTCCCGTACCTGGGTAAACTGTCCGTCGGTTGCACCAATGTTGGGGACCCATGAGCTGGACGTGGGGTTCAGTATAGCCTGCTGTTGCTTCATGTCAGATTGCTCCAAGACAGATGATGGAGCCGACGAGTCTTTTGCTGTTGTCCCAGACGTGAGCGAAGCAGATGGTGAAGTAGAGCCATTGTCGTCCGACTGGCTGTTTTGGGTAGTGAAGTTGTAGGACGGGTAGGCCTGAGCCATACCGTTTGCCGTGGCCATGTTGATGAAGTGGCTTTCTAAAAATTCAGGTCAGCTTTCGATGAGAAAACATTAGATTCGTGAGGAAAACAAACCGACTTATGGAATAACACGAGTTTCAAGTTATCCTAAGTTGAAAGCAAGCTCAAGCGTGCAGGTTTTCCCCAGGAGAAGTTCTGTTTTTTCAGGTCAAAGTGCCGTGAAAGTGGTTTCAGGCACTCTGGAATGCAAAGGAACAGCAACGAATCCAACGGGGGCTTTCCAAGAGTGTTTTCAAAATTTGAAAGCAGTCTGGATGGATGGTTTTTGTGCAGTGAGAAAGAAGAGGTGGGTGGATGAGGTGAGGAAACGGGGATGAGGGAGGGTGAGAGATGGTGGAAAGGGGAGGAAGAGAGACTGAGCGGGTCGAAAGAGAGGCTTTGCACCGAGTTCAATCTGTTTGGAGAAAAGTTACTCGGTGTTGGGCGTGATTGAGTGTGGGATGATGGCAATCAACTCACCTTGGTGGAATGGATCTGAGGTGATGCTCACTTTCAACTCAGACCCGCACCGCGCTGCTTGTTATGATCCCGTCTGCAGAAGCCCACACGCGCACGCCCGCCGGAGGGCACGAGCCCAGAACACATGACTTCTGCCAATGAGAGGCCCGGAGCCTCCTTGGAGCCCACCCATCTTGCATTCTACCAGCTGCTGGCACATGTTTGGCGGGGCAGCAGTGTTGTTCTGGCGTGTTATCGATGCCCTTGCCTTCCCCCAAGCTTGTAGAGTTTGGCTGCAGCTGATCTTAGGAGGCTGAAGTTAGATGTAGGGTGGCACAGGAGAGTGCGTGAGTAAGTGAATGCTCTCGCCTTATGAATGGGGAACCCTGAGCGACAATACCCAACACAATGCAGCCTTATTGTGTGATTCCATTTTGATAAGCGGTCTGGCACTCGAACGCCACCTTTGCCCCAAGGCCAGCACATATTCACATGCATTAAATAGCACCGAGCAACCAACTCATACCGAAGTGCACCAGGGAAACAATGACAATGGCCGGCCGACGATACCCACCGTAAATCGACGCTCGTTGTGAAGTCAGATGAACTCGAAAGCACAGCCGGTTCCAAGTGTTGGGGTCGCGCCAGCCCGAAACAGAAATGTAGGTAGGGAATAGAGAGATGCAAGTCAATGAGGTTGTATTTATAGTAGTCCGAAGCCTTATATAATCCGCATGAGAATCGTCAACTTTTGCTGCCACTCTCCGTCTACCGTGGGCGGCCTTCCATGATCTCACCATACAGTATGGCATAGCGTTCATATGACCGTGATGGCCGTTTAATCGAACTGGCGGAGAAGGTTAGCATGCGCAGGACACGAGGTGGTAGCAAGATAGAACCTACAGGGGTCAAAAAGGACTCGGCTACGAAACGTGCCCGAGCGTTCAACTGGGAGAGCAATTCGTTAGTGATCCCACAACTCCCTCTAATAACTCGCTGCAGACTCACAAAGAGCTTCATCTCGGAGATCTCCTTGTCGACTTCCTCCATGAACTGGATGATGAAATCCACCAACTTGTGCTTCAGCATTTCTTCGGTGTGGTAGTTGGTTATTAGGAAGGAGATATCGTATCCCTACATCACGTCAGTACTCTGGATATCATTTTACGCATGTCGTATCGCACCTTGATAGGCTTTCTCCGGAGAATGAAGAAAGATTCCGCTCTATAGCTGTGTCAGCCGCCAGCACTCCATCCAATTACGTTTCAGGCAGGAAGCCGCACCTCATGGCGAGGAACCGATTGAATTTGTGGACCAGGATATGCTCAATCTCGTCGGCCTGCTTAATCTTAATGCTGATACGGACAGAGTTGATGCTGGGCTCGATCAGGACTCGCTCGTTGTCGTTGCGGGCAACGTGGAGAGGGGTGAGCAGGACCTCCGGTGAGGTCTGGGCTTCAATCTCGGGGACATTGTGGCGTTCGACCGTCTGGGAGGCAAAGTTGGAGAGGGTCAGAGCAGCAGTCAAGCTGCTCCGGACGCATTGGAGGTACGGGCGCAAGGATTGCGACTGTCGGATGGGGAGCGAGTTAGTGGACACGGGGAATAGCTGTCGGGACTCAATGACGAGGCATGCGCACCATGGCTGGTTGATCTGGGCTCGGTTACTGATGTAGACAAACTACACACACAGCTTTTCTATCGACCGGGTCCTACGCCGTCATTATCTGGTGCGGTTGACGGCGGGGTTGGAGATCGTGAGGGCTTGGAGTTGGTGGTGAGCTCCCGTCTACCTAATCCATGGCACGGCCGTCGATTAGGAGCCAACTCCTCCGCTGACGTTCGTGGTGGGGCAACAAGCTGCTGCGCCACTACGCCCCAAAGTGCTGCTGTCGGTGTGGCATCTGATCACGTGAACTCGCGAGCCTTCCCCCGGCGACGTGGCTCAAGCTTAGGTTCAGCTTCCGGGCGGGCGTGTGGGCGGTGAGTTACCCCACCATTGCCCAGGTACCAACTGAGTGACGCATGTTGATTAATAGAGACTGGTGTTCCGCTTCGAAGAAAATCATTTCTCCCATTTCTCCTCGACATCCCCCCTCGCCACACTGTTCTTTTCGTCTCGATAGCTGCATTGCCCTCAACTACCGCCGTTACAGATATTCATTGCTTGCTTTTGTCTGATTACGAGAATATCCGAAGCAGTGTCTTGCTTGTATTCATGATGGCGTCGATACCAGGTTAGAGCCCGCGGCCATTCTCTCGGGTTGCCAACTTTCAAGTCCACATTGCTGACCATCTGCAGTCATCATCAAACACCAGGGGAAGAAGTATGAGATCGAGGTTGACCCCACATCCACCGGCGAGGACTTCAAGCTACAAGTCTACAGCCTCACCAACGTCGAACCCGACCGACAAAAGATTTTGATCAAGGGAGGCCAACTCAAGGATGATGCCGACATGGGCAAGCTGGGCCTCAAGCCCAAGCAGGCCATCATGATGATGGGCTCGCCTAGCTCCGGTGGCCCCGCCCTCGTCCGGCCCAAGGAGGCTGTCAAGTTTGTGGAGGACATGACCGAGGCCGAGCAGGCTCAGCAGGCTGGCGCCACCCCAGCTGGCCTGGTTAATTTGGGAAATACTTGCTATCTGAATTCGACTTTACAAACACTTCGGTCTATTCCCGAGCTCCAGACCGCCCTCACTACCTACAAGCCCACCCCTCAAACATCGGTCCTCTTGGGTCCCCAGAGGGACTTGGCTGCCGAGCTCTCCAAGGTCTACAAGCAAATGGGCGAGACACAGGGTGCTTTCCCTCCCATGGGCTTTCTCGGTGCCCTGAGAGCCGTTTTCCCTCAATTTGCCGAGATGTCCAAGTCAGGCCAGGGATATGCTCAGCAAGATGCCGAGGAAGCCTGGTCCCAGATCGTGCAGCAGATTGGCCAGAAGGTCAAGGTCAAGGAATCGGAAGATGCCGCCGAACAATCATTTGTCGACAAGTACATGTCGGGAGAGTTCGTTAGCGAGCTCCAGATTGACGATGAAGGGGCACGAAGTGCAGGCGAGAAGGCCGTCGTGTCCAAGGAGGCTTTCTACAAGCTCAACTGCCACATCGACGGACAGACGAACCACCTGAGAGATGGAATTCTTGCTGCCCTCCACGAGAAGCTGAACAAGAAGTCCGAGATCCTTGACCGCGATGCCGACTACACCAAGACGTCCAAGATTTCACGAGCTCCCAAGTACCTCACCGTCCACTTTGTCCGATTCTTCTGGAAGCGTGAAACCCAGAAGAAGGCTAAGATTATGCGAAAAGTCACCTTCCCTCACGAACTTGATATTGTCGAGTTCTGCTCTGACGAGCTGAAGAAGGCCCTGGTCCCCGTCCGTGACAAGGTCCGCGAGGTCAGGAAGGATGAGGAAGATATCGAGCGAGCTCGCAAGCGACGCAAGAGGACCAAGCAGTCCGAGCTGGACGACATTCCAGGCGGCTCCGGTCTTCCTTCTGAGAAGGAGCAGAAGGAGAAGGAGCAAAAGGAGAAAGAAAAGAAGGAGAGGGAGAGGAAGGAGGTCGAGCAGGCCGCCGCAGCCAAGTCCTCTGACGGAGACGTTGTCATGGGGGAGACATTCAAGACTGATTCTGAGATCGACGCCGAGAAGGATGCTGCTCTCCTCGCTGCCAAGAAGGAGCTCAACGCACTCATCGACCCAAGCCTGCGCGACGACGACGGTGCCAACCAGTCTGGGCTTTACGAGCTCCGTGGTGTCGTCACGCACCAAGGTGGCAGTGCCGACAGTGGTCATTACACCGCCTATGTCAAGAAGACTGCCACTGTCGACTCCAAGACAGGCAAGAAGGGCGAGGAAGACGGCAACTGGTGGTGGTTTAACGACGACAAGGTGTCTGAGGTGACGAGCGACAAGATCCAGACCCTCGCCGGCGGAGGCGAGTCCCACTCGGCTCTAATCCTGCTGTACAAGGCAATCCCCCTCCCCTCTGCCGAAGGCAAGATCGAGGACACGGCCTAAGGTTCTTACCCTTTCGGCGGGGGATGGCTCGATGGTCAACCCCGCCTCTTTCTTAATGCGATGCGAAACATGACAAATACCGGATTGGAGACGGTTTCACGACTGGACATTACGGACGGAGGGGATAGACACTGGATCACAATGATTACGAGATGATAATGGAGTTATGCCACCTTTGTGTGAAACGGAATCAAGAGGAAAAGTTTAAAATAACAGAGAGTCTAGTGATGCTGTGCACATCCAACGGCCATATCTCGTAGCCATGCTTGCAATGCTTTTGTTCCCCGTAACGCCCATGAATTTCCAACGCCATTGGCCCAATACCATGTGTAGAATCCCCAATCGATCGCCGGTTATTGATACAGATATGTATATACAAGTAGAGGTGGTGGAGAAGAAATCCAGCGTAGACCGTCGCATCACGTTGATCTTCTCGCCCTACGCTGCTTCTCCATCTCGCGCTCGCGCACCCGCTCGTCAAACGCATCGAGTTTCCGCTGGAGCGCAGCCTTCTGCTCCAGCAACAGTAGCTTCTGGTCCTCGAGGATCGCAATCTGTTCGGCCGCCGTCGTCTCGCGAAATTGCTTAATGGCCTGTTGGGGCATGTCAGTAAATGCGCTGAGTTGGTCTGAATGGAAGTGAAGTGATGGGGGCGGGACGGTGATTGCTGACCTCTTCCTTTTGCTTGTCCTGCTTGAGCTGCGCGCCGGTGAGGGAGCCGACCATGATGACGGCTGCGAAGCCTACTGCCCACACGGCGCTCTTCACCTTGTTCTGGCGGGTCCATTGTGCGGCGGAGGACATTTTGCGAGGGGTGGAAGTGGCGGAGACCGGTGGATAGGAATCTGGATATGTCGTGGCGGGGAAAGCCTTTGAGTGGTGTCTTCTGTCGGGGGCGAGGAGCGTAGTGGCCAATTGGCTCGGTATTATCCTCCTATACGGTGATATGCACCTAGAGCCAGTGATCCTTCCAGATCTCGTCGGAGAGGCGGCGCCGGCGTTCGTCAGAGGCCGGCGAGGACGGGGCAGAGATGGGACTGGACGGGCTGTGAGGCACCGAAGAAAGCCGTGGCTGCGTCGATTCAAGTCTTAGCGGTTGGCAGGTTCGGTCAGGATGGTGCGGTAGCGAATGGCGTGCAGAAAGGTCCTGGAGCTCGATCTCCAGCTCGATGCTGGCCAGAGGCTGGTGGGCTGGATGTTGAAGCAGAGCCTTGGCGGCGCGAGTTGGTGCGTGGGTCAGGATCCTTAGTAAGCGAGTGTCGGGATGGGTGAGGTTCATGATCACGGTGATGATTGTGAACAACTATTGATTGGTTGGATGCCAGTGGTAGTAGTGATATTGGATAACAAATAGCTTGCAGGGGAAATTTTTCAATTGCAGATGGTAACTTTGTTCGTTTGGCTGTTGTGTTTCTTTCTTCTGCAGGGTAAGTCAGTTGCTGTAATTTTTTTGGTTATTTTTTTTTGGCAAGTGACCTCATCCGCTTGATCTTGGACAAAAGAGAAGTAGTGAAGCACTGTGAGAACAACAACAAAATCAGGCGATGTTTTTTTCATTTGTGTATCAGGAGCCCAGCAAGGTAGCGGAGTTTAGGCATCCGTCGGCGAGGGTTTCCCTTTCTGTATCAGTTTCAGATGGAGCTGATACAAGGTATCGCTGCTGGACAGGGACTGCAGCAACCGGGTAGCTACGAGTTACAGGGGAACTCAGCCTGGTTTCGCTTGTCAACAACCCGTGAATCACACAGACGAGAAGTCAACTAATGGCAATCATGTGGTGAAATTCTCAGGTCGCGTGATCAGCCGAGATGGTAGAAGGATGCTGAAGACCCTCAGGACCCATGGTTGTCTCCTCCCTAGTGTCACCAGAATCTGGCACCGGCCATGTTCCGTAAACTCAAACTGCAAAGCGTCTGCGGGTATTTCTCTGTGTGCAGGGAGCCTACCTAGCGCCTTGACTTGGCCCATGTGGCGTCGTTCATTGGCTTCGAGGGCTGTTTCGGCTCAGAAGCCATTGTAGGGCCCGTGTTGGTGCATCCGCGCCCTGGTTGATGGATGCATCCTGCATGCGACCAGGCCCACCGTCTATTGACTGGCGCTTGAAGATGAGATTCAGCCTGATTAGAAAGCGTTGGCGCCTGATCTGGAATTCCACGATCGCGAATAGCTTGATACGGAAAGCCCGTGTTGGGATAGGCCTAGGTAGGATATGAACACACGGGCTTGCGGTTTACCGCAAAGGGTTTCGTTCTCTTAACGATTTTGAGTTTGTATAACTCATCATCTGCTACATTGTGTGGAAATAAGATTCCTCGGTGCAGACCTTACGTGATGGCATGATCTATAATCAAATGGCCCTTCCTGGTTGGCGACATGCAGTGCATTATCTCTTGAGCGCATCCATACCGCCTCTAAGGCAGCGGTCTAGGGTATCACCACCTCAGTTGTCGATTTAGAAAAAAAAATAAAATTAACGATGCACCACAGTGGAAGGCTTGGCCTTTGATGCATAACTAAGACAGGCAAATTCTGGGGTTTGTAGTTTATGACTGGGCATTATGTAGGCTATAGCAAAATAATAAAAATAAAAATAAAAATAAAATCCAGTAAAGGCGCATATATTTTGTTCTGCATGTATTCATTTTTTGATGCGATGTCGGACACGGCCAATAGCCCCTCTCATTCGCTGCATTTTTGTCACCCACCTCAAGCACGTCGCGATGATTCATACTCACATCTCTATCCACAATCGCGTATAGGTAGGGCTTGCTCCGTCCCTCGAGCTAACTGCCCATATATTCCTCCCTACGGCATCGGCTCCCGCAGGTGCCCTCAACAGTGCGGTGAAGGCCACAGATCCCTCCCCCTCACAGCAACCCCTCACAGTCAACCCCACCAGCACCTCCAAGACCTCCAAAATCGCCTGAGGATAGCCCACTATCACGGAGATACTCGCAAGGCGAGAGGATGCTCATCAGCATATAATGGACCCTAGACGTCCCCGCAGAGGGGGTAGGGTCGAAAATCCGTCAGACTCGCCTGAGGGTGACGACGGTGGCCGCAAGGCTGGCTGAAGAACTGGGCTTCTCGTCGGAGCGGAACTGCTCCATGCAGTAAGCCTCTCCAACAGCTCTTTCAAAGCTTTCTCCCAACACCCCACCAGCTCAGATAAGGTGGGTGGCACTTGAAGATCTGATTGATCGGCAAATCAGTAGGGTCCCCTGCTAGGGAAACCCGTGAACCATGCAATGCAAGCAAGGGCCCGGCCCAGGGACCCAATATCAGCGAGAGAACTAACACCTTGCACGAGAGATCTTGTGCGAATCACGCTCCACCGTCGTTCTCTCTGAACGGAGACTATGGATATCTAGGCTCGCCACCCGTGAATTAGCCAAGAATAGGGTCCCTTCGAGGCTTGACACCTTGCCTGCTTGCAGGGGAAAAGGTCCCATTTGCACGCTTGTTCTGGCTTGGAGCTTGATCTGTGGATACGCCCGAGCCCACAACACCAACATATTTTTTCCCGTCCCTTTTCTTCTTCCGCTACCTTGCCTGACAGAGCTACTGCCGTCTTACCGACCTCGACTGACCCTTGATTACCTTGTTCTCTTTTTCCCGACATAGGCAACGCGACGCACCGCTGCAATGATACCATCCTGACGGGCGCTGATGGGTCCCGCGACGGCTGACGGGCTCCACGTGCAAGATAAGGCCTACCCAATACGTTAAGTCCTCGCCGAGTCATTGTGGGCTGTGGATATGAAAAATTGGAGAGTAAAGAGGAGAATGGAAAGATCGTGAGAAGAGCATGTTCAAGGCAGAGGAGTTGACGGGATTGGAAATCCGCAGTCTGCTGGGTTGTGGTGATGCCCTATATATTTGCCCTCGCTACACGCCCTCTCCTCTGCCCGTCCCTCAGTCGCTACATCCACATTGACTCTGTAGCTAAGAAGCATAATTCCTAGCTAGGAGCAAGTATAATCTTAATTTTGATCCTGATTAGCCATTTGGTTTCTTACACAAAAGCTAGGGAGGCCAGCCATAGCCCGCCATGTCCCCAGTCGCACAAGGCTCTGCAATCCCCAGCAAGGCCTTCGACACAGCCTCTCACTCACTCGATGAGAAGAAGGAGCATGTTGCTGTGGAGGCTGTGAGGGAGCTTCCCTCGGGCGCAAGCTCCGACGCAGACACTGATGGCGATGACGATGACGAGGATGTCCCAGACATTCCCGCCCATCTCGCCATCTCTCTCAGCCATGTGAGCCGCAACCTGAGCCGCAGGCTGAGCCAGACCAACTCTCGTGTCCCCGGAGGCGACGAGCTGGAGCCAGCCCAGAAGAAGCAGCAGGACAGACCCAAGGAGTTCAGCACCGTGACCGCTGAGATCACATTCATCGCTGTGTGCTCCATGTCCCTGATGATGTTCTCCTTCCTCATCGGCAATGTAACTGCCAACCAGCAGCAGTTCCGCGATGCATTGGGCCTCAAGAATGCCGAGATCCCCTGGATCAACGGCGCCTTCACCACTGCCAACGGCCTGTCCGTGGTCATCTCCGGATCCATCACCGACCTCATGCCCCCCAAGGGTCTACTCGTCGGCTCGTTCCTTGGCATCACCATCTGGCACGTCGTCGGCGTCTTCTCCATCACCCCCGACCTGAAGATCCTCTTCTTCGTCGTCCGCGCCCTCCAGGGCCTCTTCGTCGGCGTCCTCGTCTCAGGATCCATCAGCATCCTCGGCCGCGTCTACAAGCCCGGCCTGCGCAAGAACCGCGTCTTCTCCGCCATGGCCGCCTGCGCCCCCTTTGGCTTCTGGCTCGGCCTCCTCCAGGGCGGCGGGCTCGCGGACCACCTCAAGTGGGTGTACGGCAGCAACGCCATCATCTCCGGCGCCTTCAGCCTGGCCGCCTACCTCTCCATCCCCAACCTGCAGCCCGTGGCCGACAAGCCGGGCCAGAAGGCCGTCTCCATGCGTCAGTTCGACTACGTCGGCGCCGGCCTCGCCATCACGGGCTGCGTGTGCCTCCTCTTCGGCCTCACGCAGGGCGCCGTCGTCCACTGGGCGCCCTACACGCTCGCCCTCATCGGCGTCGGCGCCGCGGCCATCGTCGGCCTCTTCGTCGCGGAGCGCTACGTCGCGCGGCCCATGATCCCCACCACCCTCTGGCAGGTCAAGGGCTTCATGCCGCTCATGCTGGCCTACTTCCTCGGCTTCGGCACCTTCTTCGGCGGGTGGCAGTTCTTCGCCGTCCAGTTCTGGCTGCGCATCCAGGGCGCGGCGCCCATGACCGTCGCCCTCTACTTCCTCCCCAACGCCATCGTCGGCGTGCTGGCCACCTGGATCGTCAGCCGCATCCTGCACCTCGTCCCGGGGCACTACATCTACGCCACCTCGATGATCTGCTTCACCATGGGCTCCGCCTTCTTCCTCCCGCAGACGGCCACGACCAGCTACTGGGCCCTCGGGCTTCCCGGCGTGGCCCTCGTGACTTTCGGTCCGGACCTGGCCTTCGCCGCCGCGTCCATCTTCATCACGAGTAACGTGCCCCGGTCATACCAGGGGAGCGCGGGCAGCCTGCTGGTCACGAACCAGAACCTCTCGGCGGCCATCTTCACGAGCATCGCCGAGGCCATCGGGGGGCGCGTCGATGCTGGACCGGAGGGGGAGATTGGGCTCACGGGCCTGCGGGCGATTTGGTGGTTTGCGCTCGCGAGCCAGCTGGTTGCGGCGCTGATTACGATCATTTGGGTGAGGATCCCCAAGGAGGAGGAGAAGGAGCATGCTAATTAAAGGTCATGAATGTGGTAATGATTAATCATTTTGAGATGGAATTTTGGGTATGAATAACAAAGCGATTTGGGACAAAATTAGCAATTAAGCGGTTTGTTTGGACATGGGAATAAGGGATATGGATTTCCTACTGTTATAATCTGTTGGATTTTCAATACACATTAATACATATGGCGATTGTCAGTCTTCGATCAATTTTTTGAGATCCTCTCGTAATTGCCTTTGGTTGCGACGATTGTACAGCCCTGAGGATGTCCTTCAGTTCAGCGAGAGGTGGCACCTGACATGGAGGCAATAATGGGTGGCCTGAGGTTCTGTGCGACCGAAAAGAATTTTTGGTGTCCCGTCACCGAGAGCCAAGGTACCTAACATTAAGGTAGGTAGGTTGCATCATACTGTGGCTATACCAAGGCGTTTAATGCGGATTCTATGGTATGTGGTTCGCCTGCCATTTGATTCTTTGTCGATTCGGTATCATGTGCATTTATAAAGTGCAGCATATCGTCATCACCCGTGGATGCTTTCAAAAGACGGCAAATAAGATCACCGAAATGCATACCGTACCGAATGTGCATTTGATGACGCTCCATGATAGGCTCGTCTCATGCAGGAGGCCCTCCTCCATCCTTTACAAGATCATCCAGCCAATGGAAAGGGATAAGCTGTTGATGACTCTGCGGGGATCTGAAAGTGAGGCGACCTTCGACGTTTAGGCGGCATCTGGCCTTCTGCATGACAGTGAGCAGGTGTGCCTAAGCCGTCCCAATATCTATCAGGCGAAGCCCATTTATGCTCGAGTAGAATCCCCCGCAAGATGACTCTTGCCTTGAGCTCGACGCTATACACAGACTTCTTTGGTGGTAGTAGAGACCTCGTTTGATCTCTCGTACTTGTGTCATCATGTCTGCAGAACCTCCAAGTAAGAATTCCTACCAGACGCGCCTTGACCAATTCTATGAAACCATGAAGCTGTCCGCGGCGCTGGGCCAAAGATGTCTCGCCAAGCGGTCGCGGCCCTCATCTGATGCATCTAGCGAGGTGAACACTCAGCGCCGGTTCCTGAACAATCTTGCCTTTCTCTGTGACCATAGAAGAGATAGCTCGTTCAAGATTTCCATCGCGATTGAGAGTGCTGACGGTCTATCTCGTTTCTGGATCGCAGCCGATACTGAACCGAGGGACAACCCCCTCCGTTGCCTTAACTTTATTCTGTCCCTACTTAAGCGCGTTCTTGGGCTCCCGGAACGTCTGCTGCACCATGGAGAGGATCTGCTCCAAGGGGTTTGCGCCAATCTCGCCAAGAGCCGCTTAACTCTAGAGGTGGAGGATCTATCCATGGCCGTAAAGGACTGCCAACCGGTTCTCCAGAAGCTCAACCACCCTGACTGTAGGTGTCACAACTACCTGATGAGTGACTGGCGCTAATCGCAAGACCTGCAGTAGAGGATTTACCAGAATGGCTCAGCCAGCTTGACCCCGAGATAAATCAAGATAGAAACAACTTGACCTGGTGCCGCGTCGCATACGAGGCCCAAGAATACGAGGCTATGGATAAGCTGAGCTCGATCATTGGAGTGTCGGACATGCCAGTCCTAACCCTGCCGTTCGTCCAGCTGCGACATTCCGTACGGTGCCTGGCTCGCCAATACCAGGCCTGCAAGGACTTGATTGAAGATGGAGGGAAGCTGAAGGGTCTGCTGCTGAGCAAATTCCATGTGCGCATGGTGGCACCTCCTGAACCCGTGCCGCCCCCGAAGCTGGATCCTAGTACAACCTTCGACGTGATTACGAGGCGGCTTATTGAAACAAGTCCTCTGAGGAGAGAAATCGAGGCTGCCTTCTCGCGATTAAAGAAGAGCCGTCCGGACATCGAAGAAAGGATCAAAAAGCAGTACGGTGAGGGGATGGCGGTGCCCAGGGTTCCTAGCGAGGTGCAGATCCTGGAACATTTCTACAAGAATCGTCTCAAGTATTCCATGGGCGAGAGCTCCATGGGTATCAGCAAGCCCTCGTGCCTTTGCTCGCAGGCTTACTTTCGACACCACCCTGCCGCGTCTGCCAGCCCAAGTACAAACGGGGAGTTGTGCCAGAGCTGGAGCCCCTCGCTGGTACAAGAGGGGAAGTCTGATGAGAACTTCCTTCTGCAGAACAAACTGCTCGAGAAGGTTCATTCTGATATCCGCCAGCGTGTGCTTCAGAGGATCCTACAGGTAGATCAGTTGGGAGTTTCAGATGGGGCTGTTGATGAGGGCGTCGCCGGTGGGAAGTCTGTGGACGCGGATTACCCTGGTTTGAATGAGCACGAGTCAAAAGAAGACTGGCTTCTTGTGGGAGATGAGAGTGATGAAGAAGGTGGGACTTCTGTCTAGCGGGACTATTATGCTGGTACGTCATATACCTCTTTGAATAGGAATTGACATCTGTTGGAAATATAGTTGATGCTGAGTTACCTCTGTCTGGTGCTAGCTTTCATTTTTGGTTGGAAATCGGAGAATGCTTATAATTCACCCGTCTGCTTCAAGATGTCATTTGGATATAATAAGTCTATTGTTACTAAACAAGGAGATTTTAATAGGAGTGGAGTGAAGTGTACATGGTGCCAGCTTACTGATTGCCGACTGCTTCTTGAAGATGAATCAATATCGTCTTCTGCCTCTCCTCCAGCCAGCCTGCCACACCGTCGGCAGAAGTTTCGGGATTCTTCTCCTCGCTCGTTTGACCATCTGCGCCCTCCATATAATCTTGGACGAGAGATGTTTGCATTTCTCCGTATACGACAGCCACAAATGCCCTCATTACGACCCACGCTACATTCATCCCAAGACACATCCTAGGCCCGCTTCCAAAGGCGAGGAAATGACCCTTCATATCCTTGGCCACACCTTTTGAGCCTCTTGTAGGACTTTCATGGTCCTCTGTGGTTAGCCAACGATCGGGGACCCATCTTCGTGCGTCATTAAACACGCTTTCTTTCCTTTGCATTCCCATCACCTCAGCGCTGACCTGCCACCCAGCTGGGATAAGCTGGCCATGAACAATCAGGCCTTGCTCATCCACGATCTTCCTTTCCATACTGAAAGGGATTGGCGGGTGGATCCTCAGTGTCTCGCGGATGACCGCGTTCAACAATGGCAGTCGCTTTAGCCTTTCTGCCGTCAAATCTGCAGCTGAAGAAACTCCAGACTCAGCAATGGCAGCTCTGATCTCACCCCTTAGCCGCTGTTGAAGAGTCCTGTTCTCTGGCAGGGAGAGACGACGGAACAAAGGTGCTAAACCATCAGCTGTTGTGCTCACACCAGCCCAGAATTGATCCAAAGAGTCACTCAGGATATACTCCTCTGAGGGTACAGCCGCCGTGGGACCGTTTGCCCGGAAATGGGCATAAAGACGGCTCATGAGTGATTGGTATTCATCATCCCCTCCGCCATTTTCATCTGTAAGTTTCAATGCGTCTAATGCCTCCCTTCCGATCTGGTCCGAGAACAACATGGAAGGTGTTGTTCCATCCATGGCTCCCGGCGCAAGGCCACAACGCCGAAGCCAGAGCGTGATTCTCGGCAGCAAGAACATCATAGCCCCATCCGCACTGGACATTCGCGCCTCCTGAAACTCGGTGTCCATTTCCATCGCTGTCCTTTGCGCTTGGTCCTTCACTAAGTTCAATCGGCTGTTGGGACCATACACAATGAAGCTCATGGCATCGTAAAGCGCAGGCCGTAGCAGCTCACGAATCTCCACCACCGAGCCACCACCAGGGCTCTTCTTCCCTATCCGTGAAGCTAATCGCAGCATGTCTCGGGCAGCGCGCATGGTTACGTCGGTGACCTCCTTTGACTCTGCCATCTTGGCTGAGTACATGCTCCTGAGTGGCTTTCTTCGTTCGTGGTGCACATCTCCGCGCACGGTAGACACAAGATTCTCCTCCCGGTAGTTGTGGAACGCAGGCAAGGGGTCAGGTCGGTCCAGGCGCTGGGAGACGACGGAGATGTCCCTCAGTCCGCTCAGATCGTTGACAGAGACGTGACGCGGAGCGACTTGGACCAGAGGCCCGAAATTTTGGTGAAGTGCCTCGACGAAGGCCTCGCGAGAGCCAGTTAATTCATGGTATTGGAGCGGGATGCTGGTGAGCTTGAGGAGGCGAGGTCCTGGAAATGGGGATCTGAGCCGTCGGAAAGCGAGGGTGCTTGTGGCCAGGACGATGGCGCATGCGACGGTGGACGGAGAGGAGAGCAAGGCTACCGCCGGGGCAACGTAGGGTACGGGCATGATTCAAATTGACCAACCGTCACATCTTTTTCAGGTTGAGGAAACGTCCATTGTTCGTGGTGCGTTTGTCGCGGCTTATTATGAGCCTGAGTTCTGCCCGTTTCGAGGCAAATGCGACGAATACGCCCAGACCCGCTAGGAAAGAAGAACTTTGACTGAGTATCCAATCGGGGAAAGCTATGATGAATAACTTGGTTATCAACGACTTGGCGCGACAGTTCATGCAAAGGTCGTTTACTATCACGTGATGAATTATCGCAGCCACAGTCTCGGCTTCAATTGAAAGCCTCTCAGCCAGGTGTTTATTAGACAAAATTATGTATATGTACTAGTAGATAAGGGGATTTGGGGACTGTTCAGAATTTTACTTGTAGATTTTTGGGCAACTACCTACCGGAGCTCGAAGTTATGGTCCGTGGTGCGGGAGTGTCAGTAAGAGATGATAATGATGAATGTTCCATTGTTCGGTAAAATAGGTTGTTTGTTCACCATTTATTATTACAGCGAAAGAAACCCACAGAGCTGAGGACCCTCCAAAGCCTTCGATTTTCTTGTTTTATGTTCATTTAAACGCCTCCTTTCACTTTGTACCACATAAGCAAATCTGGCAAGACAGCATCCGTCTTGTCGCTGGAATTTTTTGCCTTTCATACATAGCATTCATTCGATTGACCATCGCTAACTCTAAAATGCAAATAGCACACGTAACTTCCATTTAAGGGGCGCATGACCGTGTCAAGGTTTCGCGCGTCAGCCTCCATACGCCCCTTTTGTTGTGACTCACACGGCATGAGCTCAGCCTTCCAACCAACCAAAAAGAGAGCTTCAGGGCCAAACCGTGAATTGAACACGGGTCTCACGCAGAATGAATTTCTTCCAAAGCGTGGATTCTACCACTAAACTATTTGGCCTTTTGTTCTTGTTGATGGTTTTGAAGTTGAACTGCCTTATCAAGGTTGTCTGTGGCCAACACCCCTGCGGCCCGGCTCCCTCGATGTACGAGCCTTTAGCACCAAAAGCGCCCAGAAGTCAAGGATTAGGCTTGAAAGCATGATGTACCTAATTTAATTAGAGTGCCTGCTGGGTATTACATGTTCTGTGACATAGTCTTTGATGAATACCTCTGTTTCCTCTCTATTCTAGTTTCGCTCAAATACCCGCCCTCCGTGGTGCCTTCCGCAAAATACTTTTGAAACAAGCTCATCCTTGACACTTATAGCCACCCTATGTGCCTTCTGGACCAGGAGAGAAGGGACATCACCTCGATGAGGAAGAACGACAACGTCCCGGTCTTTGTTACCCAGCGACAAAGACCCTGGTGCCCAAGAAGGATTACAAAGACGCACGAGGCACGGGCCATAACTGAGCCTCTCGAGGACAAATTCTGATGTATAGAATCTAAAATAAGGATCTTGGGTCATAGCGGGTAGGCACGAGATTTTCCAGGATGATATATGGACGTTCGTGGTCGTGGTTCGGAGGTGTTGTGAGTCGTTCAATTTTGAGTTTTTTATCACCTCGTTAGATATCTACAACACACGATTCTTTCTTGGAAGGCACGTTCAAAGATACGGTAAAGCAACTCGAGAAATATTGGAATAGGCCAAGACAAAGCTGTAGGTTTTCAAAGGTTATACAAAATTCTGTCTGACTACGTCTGATGAGGTAACTCTTGTTATAGAGAAACACACCCGAGGAAAGACTTAGTACGCTGAGAGGACGGAGAAATCATGAAATCACAGTGAAGCGACGAGGATATAAGATAATGTAGTTTCAGTCATAGAATCTTTTGATTGAATCTCAATCTACCTATTCATGCTTGAACAAGAGAGAAAAAAATAACCGAGAAGTTCCATTCGATGCATGAACTACTCCTCAGATGCGGTTCAGCCCAAAATCAAGAGCACTGTTTCAAATTCCCCCTGGAATATTGAACGCAAACTCCAAGCTGTGCGGATGGAAACAAAGTGTGGCGGTTAGTGCAGATTTGGCCTAGCCAGCCGGCACACCTGGAGCTAGAGACAACCTTCATCCTTCATCTTTTGAATGAAAACATCGGTCCAGTCCCGGAAGTTTTTCTGGGAATATGTTCGGTCGGCGCGGGCCATGTTAAGCACCTCCTGGGCCTTGGATTCGCTGACGTAGCCGAACGGTACCTGGTGCCAGTCCGAGTAGGCTTCTTTGAGTTTAATTCCCTCTTCGATGATCACTTGGCTGGTGCCATTCTGGGTGACGTGCCGAATAAAATCTCCTGAAACGTCACTCAGCTCCTTCATGATAAAGATGCCGTAGGTATCATCTTTAAAATAAACGCGGGATACCCGGTAGTTGGCCATCTTGCAAAAAACTATAGTGCTCTGAAAATTTGCGATGAGGTGTCTTTGCTTTTGCTTTTGGTAAGGGCTCTTGAGGTTTGTTGGTGATGATGAATGTAAGGAAAATCGTCTCAGAAGCTCGAGGAGGCCGTCCTATTTATATGGCAATTGGGAGGTCGGCTGTTACTTGAAATTCGTGACATTTGGAACTTGTTGTTCCTGATCTTGTTCATCTCATGTTCCGGCCAGCCTGTACCGCCAGCCTTTGTTCAGAACAACCTCACTTTGGCTAGATAACTAAGAAGTCTTAATTTGCAACTCTCATCCCGTCTTTTTGAACATTCACATCATTGCCCGGCTCTTTGAGAACATCCTAAGATTTATTACGAGACTCGCCAATATTGAACCCAGATATTGCAAGACACTGCGCATGTTTATTCTTCTTTGTTAGCTCGAAGTAAAATGAATCTATATGCAAAGAATTTCAATTTCTTAACATTTGGAAACGGCTATCATCTTGACTATTTATTGTAGAGTCTGATTCGCAGTAAAATAGGAACTGAATGAGTTGATAACATACTCTAATCACCCACCACTTTTGTGCGTTTTCAGCCAATCCCGATTATCCGGGCTTGTTGTACCTCTTCTGGGTTTTTCAAGTGGATACAAAGTGTCAGTGATTTGATTGTGAACTGCTGGTGGTTGAAGCATCCTGTTCGGAGGTTAATAGTTGAGTCAACCTGTAAGAGGTAGTACATAACGTAAGTTCCTATTAAGCACCTACAGATGAGGTAAAATTTTACACTGAATCATGCATAAGCGAACCGTTAGAGATTCTGTTACCCAAAACTGCAGAGGTGGTGTTACAGAACAAGGACTCATTGTATTGTAGCCCTACCGGTGATTATATAAGCAGTGAAACGTAGGACAGCTTCAGACAACGCATCATAAAGACGGATAAAGATTTGCATACTATGGAACTTTCAAGGTACAAGACATTGTCATGCCAAGTGGGTGAAATAAAACATGGCACATCAAAGCTCTTTCCGCGTAAGACAAGGACCTCTTTTTTAACTAAATACACTAAAAAGAGAATAATAAGAGAATAATAAACTATTCTACAATATTCAGCTTGATATTAGGTTCTTTATTGTGATATTGTATTGAAATTCAGTGCTGAACTATCTCGATGTGCCATGTTTTATTTCACCCACTTGCATGCTTAGGAGTCAGTAAGCGTTAGGGACCCCAGACCTCGATGGCGTTGGACATCATCGCCAGCATGAGGGGGAAATAGCCAGCCCTACCAGTAACTACCTACTATTTTTGGTGTGTGGCGATTCGCGATCGGTTTCTGGAAATATTGTTTGACATGGCTGACCGCAGTTTGCCACGCTAACTGCCAAAGTTATGCATTGCGGCGAATAGCGATCTTCTTATGTCTGCCGTGGTTCCCACATTATGGTTGATTAGCACGTATAGAAAGCCGCAAGGCTTCAGGGATCGGACTCCTTCAATGCTGGATACTCCGCCAGCTGCTGGCTGAAACGCGCTTGAAGAAATGTGCTGCTCCATATTAATCTGGACGTTATTAATAAATGCCCCCTCTTCATTCTTCTCAGTCCATCAAACTGTCTCGTTACTATTGAGATCTCACTCTCAAGACGTGAGTTAGAGGTGAGCATGGGGTCATCAGCAACCCGGTCCATCGGGCTGTGGACCTGGGAAATTGCTTCCCTCGTCGCGTCGATAGCACAGTTTGTTGCCATGATTGCTATCCTGGTCTCCTTTGACGGCAAGGAAATATTTGATGGCCCGCTTGTCACCCTTAACACTGTCGTGTCGATCCTGGCACTCGGGTCCAAGGCATCGCTTTTGACATTAGTCGCGAACTGTATCAGCCAAGCCAACTGGTCCCTTTTCTCCGGACCACCGCGTCGCCTGTATGATTTTGAAATCGTGGCCGACGCAAGCCGTGGGCCTCTGGGCAGTTTGCGACTGCTCATCAGCCGAAGCTTCAAGGGAGGGTGAGAGATGGAGAACTCGATCATGCAATAGACGGTAGAAGGAGAGACGTTGGCTAACAAAACTCTTCCCAGAGCTATTGTGCGCGCAGGCGCGTCGATTACCATATTGGCCATAGGCCTGGGCCCGTTTGCCCAGCAACTCATCCAGATTGAGCAAAGACAGGCGGTGGAGGATGGTGGAAGATTTGCACGAGCTCAATACTATGATCTGTCTTATGCAAAGTCTACCGAACTCAATCTCATGGAGGATGAAGCTGAGAGCTATGTTGCTGTCACCACGACACCAGTCAACTTCGGGATGCAGGCCGCTGTGATGTATGGCCTGACCGGCAAAACAAAACTTATTTTGCAACAGTCTGACTACGACTGCCCCGGCAGCCACTGTCAGTTCCCTGGGGTTACTTCTCTAGCTGTATGCAGCAAGTGCGTCAACCTTGAGTCCTCTCTGGAAAAAAGCGAGAAAGAAAACAGCACTGTCTTTTCGGTCGCCCTACCAAACGGGATTACATGGCAAGAGGTTGGAACTGCGACAAAATTTACACTTCCGAATGGGCTGTTTTTAGACAACCTCCATAATCCACAGAAACGGCAAAGGATTCTCATGACAATGCTTGGGACATCAAATTCGAGCAAAACAGTTGCAATGAAAGACATCGACACCCTCATCTGGTCGCAAAGCATAATCAAGATGAATAACGAAACTGGATATCTTGCGAAGAATGAGAGTTGGACAGACCCAAAGGCCGAAGCAACGGAGTGTGCCCTCTACTACTGTGCAAAGGATTACGAGTTTGAAGCCCGAAACGGCACACTCATGGCCACATCTTTGGTGGTCAATGAAGCTTATAAACGGAACCCAAACTCATGGAAGCTAGACGATGAAGCCAACATGGTTGGATCAGAATTTGCTCCACCGCCTTTGCCAGCCGAGCAACAGGAGAGCTTGGCTTTCCATAGAAACTATTCTTGGTACACCCGTTCTGATCTTCAGCTCTCGAAGGATTTTACGAAAGATGAGGGCTGGAATATTACCCAAACAGCCGTTGAAGTTGTCAATTACATCGCCCAAAGCGTCTTCTCAACCTGCAAACCAGACGAGAAGAAGAACTGTTCAGCCGTAGCGGAGGATCGAGGCGCGCCGACAGGTTATCTTAGTGATCAGTATCGAACAACAAACCTGAGATACGATCCCGAAGTAGCGCAGATTCTCTGGGACTCCAAAGACATCCCCCAGACCTTTGAGAATCTCGCCATGAGTATGAGCAATACGATTCGCGCTGGAGATAGCATGCAATCCACTGATGAGGGCAAAGTTCTCCATTATGTCACTGTGTACAAGATTCGGTGGGTTTGGGTTGTGCTTCATGCTACTGTCGAGGTTTCTGCGGCCATGTTCCTCATCTTAACTCTGTTGTACAAGTTCCCTACAGGAGGGAGAATTCCAGTGTGGAAGTCGAGCGAAATGGCGGCGATGTCAAAGGGAAGTCAAGTTTCGAGTGTTTTCAAAGGTGCACGCACCCTGGAGGAACTGAACAACCGAGCAAAGGAAGCTTCCGTCAAATTGGTCATCAAAGACGGCGAGCCCAGCGAATTCGTAGGGGAGGAATATATGCAAATGGTTGGGAAGCAACATGGCTCACAAGAATACCTGGGTCAGGGGAAGCAAAATCAGTCACAAGAATACTTAGGACATGGGAATTGAGTGGCAAACAGCACAAGAGTATGCAGTAACGTCAGTAGACATGATTATGAGCTTGGTGAACATCGCATATCAACATGATCTTTTCAGAATGCGAGACGGATGAAATAGCTTATCCTATTTCAAAAGGAATTGGTCGCCAACATAATATCCATAGCCCTCCATGGACTCATCTTTCGGCAAGTCTTGGACTGCTTGTCCGTCCATCATGCCATGTACGTATGCCTCACTGGAAACTGTGTCAGCTACAGTCTGATGGAATAGTGTAGGGCACTTACCCGATGAACTCAAAGTCTTTGCCATTGTTGTCAGCTTTTGGACGCAGAACGCAAGGCCAGCAAAAACCGAAGAGGATAGCGATCACATCGCCCTCCATCACCTTATGGTTGGCCAGACCCATGTAGTTGGTGTCAGTGAGGAAAAACCTCCGCTCACAATATGCGTCCAGAATCGCCTGCAACCACCCGTTGTCATATCCCAGTGCGTAGAACTTTTTAAGAACCTGATTCCGCATAGCTTTGTCTTCGGGAGTAGCCTGCGACATTTGCGTGACGTCGAAGAAGTCCATATATGTCTCAACGTATCTCTCCATTGAGATTTCCTTCTCTTTCAAACCCTTGCTCAAAAGGCCGCCCAATATCGTAAGCCCGAAGGCTTCCTTGACGTCTTCGCTAGTTGGGTATGTATCTAGTCTTTCCATACAATCCCGGTAGACTTCGCGGAGCCCACTGTTCTGGAACAAGTCGCCAAAATGACAATACTGACTCCTGTAGGTGACCTTGCCGATGATCTTGCCCTGTACAGCCAGAGCATATGGATCGCTCGTGGGGATATACTTATATGTACCATTCCTATGAGAATTGATCTTGAATGGCCTCCCGATCCTCCACTCGCAGCCGTGTCCAGTTTTTTGCCTCCAATCTGGGACCCAGCTCGGCCAGCCTGGTTCGTTGCTTGGCTGTCTTGCTGCCCATATGAGATCAACGCCATTCATGATATCTGTTCTGAAGATCATATCGGCCGCATTCGTGAATACGTCCTTGACAGACAGGGAATAGTCTATGGCAATCTGCCTGTGATCTCCGAAAATGCCATCCAGCTCAGAAATGCCAACCACAGAATACACCTTGTCTCGGGGATCAGAAGCCAGGCGAGGCCGCAACTCTTCAAGAAGATCACGCAGGCCCCATTTGCACGTTGGCCTCATTTTCTGCCCGAGAAGTTCCGCGTTGTATTCGCTCCCCATCTTGGCGCGCCATGGGATAGACACCATTTGGTTGACCAGCCACATGCCGTTTACACTCCGACTATGGCGGTTGTGTATGACCTCGGCCTTGTAGACGAACCATTTGGCAGCGGCGCTTACGAGATCCCATTGCAGAGTGTACGAGCCATACACGACAAAGGCCTTGCGTGCTTGAATAATCTCTTGCACGGTCCACATTCGTTGATACCAGGGCTTGTCGAAGAACTCGGAGAAGGCATCCCAGGACTCCAAATCATCAAAAGAGACGCCCAGCTCAGTAGATTTCTCCACGGTGTATTTCTCAACCCTTTCGAGCTTCGTAGCTTCGTGTTCTTCGTCATCGACATAGTGGTCCCATCGAAACATGTCCGTAACATTAGGAAGAGCGATTTCTCCAACCTTCTTAACGAAATCAACAGCTCTCGAGGCGGATTCGGTTTCCGGTCCCAGCCAAATGAGGACCGTTTCTGCTTCTATTCACTGTGAGCATGAGGATCTAATACAAAGACGAACAATGGGCATACTGTCATAGATCACATTCATCTTACTGACTTGCCTCGACTTGTCGAATAGATCCCCCTGGTCGATGCATATTTGATCGATCCACAAGGTCTTGTGAGGACTGACTTCAACAATCTCACAAAGTGCCTCGTGGAGTGAAGTCGTGATACTCAGCACCTTCCCATCGCATGGAACGTCGACCCGGGTGGAGGGATCTCCCCAGCAGTAAGACAGCGCCGTGTATTTGATCGGATCGTCTGAGTTCAATGTAACGTGCTGTATGCTCGCTTCTAGCTCGCCTTTCTTCGCCTGAGTAAAAGTCACCAGACGGATTTCCGAGTCCGTCACTGGCGAGTAGGTGTATATCTCAGGACGTGACATGCCAAAAAATATTATCGTGTGGTTTGTGACGTCCTGTTGTGTATTATGTGCGGGAAGAATATTGAAGTCTAGTTGCTCGTCTATCTTGAGGTCAGCGAACGATAGTGTGATTGGGGGTTTGCGGCCGCATATAACTTACATTTGGCGTGGCGGTGTATTGGGCTGACGTGAGAATGTTGCGTGGAAGCTTTGGCCAAAATTGAAGAGAAAGTTGCGAGGCCCAAAATTGAAACGGTCTAATGCAGCTCGGTCCACCTCTAGGCAGCCATGCTCCTGCAAGGACTGCGCTCCTCCATAATGCGCCCTGCGCCCTATCACCATGCATTTTTCTTCAAACTGTGGAAATATGTTCGTTAGTAGCTCTAGTATCAACATTGCTCTACTTCTTCCCGAGTCTTCCATGATCGAGCAAGACATTAATATGGATATCCTTGACACCTGTTTGATAAGTGAATACTTTGACCGCTTCATCTACATTGCTAACCGTGGCTTATTCCCGCCAGTAACTCCTATCAAGTGGCTGTGTAATAGGTTGCAGTTAAGTAGGAGTTCTACGATCCAATAATAATCTTTGTAAAGCTTAGGATCTAAACAAGCCGAGGACGAGAACTTCCAACTAGAAATAGGATAATCGTGAAGTGTTCTACAAGAACAAACAATTCTTAACTCTAAGAAGCTCCATGCTGTATGATCCTATCCCTCATCCTAGCCATTTACAGAGCAGGAACCTCAAACTTGAAGATTTGGCCTTCGGCGGTTGTCACGTATCCTTCTATCCCATCTTCCGCCAGGGTCAATGAGCACGGTCGTCCCATTTCTGCATTCTGCGCAATCTGGGTCGCGGTGCCATTGGGGAACACTCTGACCACGCTGGGGTTCCGTTGCGGCCCTATATATGCGATCCCATGTTGGTCAAGAGCAAAGTCGTCCGAGCTGGCATCGGTAGAGATGGTCTGGATGTCCCCAGACTTCCGCCCGTCTTCAGTGATGGCGAATTTCCCATAGTAACTGGTGTCCGTGTTGACAAAGTACACATAGCCATCGAGAATCTTGAGCCCATTTACACCGGGATTTCCAACTAAAAGATCATCTTGCAGCGTGATTTCTGACTCTCCGCTGGTGATGTTCACTCTAATGACCGTCCCAGCGAGGGCATCAGAGACAAGAACAATATCAGGCTGAGTGGGGACAGTCACCAAGCCATCTGGGAGGTCAGCGTCGATACTGACGGCAGTTTCAATTTCTGGACTCTGGTCGTTGCTCAAATCAACGGTATACACGGTTCCGTTGCTCCAAGGAGAGAGACCTGAATTTGGGATGCCAGCTGCGATGGCATATTTATCGTCGCCGACGGCATCAATGCCAAGGATGCCATAATCTCCAAATGTGGCCACGATTTTACTGGATGGACTTTCTGATTGAATATTGATGTCGAGAAGGATGCCGCTGGTTATGGTGGTGACAAGAAGGTTGCCGTTTGGTCGAATGATGCTGTTCTCGAAGTTGAACCCGGAATTGTTGAAGACCAATGTTGCTGCGCTGATTGATGACATCTTCACGACTGTCTATGAGTATGAGATCGGGTGTCATATGTTTGCAGTGTCAAAGAAATGGATGCACCAGGCGGTTGTTATAACATGGGCATTCGATCAGGGGTTTCGGGTTTGAAACAAGGCATACGCAATCGCCCCTAAAAACAAGCTTCCTTGCCTGGCAACTTCCGAACTTCCAACTGTCACCTGACTACCTATAGAATACATCTTAATCGATATTGCCTGTTAACGATGAGGTATCATGGGAAGGGACCACATACAGGGCAACACGGTTACGGGTGAAGGTCAAGACCCACAGGGGAAAGTAACAGAAGGAACGAGCACAGAAACAGATGGAAATGATTGGAACTCAAAACCAAGAGATCCAGGCCCGTTCTTTCAGTGTTCATCATTTCTTACATTGTGTTGATGGCGGATGCCTTGCCTCGGCGATATCACAGACAGCCTTCATCACAGCTTGTATATCCGAAGGGGAATCAACGGGCAGGGGGATCTCAAAAGGCAATGCTTTCCGAAACTCGATATACGTCGAATCGTACGATTGAATGAAATGAATGCAAACCCCATATTAATACACAGGTGGTTCGTGTGCGCAGAGAGAATGAGAATAATCGTGGCCAATAGGAGTATCTACGAGCACCATATTCACCTATCACCTCCAAATCAATCCAATATTGCTCATCTACTTTGGCGCTAAGATGAAGCAAGAGATTTATCCTATTGTATTTTTTATATCAAAAATTGAGATATCTTTTGAGGCTGAAAACGCCTTTTATGGCTGTGCGGTCGCCAGTCCAACGGTTCTTATCGATAGGCCCCGCCACAACGCGTAAAAAGCTCGAGCGTCAGTCAGCACCAGAATAAGTTGAGTCAAAGTCGGCATAAAGTCATAATTCAGTGATTGGTCTACCCTTTTAGCCACAATATGCAATAAGCCAGTCGCTTTCAACTAGTGACGGCTGCCCCGATAGCTGCCAAAGCTCCCATAAGCGCCAGTGAAGTGTTTTGCCACGTCCCGTCACACGTAAACAGACGACAGAGGCACAAACAAAGGGAGGCACCACGTCAAGCAGCATCCTCTCAGCGACCGCAGGGCGAGGCGTTACATAAAAAGGAGCTTGATTGCGTCCAGCTGGAGAGGGAGCACCCTTCATTTAATCCCTTTCTCACTAACTGCCCGCTGGTGATTTTCCCCCAATTTGCACTCGTGAAACTCGCCGCCTCACCCCGCGTAAGCACCCACCATCAGCGCCGTGGTCATCTCAAACAGGCGGGCCTGTTTACTATCAAAAAGAAGACAGACGATTCAATCATGGATAACTACCAGAAGCTAGAAAAGCTCGGCGAGGGTGAGTCCCCCGGGCGCCCCCAAGATACCCAGCCTAACCTCCATCACAGGAACGTATGGTGTGGTCTACAAGGCCCGCGATCTCGCCCATGGCGGCCGCCTGGTAGCCTTGAAGAAGATCCGCCTCGAGGCCGAAGATGAGGGTGTGCCTAGCACGGCCATCCGCGAGATCTCGCTTCTCAAGGAAATGAAGCATCCCAACATCATGCGCCTCCACAACATCGTCCACGCCGACGGCCACAAGCTCTACCTCGTGTGCGAGTTCATTGATCTTGACCTCAAAAAGTACATGGAGGCCCTTCCAGTGAGCGACGGCGGCCGTGGCAAGGCCCTGCCCGAGGGCTGCTCGGCACAGCTCGCCCGTCTTGGCCTGGGCGACGTCGTCATCAAGAAGCTCATGCTCCATCTGTGCGAGGGCGTCCGCTACTGCCACTCTCACCGCGTGCTGCACCGCGATCTCAAGCCTCAGAATTTGCTCATCGATAGGAACGGCAATCTCAAGCTCGCTGACTTTGGTCTCGCCCGCGCCTTTGGCGTCCCGCTGCGCACGTACACCCACGAGGTCGTGACGCTCTGGTACCGCGCCCCCGAGATCCTGCTCGGCGGCAGGCAGTACTCTACCGGTGTGGACATGTGGTCCGTGGGCTGCATCTTTGCTGAGATGTGCACGCGAAAGCCCCTGTTCCCCGGTGACTCTGAGATTGACGAGATTTTCAAGATCTTCCAGTACGTCGTCCACCCCTAGCTCTGATGAATATGTATTGACTAAGTCTGCTATAGAACCCTAGGGACCCCCTCAGAGGAAGACTGGCCCGGTGTCACGACATATCCCGACTTCAAGGCCTCGTTCCCCAAGTGGGTTAGAAACTCCTCGGTTGAAATTTGCACCAACCTCGATCAGACAGGTCTCGATCTGCTCGAGAACATGCTCGTCTACGATCCTGCGGGCCGCATCTCCGCCAAGGCCGCCGTCAATCACCCCTACTTTGAGGGCCTGCCTGAGGGATCGGCACTAGCTACAGCTTAAATATGCGCAGGGGCAGACGCGGGCACGTAGCGATGAAGAATAGAACATTGGAAGGATACAACAGAGGCAATTTGCTCCAGTTTGACTGCATTCTATCTTTTCAAAAGACAGGCGACCAGAGGGAATAAAGAAGAGGCAAGCAGGGCGTGTGTAGCACATGTTTGAAAAGCTTAACCCTTTGACATTACCAGGCTTATAAGTTTCGCTAGCAATTCACTGCATTTTCTGTTGCACCAAACAACCGGCACAAAAGTCATTGGATTGATGAACGGGATGAGCAGTATCCTTGTAAGCCCTCAACCCGGTAACAAAGGACATTGATTGCACATACACACATTACAGACATTTTCGATTTCCATTTCACCAGCCAGACTCTCGTAAAATAGTAAATTAATTTTACGGAATAATTCTCAGAGATCCAAATAGTATATCATGTCTTCAATAGGGGTACACTATATATTAGTGTTGATTTATTAAGCTCAGAAGCTGTGAATGTAAGGGACCTGGTGAAGTGGGAGATCAAAGTACCGATTGGTGTGCAATGTCTTATGTCACCCACTGGCCCTCTCCTCTCGATGACAATGATTGGCAACGCGTGATGGCTGTGCACGGCGCGTAATATGCATGCTTACGTCCAGCTGAATCGAATATGCCTTGCCTCCAAGCCCCGCCTATAGATTAGGCGTAGCTCTTTGATGCCCAAACTCATATATCTGATCTGCTCGCCGAGAGCATTCAAAAACAGCTACCGTCTGTGTCCGCTTCGAGATTTACCTAGTTTCAGGTACCACTGCCAGATGCACCGGAATACCCCTTTCTGTGCCGATGACAACGCAAGATACTATCAACAGTGCGGATGTGGAGCAACAGGCAATCGGCAAAGCGGCGGCGGCCTTTGCTCAACTTCGCGGGGGCAATGATTTGCTCCAAGAATGCATGAACAACGCAAAGAACGTTTCTGAGCTGGTAGAGTTCATTGAGAAGCGCCACAAGCACCTGGCAGGAAAACCGTCATCCAAACTACTCGCACTTCTTCAAAAGCACGCGACATGGCTGGACAGCTTTTCCGGACTGATCGATGGCGCCGTGGAGACTCGAGCTGATCTCCTCTGCCCCGTGTGGGCGCCTATCCGGCTCTTACTTATCGTAGGGAAAATCCCTTGAACTTCTAAGACTTTTGGTATTTCGGCTATTGACGAGTTTAGGCGTCCAACTTTCACGCCCAGGTTACCCAGCAAATTACTACCGTGATCAACATCATTACCGAGAGCCTGCCCCGGCTAGAACTGTACAAGGAGCTCCAGTCAGACGAAAGCCTTCAAATTGCACTATTTCATATATTTACGGACATTGTGGAATTCTGCGCCCTTACATACAAGTACTTCAAGCGCGGGACGTTAGGTGCGTTTCACTGTGAAATACTCTGAGAGAGATGTAGCTAAACCGCTAATCCAAAACATGAGCAGTGCGCATAGGAAAGCTGATCCTGACACCCCTCAAGACGGAATTCGAAAGGATATGCAAACGCCTCAAATGGCACACCAAGAATGCCCATGATACCGCAGTCGCCGTCGAGCTTTTACGGGCTGCCGACTTCCGAACCAAGATGCAGGCACAGAACACCGAAAATATGAGGTCCAGGTGCGACGCTTGGCTGAACCCGGCGAATATGCTGGGTGTCCATCAGGCAAGGTCCCGGACGAGAGTCGCCGGTACGTGCGAGTGGCTGTTGTCGAGCCAAGCCTACAGTAACTGGCTCGGGAGCCAGAGCGGCCTGGCCGAGGACAGACTACTCGGTATTCTTGGCAAGGGCGGCTGTGGGAAATCCATCCTCTCGTCTTACATTGTAGACAAGACGCAAGAGGAGCATGGCACCACACTGTACTTCTCGTTCTCCGGGGCGGATGCACCTCGCCAGACGCTCCGAAGCCTAGTTCGCTCGTTGGTGTCGCAACTGATTCATAAGCTTGAGTATATGGGCGGGTACGAACTGGTGCATGAGCTGACTATGCAAGAAGGGTACTCAACGGATGATCTGTGGACTCTTCTGCATAAGATTCTCGCCTTGGGCACGGATCCTCTATTCTTGGTTGTTGACGGGGTAGACGAGTGTTCTGAGCCAGCCGAACAGCTAATCGAACACGCCTTGAATGTTCTCAACGCTATTCAGTCTTGCAAGATTGTTCTTCTTGGAAGAGCCCATGTTTCGGAGCTACGAAGCCATAGTAGCAATATCATCGAGATGGACTCCACAGTCATCAAATCCGATTTGCAGTCATTCATCACCATCCAACTCAGCTCAAACACCAGACTTTACAGCCTTGGCATACAGGATTCGATTTCTCAAACACTGCTCGCGAGATCCGATGGCATGTTTCTCTGGGTCAAGCTCATGATTGATGATCTGTCGAGGGCCTCCTCCGTGTCCGAAGTGACCCAAAAACTAGAATGCCTGCCAAGAGGACTTCACGCAGCATACCAGCAAATCATCCAACACCTTGTACAGACTCTGGATGATTTTGAGATCAAAGTCGCACAAAATATTCTCAGTTTCGTCGTAGCAGCAGGAAGGACACTGGACGTCGAAGAGCTGAACTGCCTTCAGGCCCTTTCCTCCCGGGCCAGTGCTGAAGATTATAGCCCAGGGTCCATACGGAATCACGTTTTCATCGACCCGGCCGAGAAATTCTCTCGTGTATGCGGTGGTTTGATTCACATAATAGATGGAAAGGTCACACTGGTTCACATAACAGCAAAGGAGTTTCTACAAAGGCCAGCCAACAAGCTAGAAACTCAGAACTACCCTCAAGCGCTAGACTTTAGGGTTGACCTCGTTCATTCTCATGAGCTGTTAACCACAGCCTGTCTCGACTTTCTGCTGCTCGATGGAGCCGGGATGAGCCAGGCCGACGCACCGCAGAGTCCCACGACCAAGAACATGCGGCTTTTTTTCAAGTATGCTGCAAAGTTCTTTGTCTATCACATCAAATGTTCTGGTCCAATTACTGAGAGCAGACTAGAGAGAATCAGACAGCTCGTAAATTCAGATGGAATGGTTTCTCTTTACGAGCATTATTTTGTACTCATGCTTGAAGATGGTTATTACGAAGATCTAGAAGATGAATTCTCGAGCTTCTTCAAGTGGGCCGAGACTCAGAATCTAGAACTGGGACCACAGAAGTCTATCTTCACTGTTGCCCATGAAGAGTGCATCCAGAGATTTCGGGCTGAGGACTGGCGGACCAAAGAACTAGTGAATCTGCTCACGGGCGAGTCGCCTCTGCCAGAACACCCGCAGCTTGATCCAGCCGACAAGGTGGGAAGCGATGAGGCCGCCGAGAGAGTCTCGGCCCTCATGCACATACTCAAAGAGAGCCAGCAAATGCAAATACTAACCAAAGTCGACTTGCTTCTGAACATGCGATCATTGATCAGGATAAAAGCGCTGACCGATCCTCTTGAGGCACTCTTCCTGTTGATAATGCGGCAAGCGCACCGACTCCCGGCCGTCTTCCTGATGCTCGTTGGTGGCTTCTACCGAGAATTCAAAAAGCCACGACAGGCTTTGGCTGCGTACGAGGCCGCTTTTAAAAATGTAGAGCATCTCGATACGGCACTCAAGTTTGATATATCAAATATTGTCGGCGACATATATTATCATAATCTCGCTGATTACACAAAGGCCGAGGCTGCTTACCGGAAATCAGCATCGGGTAGACGTGAAATGCTCGGGCCTGATCACAAGAAAACGCTACATAGCCTTTTAGATGTAGGACTTGCACAGTACAGGCAGAAGAACTATGTCGCTGCTGAGAAATCATTCCGTGCAGTCATCGGGACCAATGAAGAGATCCGAGGAGATATTTTCACAGGGCGTATCGATCCTGTGGAGTTTTTGGCGCACACCCTGTTCTTTCTGCACAGGTTCAAAGAAACAGAAGCTCTCGACAGGCAGCATCTTGCAAAAAGACAGAGGGAACTTGGAGCTAAAGATCCGAAAACTTTACGCGTCTTGGTAAATTTAGGGCAAACGCTTCGCGCAATGGGAGATTACAAAATGGCCCTCAAATTGGTGCGAGAAGCACTGCAGGATCAAGAGCATGTACTGGGTAAAGAACACCCCGATACTCTCGAAAGCATGTATCAAGTGGCAAAAACATATCTCATGCTAGATCAGGAAGAAGAAGCCAAACAGTTTTGCTTCAATGCTATTGAGAAACAAGTACGAATTATGGGCACGGAGAATGTATTCACGAGAGGAACCATCATTCTCCTCGCCATGATATACACCCAGAAGAGACCGCGTTGGTAGAGACATCCTTTAGCAATCTACAAGATAAATACTGCCCTACCTCCAAGAACTTATTCCATGGTCGAATATGTTAATATGGGGGGAATACAAAAGTTTCAAGACAGCGTATCCGGGTTTCCTTCACCACAATCATGCTGCATGTTTCACAAATGAAGATGAATGGTAAGTTCATTAATTCCATTTCTTGGGAGGTAAGTCTAACAAGATGATGTACAAACAGAAAGTGAAAGGAAAAGGGTGTAGTTTCC